>CM055909.1:12001198-12553698 GCA_029582155.1 Panopea generosa
ATCATGCAAACAGGTTTAATGATAAATTGTATAATGGACCACGCTGAAATCAAAACAAAATCACAAAACTCAGTTAATAATTATGTATGGACCACACTGAAATCAAAACAAAATCACAAAACTCAGTTAATAATTATGTATGCCACAAAGTATGTTGCCACTGTAAGGCCATACTCAACAAAAAAAAAAGTGTTGGAAAAAAAAATATGATACACAGTCCCTTTATGCCCAGCAGTATCCCGTTGAACGGTCCCGGTGCAAACGGAATTCTGTACACCAAAAGAGCAGGGACCTCAGGGGGCCCCCTGGCAAGCACGGGTGACACAGAGCACCACCAGGGCATAAAGGGCACAGATATAAGGGTTTTTAACCCTGTTAATGTCTTAAAAAATGAAATAATTATCAAATCTTCCATAATTATCACCATCACCCTTTCTAAGACTTATGCAACTACTTGTATTACATCATGCAAACAGGTTTAATGATAAATTGTATAATGGACCACGCTGAAATCAAAACAAAATCACAAAACTCAGTTAATAATTATGTATGGACCACACTGAAATCAAAACAAAATCACAAAACTCAGTTAATAATTATGTATGCCACAAAGTATGTTGCCACTGTAAGGCCATACTCAACAAAAAAAAAAGTGTTGGAAAAAAAAAATATGATACACAGTCCCTTTATGCCCAGCAGTATCCCGTTGAACGGTCCCGGTGCAAACGGAATTCTGTACACCAAAAGAGCAGGGACCTCAGGGGGCCCCCTGGCAAGCACGGGTGACACAGAGCACCACCAGGGCATAAAGGGCACAGATATAAGGGTTTTTAACCCTGTTAATGTCTTAAAAAATGAAATAATTATCAAATCTTCCATAATTATCACCATCACCCTTTCTAAGACTTATGCAACTACTTGTATTACATCATGCAAACAGGTTTAATGATAAATTGTATAATGGACCACGCTGAAATCAAAACAAAATCACAAAACTCAGTTAATAATTATGTATGGACCACACTGAAATCAAAACAAAATCACAAAACTCAGTTAATAATTATGTATGCCACAAAGTATGTTGCCACTGTAAGGCCATACTCAACAAAAAAAAAAGTGTTGGAAAAAAAAAAATATGATACACAGTCCCTTTATGCCCAGCAGTATCCCGTTGAACGGTCCCGGTGCAAACGGAATTCTGTACACCAAAAGAGCAGGGACCTCAGGGGGCCCCCTGGCAAGCACGGGTGACACAGAGCACCACCAGGGCATAAAGGGCACAGATATAAGGGTTTTTAACCCTGTTAATGTCTTAAAAAATGAAATAATTATCAAATCTTCCATAATTATCACCATCACCCTTTCTAAGACTTATGCAACTACTTGTATTACATCATGCAAACAGGTTTAATGATAAATTGTATAATGGACCACGCTGAAATCAAAACAAAATCACAAAACTCAGTTAATAATTATGTATGGACCACACTGAAATCAAAACAAAATCACAAAACTCAGTTAATAATTATGTATGCCACAAAGTATGTTGCCACTGTAAGGCCATACTCAACAAAAAAAAAAGTGTTGGAAAAAAAAAATATGATACACAGTCCCTTTATGCCCAGCAGTATCCCGTTGAACGGTCCCGGTGCAAACGGAATTCTGTACACCAAAAGAGCAGGGACCTCAGGGGGCCCCCTGGCAAGCACGGGTGACACAGAGCACCACCAGGGCATAAAGGGCACAGATATAAGGGTTTTTAACCCTGTTAATGTCTTAAAAAATGAAATAATTATCAAATCTTCCATAATTATCACCATCACCCTTTCTAAGACTTATGCAACTACTTGTATTACATCATGCAAACAGGTTTAATGATAAATTGTATAATGGACCACGCTGAAATCAAAACAAAATCACAAAACTCAGTTAATAATTATGTATGGACCACACTGAAATCAAAACAAAATCACAAAACTCAGTTAATAATTATGTATGCCACAAAGTATGTTGCCACTGTAAGGCCATACTCAACAAAAAAAAAAGTGTTGGAAAAAAAATATGATACACAGTCCCTTTATGCCCAGCAGTATCCCGTTGAACGGTCCCGGTGCAAACGGAATTCTGTACACCAAAAGAGCAGGGACCTCAGGGGGCCCCCTGGCAAGCACGGGTGACACAGAGCACCACCAGGGCATAAAGGGCACAGATATAAGGGTTTTTAACCCTGTTAATGTCTTAAAAAATGAAATAATTATCAAATCTTCCATAATTATCACCATCACCCTTTCTAAGACTTATGCAACTACTTGTATTACATCATGCAAACAGGTTTAATGATAAATTGTATAATGGACCACGCTGAAATCAAAACAAAATCACAAAACTCAGTTAATAATTATGTATGGACCACACTGAAATCAAAACAAAATCACAAAACTCAGTTAATAATTATGTATGCCACAAAGTATGTTGCCACTGTAAGGCCATACTCAACAAAAAAAAAAGTGTTGGAAAAAAAAATATGATACACAGTCCCTTTATGCCCAGCAGTATCCCGTTGAACGGTCCCGGTGCAAACGGAATTCTGTACACCAAAAGAGCAGGGACCTCAGGGGGCCCCCTGGCAAGCACGGGTGACACAGAGCACCACCAGGGCATAAAGGGCACAGATATAAGGGTTTTTAACCCTGTTAATGTCTTAAAAAATGAAATAATTATCAAATCTTCCATAATTATCACCATCACCCTTTCTAAGACTTATGCAACTACTTGTATTACATCATGCAAACAGGTTTAATGATAAATTGTATAATGGACCACGCTGAAATCAAAACAAAATCACAAAACTCAGTTAATAATTATGTATGGACCACACTGAAATCAAAACAAAATCACAAAACTCAGTTAATAATTATGTATGCCACAAAGTATGTTGCCACTGTAAGGCCATACTCAACAAAAAAAAAAGTGTTGGAAAAAAAAAATATGATACACAGTCCCTTTATGCCCAGCAGTATCCCGTTGAACGGTCCCGGTGCAAACGGAATTCTGTACACCAAAAGAGCAGGGACCTCAGGGGGCCCCCTGGCAAGCACGGGTGACACAGAGCACCACCAGGGCATAAAGGGCACAGATATAAGGGTTTTTAACCCTGTTAATGTCTTAAAAAATGAAATAATTATCAAATCTTCCATAATTATCACCATCACCCTTTCTAAGACTTATGCAACTACTTGTATTACATCATGCAAACAGGTTTAATGATAAATTGTATAATGGACCACGCTGAAATCAAAACAAAATCACAAAACTCAGTTAATAATTATGTATGGACCACACTGAAATCAAAACAAAATCACAAAACTCAGTTAATAATTATGTATGCCACAAAGTATGTTGCCACTGTAAGGCCATACTCAACAAAAAAAAAAATATGATACACAGTCCCTTTATGCCCAGCAGTATCCCGTTGAACGGTCCCGGTGCAAACGGAATTCTGTACACCAAAAGAGCAGGGACCTCAGGGGGCCCCCTGGCAAGCACGGGTGACACAGAGCACCACCAGGGCATAAAGGGCACAGATATAAGGGTTTTTAACCCTGTTAATGTCTTAAAAAATGAAATAATTATCAAATCTTCCATAATTATCACCATCACCCTTTCTAAGACTTATGCAACTACTTGTATTACATCATGCAAACAGGTTTAATGATAAATTGTATAATGGACCACGCTGAAATCAAAACAAAATCACAAAACTCAGTTAATAATTATGTATGGACCACACTGAAATCAAAACAAAATCACAAAACTCAGTTAATAATTATGTATGCCACAAAGTATGTTGCCACTGTAAGGCCATACTCAACAAAAAAAAAAGTGTTGGAAAAAAAATATGATACACAGTCCCTTTATGCCCAGCAGTATCCCGTTGAACGGTCCCGGTGCAAACGGAATTCTGTACACCAAAAGAGCAGGGACCTCAGGGGGCCCCCTGGCAAGCACGGGTGACACAGAGCACCACCAGGGCATAAAGGGCACAGATATAAGGGTTTTTAACCCTGTTAATGTCTTAAAAAATGAAATAATTATCAAATCTTCCATAATTATCACCATCACCCTTTCTAAGACTTATGCAACTACTTGTATTACATCATGCAAACAGGTTTAATGATAAATTGTATAATGGACCACGCTGAAATCAAAACAAAATCACAAAACTCAGTTAATAATTATGTATGGACCACACTGAAATCAAAACAAAATCACAAAACTCAGTTAATAATTATGTATGCCACAAAGTATGTTGCCACTGTAAGGCCATACTCAACAAAAAAAAAAGTGTTGGAAAAAAAAATATGATACACAGTCCCTTTATGCCCAGCAGTATCCCGTTGAACGGTCCCGGTGCAAACGGAATTCTGTACACCAAAAGAGCAGGGACCTCAGGGGGCCCCCTGGCAAGCACGGGTGACACAGAGCACCACCAGGGCATAAAGGGCACAGATATAAGGGTTTTTAACCCTGTTAATGTCTTAAAAAATGAAATAATTATCAAATCTTCCATAATTATCACCATCACCCTTTCTAAGACTTATGCAACTACTTGTATTACATCATGCAAACAGGTTTAATGATAAATTGTATAATGGACCACGCTGAAATCAAAACAAAATCACAAAACTCAGTTAATAATTATGTATGGACCACACTGAAATCAAAACAAAATCACAAAACTCAGTTAATAATTATGTATGCCACAAAGTATGTTGCCACTGTAAGGCCATACTCAACAAAAAAAAAAGTGTTGGAAAAAAAATATGATACACAGTCCCTTTATGCCCAGCAGTATCCCGTTGAACGGTCCCGGTGCAAACGGAATTCTGTACACCAAAAGAGCAGGGACCTCAGGGGGCCCCCTGGCAAGCACGGGTGACACAGAGCACCACCAGGGCATAAAGGGCACAGATATAAGGGTTTTTAACCCTGTTAATGTCTTAAAAAATGAAATAATTATCAAATCTTCCATAATTATCACCATCACCCTTTCTAAGACTTATGCAACTACTTGTATTACATCATGCAAACAGGTTTAATGATAAATTGTATAATGGACCACGCTGAAATCAAAACAAAATCACAAAACTCAGTTAATAATTATGTATGGACCACACTGAAATCAAAACAAAATCACAAAACTCAGTTAATAATTATGTATGCCACAAAGTATGTTGCCACTGTAAGGCCATACTCAACAAAAAAAAAAGTGTTGGAAAAAAAAAATATGATACACAGTCCCTTTATGCCCAGCAGTATCCCGTTGAACGGTCCCGGTGCAAACGGAATTCTGTACACCAAAAGAGCAGGGACCTCAGGGGGCCCCCTGGCAAGCACGGGTGACACAGAGCACCACCAGGGCATAAAGGGCACAGATATAAGGGTTTTTAACCCTGTTAATGTCTTAAAAAATGAAATAATTATCAAATCTTCCATAATTATCACCATCACCCTTTCTAAGACTTATGCAACTACTTGTATTACATCATGCAAACAGGTTTAATGATAAATTGTATAATGGACCACGCTGAAATCAAAACAAAATCACAAAACTCAGTTAATAATTATGTATGGACCACACTGAAATCAAAACAAAATCACAAAACTCAGTTAATAATTATGTATGCCACAAAGTATGTTGCCACTGTAAGGCCATACTCAACAAAAAAAAAAATATGATACACAGTCCCTTTATGCCCAGCAGTATCCCGTTGAACGGTCCCGGTGCAAACGGAATTCTGTACACCAAAAGAGCAGGGACCTCAGGGGGCCCCCTGGCAAGCACGGGTGACACAGAGCACCACCAGGGCATAAAGGGCACAGATATAAGGGTTTTTAACCCTGTTAATGTCTTAAAAAATGAAATAATTATCAAATCTTCCATAATTATCACCATCACCCTTTCTAAGACTTATGCAACTACTTGTATTACATCATGCAAACAGGTTTAATGATAAATTGTATAATGGACCACGCTGAAATCAAAACAAAATCACAAAACTCAGTTAATAATTATGTATGGACCACACTGAAATCAAAACAAAATCACAAAACTCAGTTAATAATTATGTATGCCACAAAGTATGTTGCCACTGTAAGGCCATACTCAACAAAAAAAAAAGTGTTGGAAAAAAAAAATATGATACACAGTCCCTTTATGCCCAGCAGTATCCCGTTGAACGGTCCCGGTGCAAACGGAATTCTGTACACCAAAAGAGCAGGGACCTCAGGGGGCCCCCTGGCAAGCACGGGTGACACAGAGCACCACCAGGGCATAAAGGGCACAGATATAAGGGTTTTTAACCCTGTTAATGTCTTAAAAAATGAAATAATTATCAAATCTTCCATAATTATCACCATCACCCTTTCTAAGACTTATGCAACTACTTGTATTACATCATGCAAACAGGTTTAATGATAAATTGTATAATGGACCACGCTGAAATCAAAACAAAATCACAAAACTCAGTTAATAATTATGTATGGACCACACTGAAATCAAAACAAAATCACAAAACTCAGTTAATAATTATGTATGCCACAAAGTATGTTGCCACTGTAAGGCCATACTCAACAAAAAAAAAAGTGTTGGAAAAAAAATATGATACACAGTCCCTTTATGCCCAGCAGTATCCCGTTGAACGGTCCCGGTGCAAACGGAATTCTGTACACCAAAAGAGCAGGGACCTCAGGGGGCCCCCTGGCAAGCACGGGTGACACAGAGCACCACCAGGGCATAAAGGGCACAGATATAAGGGTTTTTAACCCTGTTAATGTCTTAAAAAATGAAATAATTATCAAATCTTCCATAATTATCACCATCACCCTTTCTAAGACTTATGCAACTACTTGTATTACATCATGCAAACAGGTTTAATGATAAATTGTATAATGGACCACGCTGAAATCAAAACAAAATCACAAAACTCAGTTAATAATTATGTATGATACACAGTCCCTTTATGCCCAGCAGTATCCCGTTGAACGGTCCCGGTGCAAACGGAATTCTGTACACCAAAAGAGCAGGGACCTCAGGGGGCCCCCTGGCAAGCACGGGTGACACAGAGCACCACCAGGGCATAAAGGGCACAGATATAAGGGTTTTTAACCCTGTTAATGTCTTAAAAAATGAAATAATTATCAAATCTTCCATAATTATCACCATCACCCTTTCTAAGACTTATGCAACTACTTGTATTACATCATGCAAACAGGTTTAATGATAAATTGTATAATGGACCACGCTGAAATCAAAACAAAATCACAAAACTCAGTTAATAATTATGTATGGACCACACTGAAATCAAAACAAAATCACAAAACTCAGTTAATAATTATGTATGCCACAAAGTATGTTGCCACTGTAAGGCCATACTCAACAAAAAAAAAGTGTTGGAAAAAAAAATATGATACACAGTCCCTTTATGCCCAGCAGTATCCCGTTGAACGGTCCCGGTGCAAACGGAATTCTGTACACCAAAAGAGCAGGGACCTCAGGGGGCCCCCTGGCAAGCACGTGTGACACAGAGCACCACCAGGGCATAAAGGGCACAGATATAAGGGTTTTTAACCCTGTTAATGTCTTAAAAAATGAAATAATTATCAAATCTTCCATAATTATCACCATCACCCTTTCTAAGACTTATGCAACTACTTGTATTACATCATGCAAACAGGTTTAATGATAAATTGTATAATGGACCACGCTGAAATCAAAACAAGTTCAAATTGAGAGTGTTCTTGCTGTGTATATGTAAATATATTACGCTACCATTGTAAATAGATTCAACTTGCAAAGAAGCCTCTACATAAAATAGATAAAGACATTCAACTCACGTCTCCATGTGAAAGCATACAAATAAAACAATTCTTCACTTTTCAAAGCCACGATACAAAATTGGCAGAAAGGCGCCATTATCCAGGCAAACTCCACGGACTTGTTCACTCTACTTCCGGTCCGGTCAAGTCTATAAACGTTCGAAATACGTTATCATGAACGTTTATGGAAATGGCCGAGCGATGTTCCGATTGATTAAGAAGCTGGCCCACCATTAATTTCACATAGACCGTAATATTAGCACAGTAGACTCTCACACTTACAGTTGTGCTCCAAACTCCATGAGACATTCAATTCAAGCAGAACACAAAAAAAAAAACAGTTAAAAACATGGGCATTAACTGCTTCCAATTTCACAATTTTGCTCAAAGTGAAAGTAGGTGTCCCTATTTCACATACAGGGGTCAAATCAGCCAATTTGTGCAAAATTCTTACCGTCTAAGAAATAGTCCCATCTGTGTGTTATAGCTACCAGTCCACTCAATTCTGCACCATTCTCTGGGAAAGTATATTCCCTTCACAAGTTCACATTGCAATAGTACCTGTCAAGTGAATTTTCACGCTCACACCATCTTGAACGACCACTGTCAATTTTCTATGGAACTACCTTCGGGTACTACCATTTTGACCCCCTGGTTCCTGGTCTTAGTCCATCAGTCGGGACCCACGAGAACAAAAAACGTGGATTCACCGAATTACCTGCTTAATTTTATACAGTAGTTTAACACAAAAAAGTCCCATTAAAGGAGCGCGCGCTTTTTAATTGAAATCTCAGTACCTTATTAAATTCAATATATTGAGATAATGACATAACTATAGTCCTCGAAATTTTAATTCATGTTTCAAAATATATTGAAAAATGATGCAATATATAAATATAACTGATTCAAAGCTTGCTGGGTTTTATACTTGTAGCGCCGTCGGACGTTTCGTAATTTTGGCGTTTTCTGAAAATATAAAATTGGCAAACCTTCAAAAGGCGTAGCAAAAATGGGTATCTTCAAATTTTCTTTAAATTTTCAGAATCGATAGTTTTATATCTTATTTGCCGTTTTATGTGTTACTGTACCTCTGAATTGTATTCATAAAAACAAAACAACAAAATAACTGTCCTCTGAACTTTGAATCATACACATTTTTTGTATTGAATTTGGGTCAAACTGTATTAAAGATGTTGCAAATACCTTTTCTAAACAAAATCCCCTTCCACAATTTTATTTTTTGATCCTGTTAATTGTATAAAAAAATAGCCTAATGTCAAAATCGTTTCAGATGCCCATTTGATTTTCAGAAAGTGGATAGCATCCTTGCTTTAAAGGGAATATATCAGAATTTTTCAAAATGTTAAAATTGTTTAAAAACATGTTTTCCACTATAACATGTCTTTATATACTAACTGACCCTGTATTGCCAAAAGGATATCTATTTGATATTAAACATACCACAATAATATATTGAAAAGGGATTCCCTATCTTGGGCTTCTTGCCTAGGTTTGACTAAAATAGATTTCCACCTTTAAAACATATTTTGGGACATATTAAATTAGTCGCATGATTTCATTTTGATTTTAATTTGATTTGTAACACAGATTTACATGTTATAATTGTTTATCTTAGAAAGAGTCCGAAAGAAGATGCAACGGTCGTCAATCAGTGTTTAAGTGTTGTGTGGAGCGCGTGGTCCAGTGGTAGAGCACCGAACCCATGATCGGAGGGTCGTGGGTTCGATCCTCCGATACGGCCATGTGTGGTGTCCTTGAGCAAGGCACTTTTTCCGCATATGCTTTGTACTGGTACTTCCCAGGAAGACTTCGAGCGTGATTTGTCTAAGTTGTAAGAACTTGTTTCACAATCGAAGTAAAATAAATAAGTTTAAAACAACAAGTGTTGTCTATTTTAGAATGTGTTTTTATTTAGTGAATTACTCCAATTTAGATATCAATTTTGCTTGTTTTTGGTGGATTTGACATACAGTATACTTAACCATTTGTATTTTATTTATTAATGATAATGGGATGCTTTTCGACCATTTTAAAAATGATTTTAGTTTTTTAGAGAGTTATAGTGTTTTTTCCAACACTCCCACTATGCCTTATTCAGTCAGGGTGCTGTAAAAGTATGCCATCATTTGGAATTTGGAGGTAGAGTCAGTCCCATGTGCAGTGCTTGTGAGACCCAGTGCATGCTAAATATTTCACTGAACTTCAGATTAATCAGTGAATCAAATGAACATTGACCTTGCTCAGAAATGAGGCCTCTGCAAATAATAGTTTTACAATCATTTCAATTGAAACCTGTACACGGAAACAATCTCAAAAGGGAGATTAGTTTACTCAGCAAAAATTGACTTTTATACCGCCACCAGTTGTTTACCGGTAGTAAAATTGCACAATTTAATTCGGAAAGCACTTATCAACATCTTGAATTTGTGTGTCAGGTTACAGGTAATGAATAATATGCAAGTTTACATGTTCAGTTATGTATTGATCAATTTATTGAATTGGAACTTACTAATTAATCATAATTTTGATTCAAACTGTGTAACATAACGGATCGTAATGATAATAGCTTCCCTCTTTCGGATAGCAGCAGCTTTCGGATAAAACGTTTGGGTAGCTGTAGTATTGACTGAGTATGTTGGGAGCATGGCTGACATTTTTTAAAAAAAAAGCAGCATGATATTAAAAATAAAAAAATTAGTAGGTGCACAGTCACTCACAAAAAAATCTTGAAGATTTTAACAGGATTCAAATATATTTTCAGGTTGCAAGATTCACAGTGCTACATTGAACCATGGTGTATTGCTTCTAAGCATATATATCAAATATCAAGATGGTAGTCAATGCTTATTTTAAGTTCACTTTGAGGTAAGCTAATCTTATTTGGTTGTATTGTGTTTAACATCACTTTAAAAAAAATTCAGGTATATCACAACAATGTCTATTGGAGATAGTATTGTACTGTTAATGCTGCCACACTGGATTGTTATGCCACAGACACATGGACACATTGTATGATTCCCCATCCTGTCACATTATACTGACACTGGGGTGACCAGACCTAGAACTATCCTCTAAATACTAAACGCCAAGTGAGGAAGCTTCAAATACCATTTTCCAATTCTTTTTTATGACTCTGGATTTAACCTATGACCATCTGCATGCAAAGCAGATCATGCTCTACCCCTAATATCGACCACTGCTGTAGTTCAGCTAAACGAAGATTTACATTTTTTCTGACTAACTGGATTGAAGTTGCACATATACTATTACAAAAATACTATCATTCAAAGAGAAATAAAGATTCCATAAATGTTTGCCATGCTCACTCAAAATCGCAGCTACCTATTTATATTGACTGTCAAAGGGTTTAATTTTTTTTTTATGATTTCTGTCCATATTCAGTGTTTTATTTACCCCTGCGTCCTGCGTCCTATACGCACAAATCTTGCAGCAGATGCACAATTCTGAAATATGTGTATCCGCTGGAAGCAGAAAAATCGCAGCCAATACGTCCCGATTATCTCAAATATAGACATGTAATTCCTGACGCATTGTGTTTCTTGCTCACTGCTTTGTAAACACTAGTGAGTGCACATCATCGGATGAATTTCAAGAGTATCAGGTTACTACTGCACCGCTTTCTAAACAATGATGCGCGTGCATGTAACATAACCCTAGCCCTATTAACTATATTAAGACGGTAGAAACCATTCTTCGACAATCGTGGCAGTTCTTTGAAAATTCACCGAAAAGGATGGCTGCCTACCTGAAGACCCAAATGGAATTAAAAGCCATCCATCTCGACAAAGGAAGTTCAAAACAAGTGGCAACACGACTGAAGAAGGCATGTCATACACGATGGCTGAGCCTGGATGCGTCTGTTAAGGCCGTCTGCCTTGACTTTGAAGCTATTCTTCAAAGTCCAGTGCTCCAGATAAGCTTTTGGCTAAATGCTTATTTTACTCCCTAAATTAAAATTCAATGCTTAAAATGAAAATTAAAAGAGTATTTTCAGATCAACTTTTGGCCAAATGCTTATTTTACTCCCTAAATTAAAACGCAATGCTTAAAATGGAAATTGAAAGAGTATTTTCAAAATTTACCATTACTTCTGACCAGACACTGTTAATATTTGCTTTAATACAGATTTGAGGTTGCCTTCAATTCCATTTATTATCAGCCATGGGAATTTTACTTTCCATGATTCAATGGTATTTCTATTGACCTTGCCACCCGTGTGTTTTTTGTTCATTTTTTGTGACTTCGTAATATATGCATCAATAACTCACTTTTGAGAGTATTGTTTTTCTTAAAGAACTGGATTAAGTTAGCAGATAATGATTGGGTTTCTGTTGGGTTTTTTCCGTCTTCCGACGCCAGAAGCAGACGATGCCATTTATAATAAATACGATAAAGTAATCGGCTAAAGTAATGCAGGTTCATTTATAGCAGGCCTCTTTAAAACACTTGGAAATACTCAACATGTTCCCATGTGTGTCTCAGTGACAATGATCTACGGGAAATAAGTATTAATTGTATAAAGTTAGTGTGGTTCCCCGATCTACCAATGAACAGTCAATTTTATCGGTATAGGTCAGGGAACCAGACTGTGTTTCACATAGCTGTAACAGTTCGCTGTTGCATTGGTTTATTTCATGGTGTCTACTTCCTTTGTGAAAATCCCGGTCTTTGGAAATACGATACCCACAAGATCGCCAATGAAATGCTTAAATTCAATTGTTTATGCGTACCACTACATTTATTATTTTCAATTCTTTTTTTGTCAATTTCAATGCTTATTTACGCAAATACGCACCTTATCTGGGGCACTGAAACTCTATCTCAGTTTGAAGAAAAGGATGTCACAGCCCATGGACTACTTTGCAGAATGAAAAACTTTAAATTCCTTGGAGCTATTTACATACTCAATGAAATTCTCCCCATTTTGTCAGGATTGTCACGCTATTTTCAGAAGGGGTCATTGAACTTCTCTGCCATACAGCCTGCTGTTCACCTGACAAAGGACAGACTGATCCAGTTGAAAGAAGAAGAATCACCAATCCAGGCATTAAGTCAGGACATGGACTCTTACACAAACATGAGCGAAGATTTGAAGGTGAATGACAAATGTTCAAAGGAGCTGGTTAATCTTATGAACAATTATGTTGAGAGTCTTACTCAAAACATTGACAGACGGTTCAGTGACAGCCAGAATAAACTGACAGCCTTTGGTATCTTTGACCCAACAGCTATGCCACCTTCAAAAGATGTAAGTTTCAAGACGTATGGTGAGAATCATATTGATACACTTGCCGCTCACTTCTTTCCTGGTGACATCAGAGGAGAGAAGCTCAAAACACAATGGCAGGGTATCAAGTATCACATTGAAGATATCCTGAAGCTGAATATTCCAAAGGCTGACACTTCAAGTTCAAAAGATACACCAACTGAGTGGTTGCTTCTTGAAATACTTAGAAGTTCTGGATTACGCCACTTTTTTTCCAGAAGTTGTATATGTAGCTGAGGTAGCTGCTTCCCTGCAAGTTTCAAATGCTTGGCCAGAGAGGTGCAAGTGCATTAAAAATCATAAAAATAAAACAACGAAACAGGTTAAGTGCAGCTATGCTGGAAAGCCTACTAACTGTGTCAGTCAATGGACCTTCAGTTAAAGAAAGTCAACCTTTCATAAAATGAGCTATTAAAGTGTGGCTAGCAAAAAAGAAGAGGAGAAATCTCCCTACACGCAGATCAATGGTAGAAGTAAAAAAAAAACTGAAACAGCACGTTCTGTCCAAGATGCTTCAATGCAAACTGAAATTGAAGAAAGTGTTTGTATAAGAGATGAAATTAGGTCAGCAATAAAAAAAATGCTTCTTGAGGATGAGGACAGTGATGATTATACAGATGATGAAGATGATGGTCACTGTGATTTGTTGTTTGACATGTAGAGAAAAACAAGTCCCACAGTTGTTAGAAGTCATAAATGTTTCATGATCAGAGTTTAGATTTTCTTTGGCAAATAATTTGATTTTTTTTTTCATTAAAGCAAATGATTTCAGATAAAAATGTGTTATGTTGTCTTCACAATTATCTGCTCTTAATATGTTCAAAATAGCCCAGAATGCAGGATTTGACACACAGAAATCAAAAATTTTCGCTCGCCCACTTGAGCCTCTTCAGATTCTTTAAAAGCCTGTTACATTGATTCTTATTGAGAACCCTGCCTACTGTGATCAAAAGCAATCCCTGGTCACAATGATAAAGAGGTAGGTCAGGATTTGGACATAGCTGCTGAAGCATACTATAGAATGAGTCTTTAAACAAGAAATAGTTGATCAGAGTGAACCACAATCAACTAAGATAAAAGTTGAATTGTGTCAAGATTTGGACATAAAACGTATGGCGGAACTGGATGACAATAGCATAGAGGAACTGGTAGGAAATGGTAGTTATGATGGGTGGGTTTCTAACCAGTACACAACAAACATGTTAGATGCAGAAAGAGGAAAAGAAATTCAGATAGTTGGAGGAGAAATAAAGCTCAAGAAAATTGTATTACTGGACAAAATTATATTAATAAGGAAGGAAAAATCAACAAACCAAGAAAATTTAGAAAGGCTGTGTTGTGAACTGTATATTTAAACAACACAATGTGTTCACTGAGGAAGTAAGGGATGATATTAGGGGACGCAACAGGAAAAAATCGGTTTCTTCTGAAGTATTCTGCTCGTCGGAATAAAGAAGTAAGAACAGTCCAGTAATCAGAAAGGAGAAAATAATTTATGTGTACTTTACCACTAAATGGAACGTTTCTCAATATTTTAAATATTTCCCCCGCGACATGTTTGAATATAATAATATATACACATACATTGTAATATATACATATTACTGGGGCAGTCATCATAATTATAGGCCAAACAGAACCCCATAGGATAAAGTTGATTTTGTAGTGTCACACATAAAGTTATATAAGACTGTAGGAAAGATAAAAAATGTATCTCAGTCCAGATCTCAGTGTATAGCACAAATGCATCAGCTTTATTTAGAGCAATATATAAAAACCAAAGTTGTTTCCCTAGTCTCCTTTGATTCTCACTTCAAAATTGCTTTACAAAAGCCAAAGGACCTATGTGATTTATGTACCGTAATACTTCCAAAAATGCTAGAGAGCGATAAAATGAAAAATAATTATGACAGTCATATTAAATACAATTGAGAAGCTCAAATTAAAAATAAGCAGAATGTTTCAATTCTCCATTCAAATTTTTTAATGTAGAATCTGTGGAATAAAAGTATTTAGAGAAGGTCACACTGAGAATGAAAACGATTGTATTGAAAGGGAAAGTCACAAAGTTTGTGTTTACACAACAGGGCATTGGGCCTCTGTTATAAGAACTGCATGTCATAAAATTCCATACTATGCTATGGAAATGGACTTGCCAAAATGCTAAAAATATTTACTGGTACCTGGATTTGGAATGGAACAAGGTTCATTGGACAGATGCAAGATCATTCAAAATAGAAATACAGTAGCTATTACGTATAGTTACAATGGTCCAGTGAACTACCCAGATCTAGCTCAGTGGTTAAGAAAGTCCCACAGTGATGTTTGTGAACGATACTATGCTATTTAGTTTGCATTAGCAGTATCCCATGATTACATTCAAGAAGAGATCTCATTTCTTTATGTGGGTAAGGTGTGATCCCTCATTCCCATCACATGTTCTATGCAGTCTTTTCTCATGAGATTCCTAACTATTGAATTAAATAGATTCAATATTTAGCGTAATTTTTATGCCATCGAGGGCAAACAGATGATTAGTTAACCTATATGATAATAAGACACAATGTTGTATCCAATCATTACAGAGACTTGCCGGGCAGGGATTCGAACTCACGACCCCTGGATTGATAGTCAAACGTGTTACAGACTGAGCTAATCGGGACTGGCAGATTCCTAACTAATCCATAGTACGGTAATATAGAGTGTTGGTTACCATAATATGATAAAAGTATCCTACAAAAAAATTTTTTGTGTTGTATAATGACATGTTTACAAACAGGTTATGAATGAAATATATATATAACCTGGTAATGCCATTTATAACCTGGATAAACCATATGTAACCTGTAGTGCCATATATAACCTGGTAATGCCATATATGACCTGGTTATACCAAATATAACATGGTAATGCCATATATAACCTGGTAATTCCATATGTAAACTGGTTATGCCACATATAACCTGGTAATACCATATAAAACCTGGTAATACCATATTTAACCTGGTTATGCCATATATAACCTGATAATGGCATATATAACCTGGATCAGCCATATATAACCTGGTAATACAATATATAACCTGGTAATGACATATATAACCTTGATAAGCCATATATAGCCAGTTAATGCCATATATAACCTGGTAATACCATATATAACCTGGTAATGCCATATAAACCTAGTAATGTCATATATAACCTGGATAAGTCATATATAAACTGGAAATGCCATATTTAACCTAGTAATGGCATATGTAACCTGATAATGCCATATGCAACATGATAATGCCATATATAACCTGGTAATGCCATATGTAATCTGGTAATGTCATATATAACATTATAATGCCATATATAACCTGGTAATACCATATGTAACCTGGTTATGCCATATATAACCTAATAATGCCATATATAACCTTGTAATGCCATATATAACCTTGTAATTCCATATGTAACCTGGTAATGTCATATATAACCTGGTTATGCCATATTTAGCCTGGTAATGCCATACATAACCTGGATAATGCCATATCTAACCTGATAATGCCATATATAACCTGGTAATGCCAAACATAACCTGGATAATGCCATATATAACCTGATAATGCCATATATAACCTGGATAATGCCATATATAACCTGGTTATGTCATATATAACCTTGTAATGCCATACATAACCTGGTAATGTCATTTGTAACCTGGTAATGCCATATATAACCTTGTAATGCCATATATAACCTTGTAATTCCATATGTAACCTGGTTATGCCATATATAACCTAGATAATGCCATATATAACCTGGATAATGCCTTACATAACCTAATAATGCTATATATAACCTGGTAATGCCATATCAAGGGATTGGTGCGAAAAGGTTGTTAATGATATTTTCATTAAAAAAAAATGCTTTTTTGTATTTTTCAGTTTGGTTTGTGTATAATACACATCCTGTAAAAATCATAAATAACTTTATGCTTCAAAATGTATATTTATCCTAAGGTTGTATCTCAAAAAGTCAGATTCCTTTGGTGTGAAACAGTTGTAACTCGAGTTACCCTTCCACACTGAAAATCCAAATAATATCTTGGTGTGAAACGGTTGTATCTGAAGATTTATGTCCAAATCCTTAAAATGTAGAGTGAATATTTTAAGAATATTTTTTTTTATATGTATATTATAAACTAACATTTATATTTTTTCATTCCATCATAAATTTACAACCCTTAATTTAACATAATCTAAGCGATGTAAATCAAGTTGTGTTAGTTATCATAAATGACATCATAAATAAATTTTTGATTTATTTTTTTTTCCCTCATACTACCAAGTTGATATGAATATAGTAATACATTATAACAAATAATATTTGAATAAAATTGCTGGTGAAATGGGTATATAAGAATAAAAGACAAAAAATATATTTACTATCATGTTTTTACTGAAAATAAATATATAAAATCAGTTTGATAAGTAGTTAATTTGTCCTATCGTTTTCATTCTGAACATGAAAGTAGTTTTCAGAAATCTGTTTCCTTGGTGGAACCAGCACTTAGTGCTATGAATATTACATATTGCCACAAGTCTGACTTATGACCTCTGCATGGCAAAGCAAATCTTATTCATTTTATAATTTAAATAATAATTTAATTTAATAAGGAAGAAATTCAGTGAGAGAAAAGTTAGGGATATATTATACAGAATCTTATAGGTTTTATAATACAACATTTCTCTTACATGTTACTTATCATTTTAAACTAACTCACTTAACTACTGGGCTGCGTTCAGCACCATTAAACAGCGAACGGGTTTGATGCCTGGTTCCCTAAAATTGACGCATACTGCTTGCTAATATGAGGTTTAGCCAGTGTCCAGGAAAGTATGTTAGCTAATGTTACCAAACGTTTAACCAAACTGAACGCAGCCCTGCAGCTATTTTTTGGTGGTTCATTTTTAGCTCTACTGGCCAAAGGCCAATAGTGCTTATGCGATGTCGCGTTGTCCGTCTTCCGTCGTCTGTCGTCTGCAAAGTGTGTTAGCAGCACATTCTCTGAAACCACTAGGCCAATTAAACTGAAACTTCACATGGATGTTTCTATTGCATAGAAGACTATACAGAAGAATTTCTTTTTCGATCTGAAATTCAAGATGGCTGCCATTACTAAAAATAGTCCAAAACTTAAAAAATCTTCTTCTCATGAACGGCCCAACAGATTTTCAAAATGTTTATGTAGTAATGATGACCAACTATAGTTTTGTTAGATTTGTTCAAATGGTGTTAGGCCAGGTTAAAAATGACCCCGCCCCGAGGGTTCAATTAGGGGACACAATTCATGTCATTATAGTATATTTTTTTTATTTAAATGGAAATGATTTGCCTATTTCTTCACAGAAGTATTGTTTGGTGAAGGAGGTTCAGATCTGTAAAAATGACTGGGTTCCACTATCTTAAGGGGTCATGAGGGGCCCCAAAAGGGTAAAAATTGGGAATTACTAAAATTGTTTTCTTAAAAACCGGTATGTCAGATTTGTTCAAATTTGGCATAAATTATCCCTATGTGTAGGGGTTTGATTGCTAAAATTTATAGGGGCCGTGTAAGGGGACTTTGAATTTTACATAGAGATACTATGGGAAAACAGAAAATTCTCATTTTCTTTCATTTATTCTGAAACCACTAGGCCAGTTTAACTGAAACTTCACATGAATGTTTCTATTGCATAGGAGACTATACCGAAGATTTTTTTTTTCGATCTGAAATTCAAGATGGCCACCATTACTAAAAATAGTCCAAAACTTAAAAAAAAATCTTCTTCTTATAAACGGCCCATCAGATTTTCAAAATGTTTATGTAGTAATGATGACCAAGTATAGTTTTGTTAGATTTGTTCAAATGGTGTCCCTAGGGTTAAAAATGATCCTGCCCTGATGTTTCTATTGCATAGGAGAATTTCAAATAGTGCTATGGCCACTATGAGTCAGTAGAACGTCCTCAGGCCCTCTTGGGCCTCTTGTTAAAAGTTAGACTTCTTTATAAACTAGAGCTCTAATTAGTACAAAATTTTTAATGTATTTCGTGATTCAGAAATGACATTGGTATGTTAGCTTAAGATGATAATGCTTGTGTCATCGTACATAATAACGTCGAGAATCTATGTACCTTTATAAGATATTCAGCAGCTTCACTTAGTTTAAAAGGCAATGTTTCTTTGAAATTACCCATTCACTTGAAAATGTTATTGACTGATGCAGAGTCTGATTTCTTGATTTGAGCCTATTTCAGATGGAAAGTAGTAGTGCGACATATTGAAATTCTCCAAGTAGCCTTTTGACTATTTTTTATTATGCACCTTCCAAGATCATTGGATATCCAAATAATGAAAAAGCTGTCCATCCATGCCTTATTTAATCAGGCCAGTACCTATAGTTACAAACTTTTTTATCAGAAGAGGCTATGAAGCATGCTGAAACATTTAGTGGTGTTTCAGACGTGTATAAATTAAGCTTTGTTTCTGATTATGAGCATTCAAGAACAAGTTGACATTTAAATTCATGAATGCATTGATGATTTATAAATGACAGTGTTACATTTTTATAGCAATGATAGAAATGACTGTTTGATGCAACTTTTGCCTGTTGATCTTATTGTACCCAGACATACCAATTGTGAAAACAAGTTTTCACTTCAAGCATTTGAACCTGCTACAGAGTCTTTTTATACATCAATTTTAATCTTTCGTTCCACCAACCAAAGAAAGATCAAGGTGATCTATGAAATGCATTTGAAAATGTCTCAGCAGGACAAAAGGATTGGGGCCAGATTTAACCATTTATGAAATAAGCTCCATTACTTGTCACTGCTATGTTTGGATTGAGTCAACAGCAATTACAACAGGATTTGGATTTGCTTTGTGTCTCTTTCATTTTATCAAAACAATAATCAGAAGAAGATAAGAAAATTTATATTTTACAGTGCCACCCAAAACAATAATAGGTTTTACATTATCATGTTGTGGGTTCAGTCTTCTTTCTATCACTCATAAATATTAATAAAATAAAGGAAACTCTATCCATTCTTCAACAGAGTGTGCCAGTAAAAATATTTGTGTATAATTATAAACCTCGCAGTGGGCAGCAACTTTCAGATTGAATGATTGAATATTTAGCGTTATTTTATGCCGTCAAGGGCTAACGGTACAGTCGATCAGATGACCTATTCTGTCCTGAGATCCTGGAAGCCTAATGAGAACTCGGAACAAAACCATCTCCACAAGCAATTATCAGAAGTACCAGGTCAAGAAACCCTTACTATATTCAGGAAATATTTATGTTAATTTTTTCGTAATTTGATAAATCAAGAATTTTGAAATTACAGTGAGAATGATAATGTATGTACTGGGGATCAACAAAAGTATTGAAATGTTTATTGTCAGCCCCTAATTCTTCTACAGAGTGTGCCAGTAAAAATATTTGTGTATAATTATAAACCTCACAGTGGGCAGCAACTTTCAGATTGAATGATTGAATATTTAGCGTTATTTTTATGCCATCAAGGGCTAACGGTACAGTCGATCAGTTGACCTATTCTTTCCTGAGATCCTGGAAGCCTAATGAGAACTCGGAACACAACCATCTCCACAAGCAATTATCAGAAGTACCAGGTCAAGAAACCCTTACTATATTCAGGAAATATGCATGTTGATTTTTTTGTAATTTGATAAATCAAGAATTTTGAAATTTACAGTGAGAATGATAATGTATGTACTGGGGATCAACAAAAGTATTGAAATGTTTATTGTCAGCCTCTAATCAGTTCAACTATCAGTCTGATTATGATGGTGAAGTATTCACTTTTCCGTAGATTAGTTGACCCACACCTAGTCCATCCAATATTGAACTAGAACAGTTGAGGGCTCATTTTATCCAGAAATTGTTATTCTAAGGGTACATAATTTAATCCATTCTACATGTCACAGACTGTACGTAACCTACTAGGAGAGAAATGTATGTAAGCTGTTCGGTTAGCTCAGTCGGTAAAGCATTCACCCTGTAAGTGAAGGGTCCTAGGTTTGAGTCCCGGACTGGCTGCATATTTTTTTGTCCTGTTACATTGGCGCCCAACAGGGGATTTTGACTTATATATATTCCGGGAAACATTCACATGATTCTCTGGTCTCTATGGAAATTCGAGGACAAATTCCAAATTTGTGAGGGAATGTGTCATAGTGTGTGAGTAACCTACCAGGAGAGAAATGTATGTAAGCAGTTTGGTTAGCTGTCGTTAGAGCATTCGCCCTGTAAGCAAAGGGTCCCGGGTTTGAGACCTGGACTGGCTGCATATTTTCCTCATCCTGTAACATACATATTGTTACCTTATTACATATAATAGAGAACTTTTTGCATTGCTAATTTTAATGTTTTAAACAAGTGTTATTTTATGAATTTAATTCTTGAAAAGATAAGCTATGGTCTGTTTAACAGTCATACAGTAAAACTCGTTATTATAACAGTGTCTTTCAGTGGAGCTTCATAAAAATCACAACCAAATTGGATGGCAATGCGTTGATGAGGTTTACCTTTCCTGAAAGTTATAAACAGTACATAATCAATGCAAAATAAAATTACGATTATGCTGAAGCAATATCATGGTCTTTAAATTTGTATGGTAGCTTAAAATTAATTAAGGAAACTTTTTGCATTTTTTACCAGCATGGTTGCAGACTTGGGCCTGCACTTCATCAATATATGATTTAGAGTCGCACCCGTTTCCTATTTTGTTAGAAAAACTAGCATTAAGGGTTATTTTCTTATACTGTAGCTCATTTCTATGTTATTTTCTCTGTATTTATGATTGAATAAGTTCATTGAGGTTTACACATACTGGTGTACAGAGTGGTGTACAGGGTACACATGGTAGTACACATACAGGTGTACAGAGTGATGTACAGGGTACACATGGTAGTACACATTATGGTGTACAGAGTGGTGTACAGGGTACACATAGTAGTACATATACTGGTGTACAGAGTGGTTTACAGGGTACACATAGTTGTACACATACTGGTGTATAGAGTGATGTACAGGGAATACATAGTAGTACAAATACTGGTGAACAGAATGTTGTACAGGGTACACATAGCAGTACACATACTGGTGTACAGAATACACATAGCAGTAAGCATACTGGTGTACAGAGTGGTTTACAGAGTACACATAGTAGTACACATACTGGTGTACAGAGTGGTGTACAGGGTAGTATACATACTGGTGTACAGAATGGTGTACAGGGTACACATAGTAGCAACATACTGGTGTACAGAATGTTGTACAGGGTACACATAGCAGTACACATAGTGGTGTACAGAGTGGTGTACAGGGTACACAAAGTAGTACACATACTGGTGTGCAGAGTGGTATACAGGGTAGTGGACATACTGGTGTACAGAATGTTGTACAGGGTACACATGGTAGTACACATACTAGTGTACAGAATGTTGTACAGGGTACACATAGCAGTACACATAGTGGTGTACAGAGTGGTGTACAGGGTACACATAAAAGTACACATACTGGTGTACATAGTGTTATACAGGGTCGTGGACATACTGGTTTACAGAATGATGTACAGGGTACACATAGCAGTACACATACTTATGTACAGAGTGGTGTACAGGGTACACATAGTAATACACATACTAGTTCTATGGAATGCCCATGTAATTCTAAAGAATCCCATTGTCGTTCTAGGGAATCTCCATGTAGTTCTAGTGAACCTCAATGTAGTTCTAGGGAATGCCCATGTAGTTTTAGGAAATCAAATTGTAGTTTTAGGGAATCTCCATGTAGTTCTAGGGAATCTCCATGTAGTTCTACAGAATGTCCATGTAGTTCTAGTGAATCTCCATGTAGTTTTAGGTAATGCCTTCTAGGGAATGCCCTTGTAGTTTTAGACATCCCATTGTAGTTTTAGGGTATTCCAATGTAGTTTTAAGGAATCTCCATGTAGTTGTAGGGAATCTGCATGTAGTTTTTGGGAATGTCCTTGTAGTTCTAGGGAATCCCATATAGTTGTAGGGATTGCCCATGTAGTTTAAGAGAATCTCCATGTAGTTCTAGGGAATATCCATATAGTTCTAGGGAATGCCCTTGTAGCTTTAGGGAATCCCATTGTAGTTCTAGGAAATGTTTATGTAGTTCTAGGGAATCTCCATGTAGTTCTTGGGAATGCCCATGTAGTTTTAGGGAATATTCATGTAGTTCTAGAGTATCTCCAGTTCTAGGATTCTTAATGTAGTTCTTGAGAATGTCCTTGTAGTTCTTAGGGAATCCCATGTTGTTCTAAGGAATGCTCTTGTAGTTCTAGGGAATCCAATTGTAGTTCTAGGAAATCTCCATGTAGTTCTGAGGAATCCAATTGTAGTTCTAGGGAATCTCCATTTAGTTTTAGGGAATCCCCTTGTAGTTCTAGGGAATGCCATGTAAATCAAGGGAATCTCCATGTAGTTCTAGGAAATATCCATGTAGTTTTAGGGAATCCCCTTGTTGTTCTAGGGAATGCCATGTAAATCTAGGGAATCTCCATGTAGTTCTAGGGAATCTCCATGTAGTTCTAGGGAATGCTCTTGAAATTCTTGGGAATCAAATTGTAGTTCTAGGGAATCTCCATGTAGTTCTAGGGAATGCCCTTGTAGTTCTAGGGAATCAAATTGTAGTTCTAGGGAATCTCCATGTAGTTCTAGGGAATGCTCTTGTAGTTATAGGGAGTGCTCTATGTAGTTCTATGGAATGTCCATGTAGTTCTAGGGAATCCTCATGTATTTTTAGGGAATGCCTTCTAGGGAATGCCCTTGTAGTTCTAGTGTATCCCATTGTAGTTCTAA
Source organism: Panopea generosa (assembly GCA_029582155.1). Lineage (NCBI taxonomy): Eukaryota > Metazoa > Mollusca > Bivalvia > Adapedonta > Hiatellidae > Panopea > Panopea generosa. Next base: position 12,025,268 of record CM055909.1, read on the forward strand.
AAAAACCAATTGTAGTTCTAGGGAATCTCCATGTAGTTTTAGGGAATCCCCTTGTAGTTCTAGGGAATGCCCTGTAAATCTAGGGAATTTTAATGTAGTTCTAGGGAATCTCTATGTAGTTGTAGGGAATGTCCTTGTAGTTTTAGGGCATCTCCTTGAAGTTTTAGGGAATGCTTTCTAGGGATGCCTTTGTAGTTCTAGCGAATCCCATTGTAGTTCTAGGAAACGTCCTTGTAGTTCTAGAGTATCTCCAGTTCAAAGGAATCTCCATGTAGTTCTTGAGAATGCCCTTGTAGTTCTAGGGAATCCCATGTAATTCTAGGGAATGCCCTTGTAGTTTTAGGGAATCCCATGTAGTTAATTGGAATCTTCATGTAGTTTTAGGGAATCTCCATGTAGTTCTAGGGAATGCCCATGTAGTTCTAGGGAATCTCCATGTAATTCTAGGGAATGCCCTTGTAGTTTTAGGTAATCTCCATGTAGTTTTAGGGAATCCCATGTAGTTCTAGGGAATCTCCATCTAGTTCTAGGGAATGCCCATGTAGTTTAATGGGAATCTTCATGTAGTTTTAGGGAATCCCATGTAGTTCTAGAGAATCCCATGTAGTTCTAGGGAATGCCCATGTAGTTTAAAGGGAATCTTCATGTTGTTCTAGGGAATCTCCATGTAGTTCTAGGGAAAGCCGTTGTAGTTCATAAACCACATGCGTCCATAAACATTTGACATTTTTTACTTCTTCTCAAAAACTGTAAGCGTAATGTTTGCAGTGTTGGTACATAAGGGTGAATCAAAATTGTGAATTGCATGGTCCCCACATCCCACAGGCCTTGGGGGTGGGGCCAAAACTGTCAAATTCAAAGTAAACTTTGAAAATCTTCTTCTCAGTATAGGAAGCACTAGGAAACAAATGGAGAACATGATTATGGACACATATATGGGTCCTTTATAAATATTGTGAATTGCCTGTCCTTGATCTCAAAGTTTGGCCCTTGGGGTGGGGCCTATTTTACTAAATGTATATAAGAGGAATTGACAAAAAACGTTATTTCTTATGACTGAATAGACTTTCATGAATGTTTTTGGATAATCAGGTGACCATTAAGGCCCATGGGCCTGTTGTTACTCATATTTTCGAAACAAGCATGACACAGATAGTTTTATGAAAACAAAATGTAAAGAAGTTTTTAAATATGAAGTTTCAGATGATAGTTTAAGAGATAAAATTAGCTCATTTCATTTCGTCATAATATCCTTAATTTTGATATTGAGTTACAGCTTTATTTGAAACGATTTAAGATTTCTATTTAAGAAATACTCTTGTCATACACCGGGCCCTGTAAGCTCAGTCGGTAGCACCTCTGACAATTTGTTCAGGTGTAATTCCCGTCCGAACATAGTCTCCACGATAATTGATATATGACATTGCATCTCATTGTCATTTGTCTCTTACCGCTGATTCAAATGGTGAAGTTATCAGTTACTTGCTAAGATGGGTGTGCTTGAGCATTGGTTAACCTTTCAGGATTTTAGGAAAGAGTGGTTAGGTTAACTGATCATCTGTTAGCCATCAATGGCATATAATTGATGCTATTTGGTTGTTCGAACAAAAACAGCAAACAGATCATACAAACTATTTCACATTAGAAACAATACAGAATCTTCATCTGACTTCTAGGACAACAATGGTTAGCGATTGATAAGAACAGCAATTGTCATTTGTGTAGGACACTGAAACAGAAGTTGTTGTAGTTGTATGGTGTTTAGCATCGGTTTCAACCATTTTTCAGTCATATCACGACAATGTCTACTTGAGACAGTATTCTGAGCACTGCCACACTGGAGTATCATGCTGCATACACATGGTGTGATACCCCACCCAGTCATATTATATTGAAATTGAGCTGACCAGACCTAGAATTTTCCCTAAAAGCTGTGCACCAATTTTTCAAGTCTTTGGTATATCAAAAGTGGGGATTAACGCTCTACCACTAGACCATGCGGCGGTGTGGTGTCTTTAGGTAAGACACTTTATCAACATATTGTAATGTGCACTGAGCGGAGTATGCACACAAATACTATTAAATGTAATATACATGTATAAGAATTTTCCTTGTGTCACTTGCCGTTTGATTTAAGATAAATGGTGAAATAATTTTTCTCAAGCTACTTTGTAAATGATTGGATGACAAATGATTGAACAAATGATTCATGTTAAAAAGAAAAATCAAGTACAATTAACTAATACATAGAAAACTAAATACAAAGGTTTCAAACTAATGTTTGAACAACACTAAACCACCATGCTGAGAACTGTGTTTTATAAAAAAAGTAGTTCTGCAGCACTCTGGATAAATGCCCAGGACTGTGTTTTATAAATAAAAACTAGTCCTGCAGCACTCTAAACAAATATCCAGGACTGTGTTTTATAAGTCAGTTTAGTTCTGCAGCACTCTGGATAAATGCCCAGGACTGTGTTTTATAAATAAAACTAGTCCTGCAGCACTCTGGACAAATATCCAGGACTGTGTTTTATAAGTCAAACTAGTTCTGCAGCACTCTGGATAAATGCCCAGGACTGTGTTTTATTAATAAAACTAGTCCTGCAACATTCTGGACAAATGTCCAGGACTGTGTTTTATAAGTCAAACTAATTTTGCTGCCCTCTGGATAAATGCCCAGGACTGTGTTTTATAAATAAAACTAGTCCTGCAGCACTCTGGACAAATATCCAGGACTGTGTTTTATAAATAAAACTAGTTCTGCAGCACTCTGGATAAATGCCCAGGACTTTGTTTTATAAGTCTAACTAGTTCTGCAGCTCTCTGGATAAATGCCCAGGACTGTGTTTTATAAATAAAACTAGTCCTGCAGCACTCTGGACAAATATCCAGGACTGTGTTTTATAAGTCAAACTAGTCCTGCAGCACTCTGGATAAATGCCCAGGACTGTGTTTTATTAATAAAACTAGTCCTGCAACACTCTGGACATATATCAAGGACTGTGTTTTATAAATAAAACTAGTTCTGCAGCACCCTGGACAAATGCCCAGGACTGTGTTTTATAAGTCAAACTAGTCCTGCAGCACTCTGGACAAATATCAAGGACTGTGTTTTATAAAAAAAAAACTAGTTCTGCAGCACTCTGGATAAATGCCCAGGACTGTGTTTTATAAAAAAAAATAGTTCTGCAGCACTCTGGATAAATGTCAAGGACTGTGTTTTATAAAAAAAAAAGCTAGTCCTGCAGCACTCTGGACAAATGTCCAGGACTGTGTTTTATAAATAAAACTAGTCCTACAGCACTCTGGACAAATGTCAAGGACTGTGTTTTATAAAAAAAACTAGTCCTGCAGCACTCTGGACAAATGTCCAGGACTGTGTTTTAAATAAATAAAACTAGTCCTGCAGCACTCTGGACAAATGCCCAGGACTGTGTTTTAAATAAATAAAACTAAGCCTGCAACACTGAACAAATACCCAGGACTGTTTTTAAACTTAATAAAACTAGTCCTGCAGCAACGTTTCAAACCTGTCTCAACACCTGTCTGAAACAAACAATGGCACCCAACAGACTGCGACCCAATGCACTACTTACAAGTTTCAGAGGGTTCTGCAACTGAGTAAAAACTGCACTTCTGAGAATCCCTCATTCACTTGTGACACTCGGTCCAAAGTCCCAGTACTGTATTGCCAAATAATACTAATTAATAAATTAATTATGCAGGGTCTTCTTGCAGCTCCTTCTCCATCGAGTTGTAACACCAGACTGACTCAAAACACTGGCTGTCGGCTGCTTATATAGCATAGGTCACATGACCTTGTTACATGGCTTCAGTTGGGCATTCTTAGTAATGTACAACCACATAATGATGTTCCAGACTATGTGATTCCATCAAATTAGTATCCTTAATCAAATTCAATGAGCGTCTGCCTGACAGTTTTTAACTACATTTTCTGTACGTTTATTAATGTAACTTAATAAACAATAAGAAATACTTATACTATTCATATATAAAAGGTATATATAAAGTTATAAACCAACAGAAAAGTATAACGGGTAACGAAATACACAGATGTTATGGATTTCTATAGATACAAGGCGTTTTTCGTCACAATATGCTTAGTTCTGGTTCTACCCAGGTAAACTTTGAGTGACCAAAATTGTAAATTTGTAAGAAAGATTAATTAATTTTACAGGTATTATGTAAAGCAAAGAATTTTGTTAATAAATATAGTATGACATTTTACAACAAGTGTTATTGACTTAATTAGTTTGAACTCACTTATTTTACATTGATTGTGATAGAAGTTCTTGCAATTTGGACAAATAATGCCTCGAGTCTTCATGAGTTGTTCACAAAACATGACCATTTGTGAAGGACCAAACTAATGTTCCATCATAGTTCTGTAACAGGCATAAAGTTACTGTTATAATTTTATTGCTGTTATTAAATATTAAAAACAATATAATAAATAAAAATAGTAAATTTCATTTAAAAAGGCAAAAGCTAAAATTTTCAGTTATGTTTATTGTAAAATGTTACATGTATATTTGTCTGATGTTTGTAGAACTTTGTTACCTGATAATTTAGTTTATATGCAGCTCATTCAAGTTTAATTATATAAGTGTATTATGTTGCGTATGTGGAACAGAGTGATTTTGATAGATGGTAGACGGATTACGAAAAAAGTGTTAAATTTTGATTATTTAAGTGCAAAAATTCAAGGACTTGCATAGAAGCATAGGAAACTTGCATCTCCTGACTAAATGTTGATAAAATTGCTCACGAAGATTTAAGTATTTGGCAATTAATCTTTCATTATTCACAGGCAACTGATTTCTTTTACATAAACTCTAAGTTGTATGTAATCTTTGATGTATAAATATGTTTTGGCCATGCAAAATGATCTTGAATTAAAGATATTGAGGTTTGAAGGAAATTTTCTCATAATTTGTCATTAGTTTAGCTGCAGTATACACATTTTGTAATTACAAGGACTTAAACAACTTAAAACACAAATTTTTAGGATTGATTTTGATGAGATGGATGGAAGTTAAGGTAATTGAAAACGAGATATTGCGAGAATTAGCAAGAATACGGGAGCGTTCACAAAATCTCAATCATTTGCCTTTTCTTCTCTATATAATTCCTTGGTTGGTTGTTAAAATGATTTTTATTGGTTGAATATTCAAAGTTAATTTTATAGGCTAGTCCATTTTAGGGACTTATGATATAAAGAAAGATTTTTTAATATTTGGGAGACATTAAAGAAGAAAAGAAAGAGATAGAGTTAGGGTCAAGGTTGAACTTAGTATTTTAAATGGCGTAACGCCTAAGCCAATATATAATTTACACATCAGACCGTACCTTACCAGTGATGCCACCAAATCTCTTGTGAACAGCCTGGTAACGTCTCTATTGGATTATTGTAATGCGTTGTTAACTGGTATTCCAAATATCATACAGGACAAATAACAATACGGCAACTCGTATTATAACAAAGACGTCGCGTCGTAGTCATATCACTCCTGTTTTGAAGGAGCTAGATTAGTTACCCATGCGATACAGATTACAGTACAAAATTCTAGCTCACACTTTCAAAGCTCTGCACGATCATGCCCCAGTCTATATCAAGGACATGCTGGAGGTTTACAGGTTGACACGGACTCTAAGATCAAATAACTCTGTGTCATTAGTTTTGCCTAAGACTAGAACCGTGATGTATGGCAACCGCAGCTTTTCATACACTGCTCCTAGACTACGGAACACTCTCCCAATAAACATTAGAGATGCTGAGAAACTTAAAACGTTTAAACGTCTGTTAAAAACTCACTTCTTTGTACAAAACTTTGAAAACTAACTAAATAATCTTATCTTAACTGTTTATTTATTTTAATTTGTTTAGTTTGTCTTGTGTTTGTTGTTTCTGTATTTGATGTATGTAAGCTATAAAGTACTTTTGAACATGCTATACGCATGAAAAGAGTGCTATATAAATGTGGTATAATAATAATAATAATAATGATTAATTTACGATAGCCAAATGGAACTATATCTTTTAGTCAGTTATCTTTAACTTATTGTTAAGGACTACTAACATTTTACTTAAGAACTTGGACAAACAGTGTTAATTTTATATTTTGGAATTTGTAAAATTATCAAAATTTAATGTTATTAATCGAACCAAAATAAAAGTGTTAAACACCAAAAGACTTGTGTGCTGTATTGGACAATAAGTTTAGTCTACTGTTAAAATTAGACTGACCCCGCATGTGTCATCCTAATTACCAGTTGTGCGTAAGCTGCCTACCAGCTAATTCCCCACTTTGCTAAAGTGTACACCAACTGGTTTGAATATAAAGGCGGACAACAGTTAGGCATGATTCCGAGTTTGGTAACAGTTCTCTAACACCAAACTTATAACTCCAAGTATACACTTTTACACAGGCATTATTTAAAACATCAATGTTTTGTGTGTTCCTATATAAGTTCCTTTTGGTTTTGTATTTTAACAACTATATATTTTGCTATATTTGGTTTATCATTATACAACTTCACCACTGAGGATAACTGCAATTTGCTTAAATTAGAATGCAATAAGTAACTAATTAAAACTGATAAACATAAGCAATAATTGATAATTGCTATTATATGATTGCCACAACTGATAAGCATTCATACACATTTATTATTGAATTTATAAAAGAGTTTGGAAAAAATAGTAAACTGGTTGGCAAATTCAATAATAAATGAGCATTCGTGTAAGATCCTCTCTAGAAGTTGCGGTGTAGGTAATATTAACACCATTTGGTGTCTCCTGGGAAATGTCGTTAACATTGTATCTGTTTTAAAGATGCAGCTTCAGGGTCTATAAAACTTGAGAGAGAGAGAAACATCTTTATGCCAATATTTTGGCTCTTTGACACTAGAAGTTTGTAAATCAATATCAGTTTGCTTTTTATACTCGCAAAAAATCGGTGAATGAGAGGAGTTGTAAATTATTTAAATGTCCCTTAGTAACACGTGACATGGAGGATATGATGTGATGAATGCATCGTCATTCATTTATTTTTATCATTAATCATCTATCATATTTTCTGCATGTCCGAAGTAAATAGGAAAATAATAGCAGAGGATGGGAAATATTGTGAAATATATTTTGGCAATGACTGCATGATTACAAAACTGTTTTTCTTAATAGAGTTTGAGGCTAATTGATCAGGATAATGTTCGGTCATAAATAAAGAGAATATTATTATAATGACTTACAGTCACCCAAGGATAGTTTCCTTCCAGTGTTATTTGCAAATATCCAGGACTGTCAGTTGGTATTTCCATATTTAGGTTGACATTTCCATAAATAAACTGGCATTTCAATATTGCTGTAGTCAAAATATTTACTTTATGTCAATATACATAACCTGAAATATTAGCATCTTTCGTTATACGATTAAAATAAATCATAAATTACTTTGAGCGAGAGAGACTGTTTAAAAAAACACACCAAAAAATATCATGCCATTAAGCAATAAATATAACACTAATTATTGATCATTTCTGGGATATGAATACATGTATTACTTCCTTGTTTTAATATTTTATCTTATCGTATAAACAAAATGTCCATCACTGTTATTTATACAATTATTTGCTTTCTGCCTTGCTGATTTCACTTTACTGGAATATAGAGTCCTATATTACAGTACTGTATGCCCCCTCCCTCCCGCAATAAATGCTCACCCCCTGCCAATTTAAAATACTCAACCAAAAACGAAACCTGACACTTTATAATGTGATGTAATTTTTTTGTTTATGTTTAAAATTTGTATTATCATGCCACAAACAGATGGTCTTTCATCACACAACAGGTGTTTAAACTTTGTATCATACGATGTCTCTAAAATTCAGTTAATCTCAAAATTGCTCATTTTGCATGTGGACCTTGTGCACACTAAACGTGGTCCGATAAAGTGTAAACAGGTGTGTCACATTGTACCTTGGCTAACGCACTACTCAATTCACAACTGAAATCTAATGTAAACATAATGCCAAGATTGTCAGAGGCTGAGAGAAATAGAGCTATCGGGATGTTGCAAGCGGGCGTATCTGTCGTTGATGTCAGTAGGACGTTTAACTGTAGTAGGGACAGAATTCATGAACTCGCTACATGTTTCAGGCTGACTGGTGATTTGCATGATTTTCCTAGGTCAGGTAAACCAAGAGCCAGCGGAATGACCATACCATTGTCTTGAGTTGACACACCTACGTAAAAGGTTTAGACCTGTGATGTTGACGGCACCTGCGTATAACGTTTGTTCACAAACCATACGCAACCAATTGCGTGAACAAAATCGCCTGATAAGAGCCCGCCGCCCATATACAGGGAGAATAACAAACAAATGCCATGAAAATGAATATCACTAATTTCAAAAACAAAAAAATTCACTGACACAGTTACAGGAAATTCCATTTACCACCCCTGTCATCAAAATAACGTCATTAAACATTGATACAATGCATGAGTAAGATTATAAGACATGTTTGTGATCAGAAAACATAAAATTTTAATGTTCAACTATTGATTATATACTCTGATTTCTAGAAAATAGGTAAAATATACTGTGTCAGGTTTCTTTTTTGGTTGAGTATAGTTATTTTTTTAATATTGTATATTCCAGATGGTAAGAATGCAAGAATCAATCCAAAGATCAACAACATGGCTGTTGGATATGAATGAAGCCTCCAAATATGACATGGTCCTTATGTCTGATAGTGTACTTAAAGTAAGTTGCTATACACAAATAAGGTTGACATAGAATCCCAGAGTAAAGTAAGTTGCTATACACAAAGAGGGTTGACATAGAATCCCGGAGTAAAGTAAGTTGCTATATACTAAGAGCATTGACATAGAATTTCGGAGTAAAGTAAGTTGCTATACACACAGATGGTTGACATAGAATCTGGGATTAAGGAAGTTGCTATACACAAAGAAGGTTGACATAGAATCTCGGAGTAAAGTAAGTTGCTATACACACAGATGGTTGACATAGAATCTTGGAGTAAAGTAAGTTGCTGTACACAAAGAGGGTTGACATAGAATCTCAGAGTAAAGTAAGTTGCTGTACACAAAGAGGGTTGACATAGAATCTTGGAGTAAAGTAAGTTGCTATACACAAAGAAGGTTGCATAGAATCTCAGAGTAAAGTAAGTTGCTGTACGCAAAGAAGGTTGACGTAGAATCTCAGAGTAAAGAAAGTTGCTATACACAAAGAGGGTTGACATAGAATCCCGGAGTAAAGTTAGTTGCTATACACAAAGAATGTTGACGTAGAATCTCAGAGTAAAGTAAGTTCCTATACGCAAAGAGGGTTGCATAGAATCTCAGAGTAAAGTAAGTTGCTATACACAAAGAGGGTTGACATAGAATCTCAGAGTAAAGTTAGTTGCTATACACAAAGAAGGTTGCATAGAATCTCAGAGTAAAGTAAGTTGCTATACACAAAGAAGGTTGCATAGAATCTCAGAGTAAAGTAAGTTGCTGTACACAAAGAGGGTTGACATAGAATCTCAGAGTAAAGTAAGTTGCTGTACACAAAGAGGGTTGACATAGAATCTCAGAGTAAAGTAAGTTGCTGTACACAAAGAGGGTTGACATAGAATCTCTGAGTAAAGTAAGTTGCTGTACACAAAGAGGGTTGACATAGAATCTTGGAGTAAAGTAAGTTGCTATACACAAAGAAGGTTGCATAGAATCTCAGAGTAAAGTAAGTTGCTATACACAAAGAGGGTTGACATAGAATCTCAGAGTAAAGTAAGTTGCTATACACAAAAAAGGTTGCATAGAATCTCAGAGTAAAGTAAGTTGCTATACACAAAGAAGGTTGCATAGAATCTCAGAGTAAAGTAAGTTCCTATACACAAAGAGGGTTGACATAGAATCTCAGAGTAAAGTAAGTTGCTATACACAAAGAGGGTTGCATAGAATCTCAGAGTAAAGTAAGTTGCTATACACAAAGAAGGTTGACATAGAATCTCAGAGTAAAGTAAGTTGCTATACACGAAGAAGGTTGCATAAAATCTCAGAGTAAAGTAAGTTGCTATACATGAAAAGGGTTGCATAGAATCTCAGAGTAAATTAAGTTGTTATACACAAAGAAGGTTGTCATAAAATCTCGGAGTAAAGTAAGTTGCTATACAGGAAGAGGGTTGACATAGAATCTCAGAGTAAAGTTAGTTGCTATACACAAAGAAGGTTGACATAGAATCTCGGAGTAAAGTAAGTTGCTATACACAAAGAGGGTTACATAAAATCTCGGAGTAAAGTAAGTTGCTATACAGGAAGAGGGTTGCATAGAATCTTAGAGTAAATTAAGTTGCTATACAGGAAGAGGGTTGCATAGAATCTCAGAGTAAAGTAAGTTGCTATACACAAAGAAGGTTGTCATAGAATCTCGGAGTTAAGTAAGTTGCTTACAGGAAGAGGGTTGACATAGATTCCAGAGTAAAATAAGTTGCTATACACAGAGAGGGTTGCATAGAATCTCAGAGTAAAGTAAGTTGCTATACACAAAGAGGGTTGACATAGAATCTTGGAGTAAAGTAAGTTGCTTTACACAATGAAGGTTGACATTGAATCGTGGAGTAAAGTAAGTTGCTATACACTAAGAGGGTTGACATAGAACTTCGGAGTAAAGTAAGTTGCTATACACACAGATGGTTGACATAGAATCTTGGATAAAGGAAGTTGCTATGCACAAAGAAGGTTGCATAGAATCTAGGAGTAAAGTAAGTTGCTATACACACAGATGGTTGACATAGAATCTCTGAGTAAAATAAGTTGCTATACACAAAGAGGGTTGACATAGTATCTCAGAGTAAAGTAAGTTGCTATACAGGAAGAGGGCTGACATTGAATTTCAGAGTAAAGTAAGTTGCTATACACAAAGAAGGTTGCATAGAATCTCAGAGTAAAGTAAGTTTCTATACTCAAAGAGGGTTGACATAGAATCTAGGAGTAAAGTAAGTTGCTTTACACAAAGAAGGTTGACATGAGACACAGAGTAAAGTAAGTTGCTATACACAAAGAGGGTTGACATGAGACTTGGAGTAAAGTAAGTTGCTATACACAAAGAGGGTTGACATGAGACATGGAGTAAAGTAAGTTGCTATACACAAAGCAGGTTGACGTGAGACACAGAGTAAAGTAGGTTGCTATACACAAAGAGGGTTGATATAGAATATCAGAGTAAAGTAAGTTGCTATACACTAAGAAGGTTGACATAGAATCTTAGAGTAAAGTAAGTTGCTATACACAAAGAAGGTTGACATGAGACATGGAGTAAAGTAAGTTGCTATACACAAAAGGGTTGACAGGAGACTCAGAGTAAAGTAAGTTGCTATACACAAAGAAGGTTGACATGAGACATGGAGTAAAGTAAGTTGCTATACACAAAAGGGTTGACAGGAGGCTCAGAGTAAAGTAAGTTGCTATACACAAAGAGGGTTGACATGAGACATGGAGTAAGGTAAGTTGCTATACACAAAGAAGGTTGACGTGAGACACAGAGTAAAGTAGGTTGCTTTACACAAAGAGGGTTGATATAGAATCTCAGAGTAAAGTAAGTTGCTATACACAAAGAAGGTTGACATAGAATCTTAGAGTAAAGTAAGTTGCTATACACAAAGAAGGTTGACATGAGACATGGAGTAAAGTAAGTTGCTATACACAAAGAAGGTTGACATGAGATTCTGAGTAAAGTATGTTGCTATACACAAATCAGTTAAATATGTTATTTTGTAAGTTGAACAATGGTGTAATTGTCCATGGTCATGTGACATCTGCTGGAGATACTGATAACATACCATTGGTTTTTATCCAGACAGATTTTTCTGTTTGCAAAAACAAGCTGTAATCAACTATAAATGTTTAATTGCACCATTTTTCCCATCTTCTGTTTATATAGGTCTAGTATCACATATGTTTACATTGTTCCCCAATTCTTTCTAATGCACGCTGCTTAACCATTCACATCAAACAAAATGGGGATGGGAAACTGGCTTCATTTTTTTAACCAGCAATTGACCTGACGCGAGAACGACTATCGCTCCGCCCACTTGTCACATGACATTAATTTTACTAAACCTGAACCACCTGCCCACGTAAATTACGATGTAGTGTTTACTTAGACATCATCAGCTTGTCTAAGGAAAGTGACTGGGCTTGAACCAATACTAAACATTGATTGGATTATCAGCTTGTTTGACTGTCGATTGACCCATCAAATAGAGAATGATTTGCAGAGCATGATATATTCATTACTATGATAATGAACATGATATTCATTATTTTAAACATGGTCTCCATTATTTTTTTATCAATTCCCACCAATTAGAATGGAGAAATTGGTAATCATTTTGAACATGTTATTACTATCAAATAAAATGGAGACAGATAATATCATCTTGGTGACATGGTATTTATTTATAAGTGTTATTTCCCATCAAGTAAAATAGTGGAGCATGTGGTCCAGTAGTAGAGTATCAGACTCGGGTTGGAGGGTCGTGGGTTTGATTATCTGCCACAGCAATGTGTGGTGTCCTTGAGCATGACATTTTATTCGCATATGCTTAGTACTGGTTCTACCCTTGAAGACCTTGTGCATGAGATGTCTTAAGTTGTTTCACAATTCAGGTAAAATAAATAAAGTAGAGTGAAATAGGGAAGAAGAACATTTTAACCATAGTATAATTTTGTAACATTTATTTTAAATGGCAATTCCCACCAAAGAGAATAGGTATTGATAATAAATATAGTACTCTTTTCTTTTTTATGTTCTATTCCAAATTTAGTACAATGAACAATATTGTATTTAACATTTTCTCCAGCTAAGCCACATTTAGAAGATTAGAGCTGGGTGATGATAATGTTTGTAATAATATTTGAGAATATCTCGAGAGCTGGTTTACTTATATTATACAGTTTGTTGTCCTTTGAGACTGATGCAATTTTTAAACAATATGCTGTTTAGGGATGCTAGTTTTAAGTTTCACATAGTTAAACGTCAGTGTTCTCTGCAACTTCTGGACAATTCCCAGCAACAAACACAAAAAAAATTGTTTCTGACACTTTCTTCACATTTTCAGGCTTCAGCTTCATGAATGAATTGATAACCCAATCTCTGTAGGCTGTCTTGTCTGATGCTTATAAGTCTCTTCAAATGGCTTTTTCTTCTGTCTATACTGTCTCTTGATTCTAATTACTTCATGTTTTCTTTTTTACTTCTCGGCTGCTTAAAACACTCAGAAAGAATTATTTTACTCACCAGGCTACTTTCAACACTCTCTTAAAGTCTTAAAGTGTCACTTCTTACCAGTCTCTTATTTGCTCTCTCCACCAGACTTGCTTAAATCTATCAGATTTCTAATGTAATTTCAGGTCTATCTTCATAGTGTATTTTCTGTAGTTTTTGATGATTTACCTACATAGTTATTATTGTGTAAGCTTCACTGTTTTCTTCTTTCTTACAACTTGTTAATCTTCAGAGTTACTTTAACACAGATTTCACAACTGCATCAGCCATTTCCTGCTTTTTTTGCAGTCTGATGTAACTAGTGAATTGCATTTTCTGACATAATTTTAGAAGAAGTGGATGGTGAATCAATAAGTATCTCAATAATTTCAACTTTTATCCGAGGTGTGCTAAATTGGAAGAACTGTATACTTTTTGTAGTTGTCTGTATTTTGATGCTCTAATAAAAACTTGTAAACATGCTCTTTCTTTCTGATTCTTCAGTGGTATTGTCATTGTGGAAATATTTTGCTGAGAATGTTTTTTGTTTCTTTATATATGCATTTGCCACTTTTGTGTTAATTTCACAGTTACTTGTCACTTACAACTGCAGTTTAAACATTTTTTATGTCCCCCCAAAAAATTTTTTGGGTGGCATATAGTATAGCAGTGTCAGTCCGTCCGTCCGTCCTTCCATCTGTTTTTTTTTTTCCAGCCTGTAACTTCGTCATGCATAGATGGATTTTGTTGATACTTGCTCCAAATGATCAACATAACATGACGACTTAGGGCGAGTAAGACCCACATCCGTACCTCAAAGGTCAAGGTCACAATTTGAGTTTGTTTAACAACACTTTGAGTCTGTGTGAGATTTCGTTTCCAGCCTGTAACTTTGTCATGCATAGATGGATTTTGTTGATACTTGCTACAAATGATCATCATAACATGCCAACGTGTTGCGAGTAAGACCCACACCCATACCTCAAAGGTCAAGGTCACAATTTTAGTTTGTTTGGCAACACTGAGTTTGTGTGAGATTTCGTTTCCAGCCTGTAACTTTGTCATGCATAGATGGATTTTGTTGATACTTGCTACAAATGACTAACATAACATGATGATGTGTAACGAGTAAGATCCACACGTGTACCTCAAAGGTCGAAGTCATAATTTGAGTTTGTTTGACAAAACTTTGAGTTTGTACGAGATTTCGTGTCTGGCCTGTAACTTTGTCATGCATAGATGGATTTTGTTAATACTAGCTACAAATGACCAACATAACATGACGATGTGTTGCGCGTTACACCAAGAATCCCATTTCAAAGGTCAAGGTCACAATTTAACTTTGGTTGATGACACTTTCAGTCTGATTGAGATTTCGTGTCAGGTCTGAAACTTTGTCACCTATGGATAAATTTCAAAATCACTTGGCTCAATTCATCAGCATTACATTACAAAGTGTCACGTATATGCGTACCTCAAAGGTCAAGGTCACACTTTGAGTTAGTTTGACAACACTTTCAGTCTGTGTGAGATTTCTTGACCAATCTATAACTTTGTCATCTATGGATATATTTTAAAACACTTGGCTCAGTTGATAAACATGACATAATTAAGTGTCGCATATAAGACCAAGAACCTATCCTCAAAGGTCAATGTTACACTTTCAATTTGTTTGATATTGCATGTCTGGTCTGTGACTTTGTCTTTAACTTGGCTCAATTTATCAAGATGACATGATGACGTGTCATAAGTTAAACCTAGACACGGTCACACTTTGAGTATGTATGACAAAACTTTGAATCTGTTTGAGATTTCAAGTCTGTCCTTTAACTTTATCATACATGGACGCATTTCAAAAACACTTGGTTCAATTTATCAATTGATCATCAATTGATCTGTAACTTACATTTAAGGATTTTAAAATAGCTTGACACAAGTGATCAGCATGTCATGGTAATGTTTCACCTGCATTTAACTGTTGAAATACCCAGACCATTACATCAGATGTCAAGGTCAAAGTTACACAAAGGTCAAGGTCATGCTTAATGTAAAAAAAACATGAAATTGCATGTTTAGTCTGAAACATTAGTCCATTACTCTTGATATTTATGGATGCGTCGCTACCTATTATATCGTATATTGTTATTTTTCACAAACCATTTGGGGGGCATGTTATACTTAACAGTGACATTTCTTGTTTTCTGTCTCATGCACCATTCAGTCTAAATCTGACTCCCCAAAGGCTGAGACAATAATATCCGACTCATAACTACTCAACTACATGAGCAAAGAATAATACTAACAGAAAATGTATACTTTTACCACATTAAAATGTATCACAAACTCGTAAATTATGATTTTCTATATACCGAAACGGTTGTGTTTGCAAGTCGGACACGATCGCGTAAAGCATCGACACGGTCGTGTCCATGAGTAAACGGCAATAAATAGCGGTAGAACTTGCTGAAACAGGTTATAATTAATAAGAATGTTAATAAATACACTAACTGTGAACAATAACCAACCTCGGAAAGCTCTATCGGCGAAGAATACGCATATTTTGTCTTTCTCGCTATCCGTTCTTGCATTTTCACTCCATGTTAGATCACGTGACACTGCGGATGGAACCTATATTCTGATTGGATGACTGATACAAAAACTGATCATGTGACCTATGATCTGATCATGCCTGGAAAAGAAGAAATGCTTGTCAGTTATTAAAAAATATGCGTATTCTTCGCCGATAGAGCTTTCCGAGGTTGGTAATTGTTTGCAGTTAGTGTATTTATTAACATTCTTATTGATTATAACCTGTTTCAGCAAGTTCTCCAGCTATTTATTGCCATTTACTCCTGGACACGACCGTGTCAATGTTTTACGCGATCGTGTCTGACTTGCAAACACAACCGTTTCGGTATATAGAAAATCATAATTTACGAGTTTGTGATACATTTTAATGTGGTAAAAGTATACATTTTCTGTTAGTATTATTCTTTGCTCATGTAGTTGAGTAGTTATGAGTCGGATATTATGAAAATGTGGCGCGATAGCATGGGGTACAAGAAAGTTGGGGTCAAAATTGGAATTCTCCATGTTCTTCCCCTTGTCTCTATATATGGTTTATGTGTGTATATATATATTTTTTTAACATATAAGTACTTGAATTTCATAAAAAACATATAAAAAAAAAAAATTATTATTTAAAAAAAACATTTTTTTTTTATTCCTCTTTCATAGCATGTGACGGATCCCTGTGGTATTATCGTATTTCACTTTTCAGTGCTTTTGTTTTGTTTTTCATTACAAGTTGTTTCAAGTGTTTTTGTCGCAGAGCATTCTTCAGAATGTGAGAGAAATGTTGTTGAGAATATATTCATTTATAGATTAGCACTGTTTTGTTTTTATATTAAAGACAATTTAACCATAAACTTTCTTGATCAATTACACTTTTTCTCTGCCCTAAGACCATTATTGCTGGTAAAATGATTTAAAATTCATAAATGTTATCATATTTTTTGTCTTTAAAAGAGAAAACATTTTGTGCAATTATTTTTTTCTCATCAATCGAGGTCATCAAGGGTTTGAGAGGTTGCTTCATATTTTAGTAGTGTACGTAACCTTTTTACCTTCCCATTACTGTTTAATGATAAATCAGTTCCATTTATCTTAATAATTATTATTTCAACCACTTTCTTAGAAATTTCCAGCAGAGTAATAATGGTGCAATACCTTTATGATGAAAAACACCCCAAATAATAAAGAGCTATAAAACCAAGGCCCAGTTGAAATGAATAATTTTTTAGAGTATTTTAGAGATTAATTTTTGTAGTGTCGGTAACCAAAAATTTGACTACATGATTTGTATTTTTCAAATATTTTCAAGTATTTGTAGCTTTTTTGTGAATGGTCATGTGAACATGGAGTAACAAACTCAACAAAGATATTTTCGGGACTTGCAAATGCTACAAAAATTGGTTGTTCAAAGCCGAATAACTAAGGACAAACATGAGATATTGAAATAGTTTTATGCATATAACATGATTGTGTGTGGTGTTAAAAATTGTTACTTTTTAAAAATGTACTAATCTCAATTTTTTTATCATAATTCTGTCAAATATGCATTTCTGCTGAAAAAAATAGTTTTAGAAAAAAAATAAAATTATAAGATATAAAAAATACTGGTCAAAATATTATTTTTTCAAGTGAGACGCTCAAAAAAGACCTTTTTGGGGACATTTTTTTATATGATAGTGAAAAACGCATTTATCCCTATGCTTGAAACTATGGTAGCATTAAGGGTACGGTTTTAGTTTTGAAAACTCAAACCAGGAAGGTTCCATTTGTCTGAAATTGATATATAACATGAAATAATGGCAAATCAGGCGAATACCATGTTAAATTAGCCGTCTGCTGTAATTGACAGACTCTGGATTCTGCATACAATAACATATATGAGTCATGTTTATAAATGATGTATTGTGCTCAACACTTCTTGGTGACTTTTAAATAGTTGTTTTCCTCATGAGTTGAATAGCTGTTTTGCTATTTGTTTAGTACAGGCAGATCAAAGGGGGGCAGAGGCTATTGACCCCTCCTTGGATTCACTAATTAGGACTTTTTTCATTTTTTCAGCCAAAAGTTACAGTTTTACCATCTTGGATCACACTCTGTGGCCCACCCCTGTTTGACAAGATTATTGTAGTGACTCTGCAGCAGCAGGAGTTTGTTTTGACCATATAAATCAAACATGTTTTAAGCAGCCACTAAAGTGAAAGAGCAAAAATGACCCCTTAATGGAGGTGACTACTTAATACAGGTTGATTTAAACTAAATGTATAAAAATGGTTATAGAAAATGTGGCTGTTTCAACAATTTTTCAGTTATATTGCGATCCTGTGTACTTGACACTATTTTTAGCACTGCGACACTGAAGTATCATGCTGCAGACATGTGGTATGATGACCCACCCAGTCATACTGACACCGGGCTGGCCAGTCCTAGAACTATTCTCTTAATGCTGAGTGGCAAGCGAGGAAGCTTCTAGTACCATTTTTTAAGTCTTTGGTATGACCCAGCCGGGAATCGAAACCATGACCTTCTGCATGCAAGGTAGATGCTCTACCACTAGACCACCGCTGTGGTGTTGTATGCATAGTTAAAGTCATCACAATTAAGCATACTGGTATATCTGGTATATAGGAGAGAAAGGGATGATTGATTATTCAAATACTTTATTTATTTGACTGCTATGTAAACAACACCAAACACTGGTTGTGTATATTGCAGCTCGTGTGGTTCCGACTAAGAATAGAATCACTGTCAATCTCTGCAGAGGGGTAGGAATCCTCAGAATTAGTGTCCTGTTCATTTTATCATTTTTTGTCATGTTCATTATTGTGGTTAAATTATCAACCCCTGTGTGGTTCCAGGGAGCCATATGAGTGATGGCAAGAATAGGATCACTGTGGCTCATACATTTCGTAAGAAGTGACAATTGATTAACACATAGAATTTGCTGAAACTCTGCAGTTCTGCAGGTATCAAGGTTCTAGGTTCATTCTGTATATCCATTTGTTGATCTTTTTTATCTGTACATTAATTTGTTGTTGTTCAACTTGTAGAGTGAACCTGGATCTTCCTTTCTGTTGGCGTTGAATAGCCTATAATGTGTTGGTACTTCGTAAAACCCCATTCATTCATTATATTATGAGATGGCAGTGTTTTTCCTTACACTTTGAAATGAGACTATAGACAGATTGGAGAATTTTTAGGGCCATTTGATTAAATGGTGTGACAAAATTGTAAAATTTTAGGGTCTTGAAAAATTGTGTTCTGGTGTGATGAAGTCATTCTAACTGCATCCATATCAAGTGTATCACTTATCTCATCCATTATGATAAGTTTTTGTCTCGTCTGTATGTAATGAAATGTAAAAAGCAGAGTTGCCTAAGTTTACATAACATAATCACTTCTCTAAATTATCTTTTAATTTTGCATAAGAAAAATCTGGGTATAAAATGACTGCGATTATAAAAAAATTGAGACATTATGCAGTTATTTAGAATTTTACATTTTGAAGAGTTTGAAGTAGCCAATATTTTGTATTTTAAAATGTATTGATTGATTCCTTTATCTAGATAATGGTAGAAAGTAGTGTCCTGAAAGTTTTCTTCATATTTTATTTTGTAAGAAGTTTTTCACTTATAGATTATATAGATGTACCAAAATTACTGCATACTGTAACAGGGGAATACCATTTCTGATAGTCAAGCACTGGGGTGCCCCTGTGCTTAAATGACCTGTGCAGAAGCCTACTGTTCATGAAAGACCTCCAAAAACATGCTGGACAAATGGAAAAGGAGATTAATTGGAGTGAGATTTTTTGCTGTAAATTGGGAAGAGGTTTTTGACAGTATATGTATGGAATACCAATATACAAGTGGTTTTGATTCATTTATAAATGATGTTGGATAAAAATGTAAAAACTGATAGCTATCCTCTGCATATATGTCACTTCGTAGGTAATACTGAATTGTGTTATTTTATATCTGATGTGTTTCCAGTCAAAGACTTTCTTACTCTAGTAAATGATTTGTCTTTAATCAGTAATTCTGCAGAATTCTGCATTCTTTTCAGTTAGAAATTGTGACAACATTTGTATATTCTGCTATATTCCGCAGTTTCTTGCCTTATTCTGCTGTTTTCAGCCAGCATTGGCAGAATACATTTTGACTATAATACTCGGGACTTTTTATTAGAAGGGAGAACATCTTTGGATAAGTAATATAAACAATTTCCTTTTGGTTTATTGTTTAAAAGTCTCTGGCTGGAATAGTTTATTTAACCTGGATAAGTCATATACAACCTCGTTATGCCATATATAACTTGTAATGCCATATATAACCTAGTAATGCCATATGTAATATAACCTGGTAATACCATATGTAATGGTGCGTAAAGTTGCGGCAAGTAGTGGCAGTCAACCGTGTAAATGGGTATTTACACAGTTTTACTGCACCGTCAGTCATAGTTTCCGCTTAGGAGAGAGGAACTGGAGCTTTTTTACAAGTTTGCTATCGGGAGTAATCCTTGGAAGGTATTTGGTTTTGACTTTGTATCTTTGCTGATTTATACTTTAGAGTATCTGGTCTTTATGTCTGTAGCTTTATTTTGGCTTGTCATTCGATATTTTGTAATTTATTCACGGTTTCCTTCGGGCTATCAAACAAGTTGGAATTTCACCTCTATGAGAAAATAACCATTTGCTAACCATCGCATACACTTTAACTTTATAGCATGAATGCAACAGTATGAGCATGGGAGATTGTTAAGAAGGTAGTCAGTAGGAGCGCATCCTTTGTAAGTAATCTCATTTATTTTATATTTTGTGCTTTAGCGAATGATTCGCTAGTAATGACTAGTCTCGTGGTATATATACTTTCAGATAGTATCAGATCCGTATACATTCAGTTTGTAACTATATTTCTTGTAATGTGATATTGGGACACAAAGAATTTAAGGTTTTATCTTGTTTATAATAATTTGAATGCTTCTTTGTGTTGGCCATTTTATTCTATGTTTACTATGTAAATTAACGTAAAAATGGAAAGTTTCAATGTAAATGTTGGCATGAAGAGTAGAAGATTTAATTGTTTATTGCAGGACATTGTCATATACTGTCTTCAACGTATCCGTCAGTAAATGTGGATGCCATGCCATACCACCTAGCAAGCGTGAAGGGAATATTGATTTTTAATGCTTGATTTAATATGCTTCCCATACACTGAAATAAAAAAGATAACGAAGAACACATTGGTCGTTAATATAGAACCCCTGAGTGTACCTGGTAAATCCATATATGACCTAGTTATACCATATAACATGGTAATGTCATGAATAACCTGAATAAGCCTATACAACCTGGTAATACCATATTAAACCTGGTAATGCCATATATAACCTGGATAGCCCATATACAACCTGGTCATACCATGTAGATCCTGGTTTTGCCATATATAACCTGGTTATGCCATATATAACCCAGATAAGCCATATACAACCTGGTTATACCATATATAATCTGGAAATGCCATATATAACTGGATAAGCCATATACAACCTGGTTATGCCACATATAACCTGAATAAGCCATATACAACCTGTTAATGCCATATATAACCTGGTAATGCCATTATAACCTAGTAATACGATATATAACCTTGTAATACCATATACAACCTGATAATGCCATATATAATCTAATAATGCCATATATAACCTGGATAAGACATATATAACCTGGTAATGCCATATATAATCTGATAATGCCATATATAACCTGGATAAGCCATATATAACCTGGTAATGCCATATATAACCTGAGTAAGCCATACACAACATGGTAATTCCATATATAACCTGGTAATGTCATATATAACCTGGTTATGCCATATATAACCTGGTAATGCCATTATAACCTAGTAATACCATATATAGCCTGGTAATACCATATACAACCTGATAATTCCATATATAATCTGATAATGCCATATATAACCTGGATAAGCCATATATAACTTAGTAATGCCATATATAACATTTTAATGCCATATATAACCTAGTTATACCATATATAACCTGTTTATACCATATACAACCTGATAATGCCATATATAATCTGGTTATACCATATACAACCTGATAATGCCATATATAACCTGGATATGCAACATATAACCTGGTAATGCCATGTATAACCTGAATAAGCCATGTACAACCTGGTAATGCCATTATAACATAGTAATACCATATATAAGCTGGTATAACCATCTATAACCTGGATAAGCCATATATAACCTGGTAATGCCATATATAACCTAGTAATACCATATATAACCTGGTTATACCATATACAACCTGATAATGCCATATATAATCTGGTTATACCATATACAACCTGATAATGCCATATATAACCTGGATATGCCGCATATAACCTGGTAATGCAATGTATAACCTGAATAAGCCATGTACAACCTGGTAATGCCATTTATAACCTGGTAATGCCATTATAACCTAGTAATACCATATATAAGCTGGTATTACCATATACAACCTGATAATGTCATACATAATCTGATAATGCCATATATATATAACCTGGATAAGCCATATATAACCTGGTTATGCCATATATAACCTAGTAATACCACATATAACCTGGATATACCATATACAACCTGATAATGCCATATATAATCTGGTTATACCATATACAACCTGATAATGCCATATATAACCTGATAATGCCATATAAAACCTGGATATGCCACATATAACCTGGTAATTTCATATATAACCTGAATAAGCCATATACAACCTGATAATACTATATATAATCTGATAATGCCATATATAGCCTAGATAAACCATATATAACCTGGTAATGCCATATATAACCTGAATAAGCCATATACAAACTGGTCATACCATATATAACCTGGTATTGCCATGTATAACCTGGTAATGCCATCTATAACCTGAATAAGCCATATACAACCTGGTAATACCATATATAACCTGGTATTTCCATGTATAACCTGGTAATGCTATCTATAACCTGAATAAGCCATATACAACCAGGTAATACCATATATAACTTGGTTATACCATATATAACCTGATAATGCCATATATAATCTGATTTTACTATAAACTATCTGATAATGCCATATATAACCTTGTAATGTCATATATAACCTGGATAAGCCATATACAACATGGTAATGCCATATATAACCTGGATAAGCCATATACAACATGGTAATACCATATATAACCTGGTAATGCCATTTGTAACCTGGATAAGCCATATACAACATGGTAATGCCATATATAACCTGGATAAGCCATATACAACATGGTAATACCATATATAACCTGGTAATGTCATTTGTAACCTGGATACACCATATATAAACCTGATAATGCCATATATAACCTGGATAAGTCATATATAACCTGGTAATGCCATATATAACTTGGTAATACCATATATAAACCTGATAATGCCATATATAACCTGGCTAAGCCATATATAACCTGGTAATACCATATATAACTTGGTAATACCATATATAACTTGGTAATACCATATATAAACCTGATAATGCCATATTTAACCTGGATAAGCGATATATAACCTGGTAATACCATATATAACTTGGTAATACCATATATAAACCTGATAATGCCATATATAACCTGGATAAGCCATATATAACCTTGTAATGTCATATATAACCTGGTTATACCATATATAACTTGGTAATACCATATATAAACCTGATAATGCCATATATAACCTGGATAAGCCATATATAACCTGGTAATGCCATATAAAACCTGGTAATACCATATATAACCTTGTTATGTCATTTGTAACCTGGATACGCCATATATATAAACCTGATAATGACATATATAACCTTGATAAGCCATATATAACCTGGTAATACCATACATAACCTGGTAATACCATATATAACATGGTAATGCCATTTGTAACCAGGATACACCATATATAAACCTGATAATGCCATATATCACCTGGATAAGCCATATTTAACCTGGTAATGCCATATATAACCTGGTAATGATGTGTAACCTGGTAATGCCATATATAACCTGAATAAGTAGTATACAACCTGGAAATACCATATATAACCTTGTAATGCTATATATATAACCTGGTTATGCCATATATAACCTGGGCGTGCCATATATAACGTGGTAATACCATATATAACCTGGTAATACCATATACAACCTGATTATGTAATATATAAACCAGAGAATGCCATATACAACCTAGTAATGCCATATATAATCTGGTCTTACCATATCTAACCTGGTTTTACCATAACTAACCTGGTAATGCCATATATAACCTGGTAATGCCATGTATAACCTGGATAAGCGATATATAACCTGGTAATACCATATATAACTTGGTAATACCATATATAAACCTGATAATGCCATATATAACCTGTATAAGCCATATATAACCTTGTAATATCATATATAACCTGGTTATACCATATATAACCTGGTAATGCCATGTATAACCTGGTAAAGCCATATATAACCTGGTAATGCCATATACAACCTGGTAATGCCATGTATAACCTGGTAAAGCCATATATAACCTGGGAAAGCCATATATAACCTGAATAAGTCATATACAAGCTGGAATTGCCATATATAACCTTGTTATGCCATGTTCAACCTCGTAATGCCATATATAACCTGGTCTTACCATAACTAACCTGGTTTTACCATAACTAACCTGGTAATGCCATATATAACCTGGTAATGCCATGTATAACCTGGTAATGCCATATATAACTTAGTTATGCCATGTATAACTTGGTTATGACATATATAACCTGAATAAGCCATATACATTCTGGTAATGTCATATATAACCTGGGAAAGCCATATATAACCTGAATAAGCCATATACAACCTGGTATTGCCATATATAACCTGGTTATGCCATATTTAACCTGGTAATGCCATATATAACCTGAATAAGCCATATACAACCTGGTAAAGCCATTTATAACCTGGTAATACCATATGTATGTGGTAATGCCATATATAACTTAGTAATACCATAATAATGTACCTGGTAATGCCATATATAATCTGGTTATACCATATGTACCTGGTAATGCCATATATAACCTGGTTATACCATATGTACCTGGTAATGCCATATATAACCTAGTAATACCATAATATAACCTGGTAATGCCATGTATAACCTGGTTATACCATATTTATTGATATATATACTGATTTGCCCCTTTTCTTCCATTCCATGTATACAGAATAAAATTTAAAAAGCATGCTATTAAGGCATGGTTTGTTGATAACAAAATAATCTTGCTGGCTGCTGTCCTTCAGTTTAGACTAGGGACACTGGGTTCGACTCTCAGGAGGTTAATACACATGTTATCAATACCATAGCTTTAGAAGTGTGCTTCCTTTTTATTTCTTTATTTGATTTTTTTCCAATGAAGAATGAAAATGTTTTTTATGTTGACATTGATCCACCTCCTACAGGTTTGCTTCAAATTGTTTATGCACTATACCTATGATCAACCATCAGATTCATTCCAACGCTGCAAATGTCAGCACCCTAATACATATCCTTTAATGTAAAAATGGATAGCATGCTGTTACTGCAATGATTATTGATGATAAAAAATAGTCCTGTTTGAAAGATAAGACCATGTGTTAGACTTAGACTGGGACAGTATGCTGGACTCCCTAGGGGTTTAACAAACTTCATCAATACCATAGCTGCAGAATAAAACCTGTACATATGTACAAACCAGGCCCTGTTTTCAACAAGATTACCATTATCTGTTATAAGATTATTAAAAGAATTATAAACAGTTTTTAATAGTTATCGTTTGTTTTATGTCTTTAGTAAGGAACAATGGGCAGTTTTAACATGGCAATAACCAGCAATACATCGGTAAAACAAGGTAGAACACTTAGTTCACCAACTGTGAAAACTGATCTGTAAGAATCAAAGAAACAGATCCAGGTATATTCTATTATTACTTTATATTTTTAACTAGTGAGAAAGTTTGCCAGTGACTTACAGAAGGACGGTTGTTCTACTGGGACTAGTGCATGAGTCTTACTTAAGTTAGTATATGCAGTTGAGGTCTTTCTCCACTGTTATATCTGGCAGACATATATGACCTACTGGTATTCTGTGTTAAACATGGTATGGTGGACGATTCCTTTTTGTCTGGATTGTCTGGCGGTGTACCAGCACCAGATGCTGGGTCATCTTCACATTAGTTTCCTGCAGGGGATTTTCTTCTTAGTCTGAAAATAAAAAAATAATTAATATGTACTTCTTTTGTATGTGTGTACACAGTCATATGTGTATGGTAATATATACTTAAATATGTATCTCTACATTGCACAATACTTATCATAAATCATCGACTCGTTAAGCTCAAGCTTGTAACTTGTTTTTCTACATGGGTTTGAACAGCCAAAATGAATGGTGTAAAGATAAAAAATAAGTTGTATACTTTGTGATTTAAGGTAGGACGTTTGAAGTTGGCCAAAAACATTTTTGTCTCATAACCTTGGCACCTTGTTTGGGTCTGTGGCAAAAGTCCATTTCTTGGTCAATTTTGTTTATCTACAGTTGAATATTTTCTTTTTGGAGTTAATAGACACAAAATAATCACATTGATATTTATCTTTATGACCGTGTTAAAAAAGAAACAATCTCTATGTGATTAAAGCAGGATTATCATTAACACATAATTATTTTGAACATAAAAGCACAATTGACTATTGAACATATGATTAAAATGCAAATATAGTTGGTAATTAAATCAGCAAACTATTTCCTATGTGTTATTGATAAATAAATAATGCAATGCTCAATAAAAATAGGAAAAAAACAGCTATAATGAAGATATATAAAATTAACATTAAAATTGCATAATAAATCACTGAAATTTTTACAGTTTCAGGGCTGAACAAATTTTTTTTTTAGACACTTGTCCTGAACAAAAAGCAACTTGTCCAGGTTTTTATATACATTTAAAAATGCATACCAGTCTAACCCATAATAAAGATACTTATGCATTATTTTCAACCTGGACAATTTTAGATGGTAATTTTTTCTTCTTGAAACAAATAGACAGTTTTAAATGTGTTTTAAATTCAATAAATACAATATAAATTACTTTTTTTGTTTTATTTATTCATCATAAATACTTCTGTCTAAAAGCATAGCAACATTGCATCATGATATAGTTAAAAATCTAATTAATAAATATACTATGATATTCTGATATTTACATTATGTATCACACTTCTTGGCGAGTGTGTCCGTTATCCTCTAAATAAATTAACATTATTATAATAGCTATTTACACTACACAGCTGAGCACATTTCTCTGCGACAGAAAATTCTTTAAAAGTTTTAAAATTTTATAACTCACTTTCATGAAATTTTCAAAACTTAGTTGAACTTTGGTTATTGAAGTGTATAATTTTACAGCTGAACAGTTACTTCACTAAAAGCTCTAACTATAACCTGAAGCTATATCCAGATACTTGTTGACTAAAAGCTCTAACTATAACCTGAAGCTATATCCAGATACTTGTTGACTAAAAGCTCTAACTATAACCTGAAGCTATATCCAGATACTTGTTGACTAAAAGCTCTAACTATAACATGAAGCTATATCAAGATACTTGTTGACTAAAAGCTCTAACTATAACCTGGAGATATATCTTGACACTTGTTCACTAAAAGCTCTAACTATAACCTGAAGCTATATCCAGATACTTGTTGACTAAAAGCTCTAACTATAACATGAAGCTATATCCAGATACTTGTTGACTAAAAGCTCTAACTATAACCTGGAGATATATCTTGACACTTGTTCACTAAAAGCTCTAACTATAACCTGAAGCTATATCCAGATACTTGTTGACTAAAAGCTCTAACTATAACATGAAGCTATATCAAGATACTTGTTGACTAAAAGCTCTAACTATAACCTGAAGCTATATCCAGATACTTGTTGACTAAAAGCTCTAACTATAACATGAAGCTATATCAAGATACTTGTTGACTAAAAGCTCTAACTATAACCTGGAGATATATCTTGACACTTGTTCACTAAAAGCTCTAACTATAACATGAAGCTATATCCAGATACTTGTTGACTAAAAGCTCTAACTATAACATGAAGCTATATCCAGATACTTGTTGACTAAAAGCTCTAACTATAACATGAAGCTATATCCAGATACTTGTTGACTAAAAGCTCTAACTATAACCTGGAGATATATCTTGACACTTGTTCACTAAAAGCTCTAACTATAACCTGAAGCTATATCCAGATACTTGTTGACTAAAAGCTCTAACTATAACCTGAAGCTATATCCAGATACTTGTTGACTAAAAGCTCTAACTATAACCTGAAGCTATATCAAGATACTTGTTGACTAAAAGCTCTAACTATAACCTGAAGCTATATCCAGATACTTGTTGACTAAAAGCTCTAACTATAACCTGAAGCTATATCCAGATACTTGTTGACTAAAAGCTCTAACTATAACCTGGAAATATATCTTGACACTTGTTCACTAAAAGCTCTAACTATAACCTGAAGCTATATCCAGATACTTGTTGACTAAAAGCTCTAACTATAACATGAAGCTATATCCAGATACTTGTTGACTAAAAGCTCTAACTGTAACCTGAATTTATATCCATATACTTGTTGACTAAAAGCTCTAACTATAACCTGGAGATATATCTTGACACTTGTTGACTAAAAGCTCTAACTATAACCTGAGGCTATATCCAGATACTTGTTGACTAAAAGCTCTAACTATAACCTGAAGCTATATCCAGATACTTGTTGACTAAAAGCTCTAACTATAACCTGAAGCTATATCCAGATACTTGTTGACTAAAAGTTCTAACTATAACCTGAAGCTATATCCAGACACTTGTTGACTAAAAGCTCTAACTATAACCTGAAGCTATATCCAGATACTTGTTGACTAAAAGCTCTAACTATAACATGAAGCTGTATACAGATACTTGTTGACTAAAAGCTCTAACTATAACCTGAAGCTATATCCAGATACTTGTTGACTAAAAGCTCTAACTATAACCTGAATCTATATCCAGATACTTGTTGACTAAAAGCTCTAACTATAACATGAAGCTATATCAAGATACTTGTTGACTAAAAGCTCTAACTATAACTGAAGCTATATTCAGATATTTGTTGACTAAAAGCTCTAACTATAACCTGAAGCTATATCCAGATACTTGTTGACTAAAAGCTCTAACTATAACATGAAGCTATATCAAGATACTTGTTGACTAAAAGTTCTAACTTGAACATGAAACTATATCCAGATACTTGTTGACTAAAAGCTCTAACTATAACCTGAAGCTATATCCAGATACTTGTTGACTAAAAGCTCTAACTATAACCTGAAGCTATATCCAGATACTTGTTGACTAAAAGCTCTAACTATAACCTGAAGCTATATCCAGATACTTGTTGACTAAAAGCTCTAACTATAACCTGAAGCTATATCAAGATACTTGTTGACTAAAAGCTCTAACTATAACATGAAGCTATATCCAGATACTTGTTGACTAAAAGCTCTAACTATAACCTGAAGCTATATCCAGATACTTGTTGACTAAAAGCTCTAACTATAACCTGGAGATATATCTTGACACTTGTTCACTAAAAGCTCTAACTATAACCTGAAGCTATATCCAGATACTTGTTGACTAAAAGCTCTAACTATAACATGAAGCTATATCTAGATACTTGTTGACTAAAAGCTCTAACTATAACCTGAAGCTATATCAAGATACTTGTTGACTAAAAGCTCTAACTATAACATGAAGCTATATCCAGATACTTGTTGACTAAAAGCTCTAACTATAACCTGAATCTATATCAAGATACTTGTTGACTAAAAGCTCTAACTATAACCTGAAGCTATATCCAGATACTTGTTGACTAAAAGCTCTAACTATAACCTGAAGCTATATCCAGATACTTGTTGACTAAAAGCTCTAACTATAGCCTGAAGCTATATCCAGATACTTGTTCACTAAAAGCTCTAACTATAACCTGAAGCTATTTCCAGATACTTGTTGACTAAAAGCTCTAACTATAACATGAAGCTATATCCAGATACTTGTTGACTAAAAGCTCTAACTGTAACCTGAATTTATATCCATATACTTGTTGACTAAAAGCTCTAACTATAACCTGGAGATATATCTTGACACTTGTTCACTAAAAGCTCTAACTATAACCTGAAGCTATATCCAGATACTTGTTGACTAAAAGCTCTAACTATAACCTGAATCTATATCAAGATACTTGTTGACTAAAAGCTCTAACTATAACCTGAAGCTATATCCAGATACTTGTTGACTAAAAGCTCTAACTATAACCTGAAGCTATATCCAGATACTTGTTGACTAAAAGCTCTAACTATAGCCTGAAGCTATATCCAGATACTTGTTGACTAAAAGCTCTAACTATAACCTGAAGCTATTTCCAGATACTTGTTGACTAAAAGCTCTAACTATAACATGAAGCTATATCCAGATACTTGTTGACTAAAAGCTCTAACTATAACCTGAGATTATATCCATATACTTGTTGACTAAAAGCTCTAACTATAACCTGAGCTATATCCATGATACTTGTTGACTAAAAGCTCTAACTATAACCTGAAGCTATATCCAGATACTTGTTGACTAAAAGCTCTAACTATAACCTGAAGCTATATCCAGATACTTGTTGACTAAAAGCTCTAACTATAACCTGAAGCTATATCCAGATACTTGTTGACTAAAAGCTCTAACTATAACCTGAAGCTATATCCAGATACTTGTTGACTAAAAGCTCTAACTATAACCTGAAGCTATATCCATGATACTTGTTGACTAAAAGCTCTAACTATAACCTGAAGCTATATCCAGATACTTGTTGCACTAAAAGCTCTAACTATAACATGAAGCTATATCCAGATACTTGTTGACTAAAAGCTCTAACTATAACCTGAAGCTATATCCAGATACTTGTTGACTAAAAGCTCTAACTATAACCTGGAGATATATCTTGACACTTGTTGACTAAAAGCTCTAACTATAACCTGAGCTATATCCAGATACTTGTTGACTAAAAGCTCTAACTATAACCTGAAGCTATATCCAGATACTTGTTGACTAAAAGCTCTAACTATAACCTGAAGCTATATCCAGATACTTGTTGACTAAAAGTCTAACTATAACCTGAAGCTATATCCAGACACTTGTTGACTAAAAGCTCTAACTATAACCTGAAGCTATATCCAGATACTTGTTGACTAAAAGCTCTAACTATAACATGAAGCTGTATACAGATACTTGTTGACTAAAAGCTCTAACTATAACTGAAGCTATATCCAGATACTTGTTGACTAAAAGCTCTAACTATAACCTGAAGCTATATCCAGATACTTGTTGACTAAAAGCTCTAACTATAACCTGAAGCTATATCCAGATACTTGTTGACTAAAAGCTCTAACTATAACCTGAAGCTATATCCAGATACTTGTTGACTAAAAGCTCTAACTATAACCTGAAGCTATATCCAGATACTTGTTGACTAAAAGCTCTAACTATAACCTGAAGCTATATCCAGATACTTGTTCACTAAAAGCTCTAACTATAACCTGAAGCTATATCCAGATACTTGTTGACTAAAAGCTCTAACTATAACCTGAAGCTATATCCAGATACTTGTTGACTAAAAGCTCTAACTGTAACATGAAGCTATATCCAGATACTTGTTGACTAAAAGCTCTAACTATAACCTGAAGCTATATCCAGATACTTGTTGACTAAAGCTCTAACTATAACCTGGAGATATATCTTGACACTTGTTCACTAAAAGCTCTAACTATAACCTGAAGCTATATCCAGATACTTGTTGACTAAAAGCTCTAACTATAACATGAAGCTATATCTAGATACTTGTTGACTAAAAGCTCTAACTATAACCTGAAGCTATATCCAGATACTTGTTGACTAAAAGCTCTAACTATAACATGAAGCTATATCCAGATACTTGTTGACTAAAAGCTCTAACTATAACCTGAATCTATATCAAGATACTTGTTGACTAAAAGCTCTAACTATAACATGAAGCTATATCAAGATACTTGTTGACTAAAAGCTCTAACTATAACTGAAGCTATATTCAGATATTTGTTGACTAAAAGCTCTAACTATAGCCTGAAGCTATATCCAGATACTTGTTCACTAAAAGCTCTAACTATAACCTGAAGCTATATCAAGATACTTGTTGACTAAAAGCTGTAACTATAACATGAAGCTATATCCAGATACTTGTTGACTAAAAGCTCTAACTATAACCTGAAGCTATTTCCAGATACTTGTTGACTAAAAGCTCTAACTATAACATGAAGCTATATCCAGATACTTGTTGACTAAAAGCTCTAACTGTAACCTGAATTTATATCCATATACTTGTTGACTAAAAGCTCTAACTATAACCTGGAGATATATCTTGACACTTGTTCACTAAAAGCTCTAACTATAACCTGAGGCTATATCCAGATACTTGTTGACTAAAAGCTCTAACTATAACCTGAAGCTATATCCAGATACTTGTTGACTAAAAGCTCTAACTATAACCTGAAGCTATATCCAGATACTTGTTGACTAAAAGCTCTAACTATAACCTGAAGCTATATCCAGACACTTGTTGACTAAAAGCTCTAACTATAACCTGAAGCTATATCCAGATACTTGTTGACTAAAAGCTCTAACTATAACATGAAGCTATATCAGATACTTGTTGACTAAAAGCTCTAACTATAACCTGAAGCTATATCCAGATACTTGTTGACTAAAAGCTCTAACTATAACCTGAAGCTATATCCAGATACTTGTTGACTAAAAGCTCTAACTATAACCTGAAGCTATATCCAGATACTTGTTGACTAAAAGCTCTAACTATAACTGAAGCTATATCAAGATACTTGTTGACTAAAAGCTCTAACTATAACATGAAGCTATATCCAGATACTTGTTGACTAAAAGCTCTAACTATAACCTGAAGCTATATCCAGATACTTGTTGACTAAAAGCTCTAACTATAACCTGAAGCTATATCAAGATACTTGTTGACTAAAAGCTCTAACTATAACCTGAAGGCTATATCAGATACTTGTTGACTAAAAGCTCTAACTATAACATGAAGCTATATCCAGATACTTGTTGACTAAAAGCTCTAACTATAACCTGAAGCTATATCCAATATACTTGTGACTAAAAGCTCTAACTATAACATGAAGCTATATCCAGATACTTGTTGACTAAAAGCTCTAACTATAACCTGAAGCTATATCCAGATACTTGTTGACTAAAAGCTCTAACTATAACCTGAAGCCTATATCCATGATACTTGTTGACTAAAAGCTCTAACTATAACCTGAAGCTATATCAGATACTTGTTGACTAAAAGCTCTAACTATAACATGAAGCTATATCCAGATACTTGTTGACTAAAAGCTCTAACTATAACCCTGAAGCTATATCAGATACTTGTTGACTAAAAGCTCTAACTATAACTGAAGCTATATCAAGATACTTGTTGACTAAAAGCTCTAACTATAACCTGAAGCTATATCCAGATACTTGTTGACTAAAAGCTCTAACTATAACCTGAAGCTATATCCAGATACTTGTTGACTAAAAGCTCTAACTATAACATATATACAGATACTTGTTGACTAAAATGCTCTAACTATAACTGAAGCTATATCCAGATACTTGTTGACTAAAAGCTCTAACTATAACATGAAGCTATATCCAGATACTTGTTGACTAAAAGCTCTAACTATAACCTGAAGCTATATCCAGATACTTGTTGACTAAAAGCTCTAACTATAACCTGAAGCTATATCCAGATACTTGTTGACTAAAAGCTCTAACTATAACCTGAAGCTATATCCAGATACTTGTTGACTAAAGCTCTAACTATAACATGAAGCTATATCAAGATACTTGTTGACTAAAAGCTCTAACTATAACCTGAAGCTATATCCAGATACTTGTTGACTAAAAGCTCTAACTATAACCTGAAGCTATATCCAGATACTTGTTGACTAAAAGCTCTAACTATAACCTGAAGCTATATCAAGATACTTGTTGACTAAAAGCTCTAACTATAACCTGAAGCTATATCCAGATACTTGTTGACTTAAAGCTCTAACTATAACATGAAGCTATATCCAGATACTTGTTGACTAAAAGCTCTAACTATAACCTGAAGCTATATCCAGATACTTGTTGACTAAAAGCTCTAACTATAACCTGAGCTATATCAGACACTTGTTGACTAAAAGCTCTAACTATAACCTGAAGCTATATCCAGATACTTGTTGACTAAAAGCTCTAACTATAACCTGAAGCTATATCCAGATACTTGTTGACTAAAAGCTCTAACTATAACCTGAAGCTATATCCAGATACTTGTTGACTAAAAGCTCTAACTATAACCTGAAGCTATATCCAGATACTTGTTGACTAAAAGCTCTAACTATAACCTGAAGCTATATCCAGAGACTTGTTGACTAAAAGCTCTAACTATAACATGAAGCTATATCTCAGATACTTGTTGACTAAAAGCTCTAACTATAACCTGAAGCTATATCAGATACTTGTTGACTAAAAGCTCTAGCTATAACATGAAGCTATATCCAGATACTTGTTGACTAAAAGCTCTAACTATAACATGAAGCTATATCAAGATACTTGTTGACTAAAAGCTCTAACTATAACCTGAAGCTATATCCAGATACTTGTTGACTAAAAGCTCTAACTATAACCTGAAGCTATATCAAGATACTTGTTGACTAAAAGCTCTAACTTGAACATGGAGCTATATCAAGATACGTGTTGACTAAAAGTTCTAACTATAATCTGAAGCTATATCCAGATACTTGTTCACTAAAAGCTCTAACTATAACCTGAAGCTATATCCAGATACTTGTTGACTAAAAGCTCTAACTATAACCTGAAGCTATATCCAGATACTTGTTCACTAAAAGCTCTAACTATAACATGAAGCTATATCAAGATACTTGTTGACTAAAAGTTCTAACTATAACATGAAGTTATATCAAGATACTTGTTGACTAAATGCTCTAACTATAACATGAAGCTATATCAAGATACTTGTTGACTAAAAGCTCTAACTATAACATGAAGCTATATCAAGATACTTGTTCACTAAAAGCTCTAACTATAACCTGAAGCTATATCCAGATACTTGTTGACTAAAAGCTCTAACTATAACCTGAAGCTATATCCAGATACTTGTTGACTAAAAGCTCTAACTATAACCTGAACCTATATCCAGATACTTGTTGACTAAAAGTTCTAACTATAACCTGAAGCTATATCAAGATACTTGTTGACTAAAAGCTCTAACTATAACCTGAAGCTATATCCAGATACTTGTTGACTAAAAGCTCTAACTATAACCTGAAGATATATCTTGACACTTGTTCACTAAAAGCTCTAACTATAACCTGAAGCTATATCCAGATACTTGTTGACTAAAAGCTCTAACTATAACCTGAAGCTATATCCAGATACTTGTTGACTAAAAGCTCTAACTATAACCTAAGCTATATCCAGATACTAATTGACTAAAAGCTCTAACTATAACCTGAAGCTATATCCAGATACTTGTTGACTAAAAGCTCTAACTATAGCCTGAAGCTATATCCAGATACTTTGTTGACTAAAAGCTCTAACTATAACCTGAAGCTATATCCAGATACTTGTTGACTTAAAGCTCTAACTATAACATGAAGCTATATCCAGATACTTGTTGACTAAAAGCTCTAACTATAACCTGAAGCTATATCCAGATACTTGTTGACTAAAAGCTCTAACTATAACCTGAAGCTATATCCAGACACTTGTTGACTAAAAGCTCTAACTATAACCTGGAGATATATCTTGACACTTGTTCACTAAAAGCTCTAACTATAACCTGAAGCTATATCCGGATACTTGTTGACTAAAATGCTCTAACTATAACCTGAAGCTTTATCCAGATACTTATTGACTAAAAGCTCTAACTATAACCTGAAGCTATATCTAGATACTTGTTGACTAAAAGCTCTAACTATTACCTGAAGCTATATCCAGATACTTGTTGACTAAAAGCTCTAACTATAACCTGAAGCTATATCCAGATACTTGTTCACTAAAAGCTCTAACTATAACCTGAAGCTATATCCAGATACTTGTTGACTAAAAGCTCTAACTATAACATGAAGCTATATCCAGATACTTGTTGACTAAAAGCTCTAACTATAACCTGAAGCTATATCCAGATACTTGTTGACTAAAAGCTCTAACTATAACATGAAGCTATATCAAGATACTTGTTGACTAAAAGCTCTAACTATAACATGAAGCTATATCCAGATACTTGTTCACTAAAAGCTCTAACTATAACCTGAAGCTATATCCTGACACTTGTTCAGTTCCATGGTTCTTGTTTGCTGTTTTGTGGCCACTGATGTGTCGACCACCCTTGCCACATGACATCCAGTGAGATATTGCCTGATCTGGATCAAAGTCGGTCAATGAAAAATTTTGGACTAGCCCGGGACAAGTAGGTTGAAAAAATCTACGTGCCCTGGCTGAAAAATAACTTGCCCTGATCAACGGTTCACACGCCCAGATAAGACCGGGAAAAGTGATTTAATTTCAGGGACAGCTGACTACCTCTCTATCAGTATGCCCAACTTACCATGATGTATTTAATCTTTGTTCGTGTCTGGCATTATCAACTTCACCAGGTGAGGATTAAAAAAGCCGAGTCCTTGTTTTTTTCATGCCGAAATTCATAAAGTTTATAATGTTAGACACTAAAATGGTATTCTATTTGGTGTCATGTTAATACTTTGTTTAATTCATATATATTCATTTTCATTAGGGTTAAAATTAGTTCCATCCAGGTCAAAATGTATAATTTTATATAACGACTTCATGTGCCTGATAAACTTGCATTGACGTGATAAACTTATGTTTACCAGGCAGGCACTTTATCAACAGAAATAAAATTAGGTGATTTATTTTTACACCCCCAACAAAATATCCACACTCTGCTTATATTATACATTGATGTAGTTGATAAGCATATTATTTTAAACGTTTGTCATAGGTAAACGAAATTCACAAACTATCGCCAGGAAAATTCACGACTAAGAACAAGGAATATCAGGATAAAAAGCAGGATCCACGGATTATTTAACAGAATACAGTCAACACAAAGAAACGACGACTTAAGCAGAAGCAGAAGAGATGCATTGAACAGACAACACATGAAACATTGGAGGGAACATCGTATGAAGCCCGGGTGTCGACCATATGGGTGAAATAGATGAAGAGGATGTAAAGGAAGTTGCACAACTGCTTGTGTCATACCAATTGAAATGGATTCGCATATAATATTTGATTTGGAAATAACAGGGTTCGGTATGTATTATTGAAACTATCATTTCGTGAATTGATTAATATGATAATGAATAAATGAGTGCAACTTTTTTTTTTTTCATTTATTAGCATTATTGATAAATTATAATAAATGTAAATATCTAAATATATATACTATATATCGCACTTATACATTTAGTTGCATTCCTTAGCGTAAAGCCGATAAAGCTCCGTCGGTAGCGAGTCTGGTTATCGTTCCAGGGGTCGTGAGTTCGAATCCCCGCCCGGCAACAGTCTCCGTGATGATTGATGACATTGTGTCTCATTATCATTCGTCTGTCACCGCTGTTTTAAGTTAAGTTTAAACATATTTTATTTCTTATGTTACAGATAATTAACATCACATAATAATACATATTTATATATATCATACGCAAATGGATTGAACTATAACAACCTTAGTTACTATCTCTCCATATCATTAAATGTACATGTATATCGGAATGAAATGTAATAACATTCATAATTTAGGTTAATTTTGAATGAATACTAGAAACTTGAAAAGAAGAAACACATAGAAATGTGAGAAAAAATGTAGGCGGAAATCCCCGCTTGATAAACTTACCCTGTTGCTTATCTCAATAGAAACCGGTGTCAAAGTTATCAGTTACTTGCGGAGATGGGGCGTGCTCGAGTACTGGTTAACCTTTCAGAATCCCAG
This sequence comes from Panopea generosa, assembly GCA_029582155.1. Classification (NCBI taxonomy): domain Eukaryota; kingdom Metazoa; phylum Mollusca; class Bivalvia; order Adapedonta; family Hiatellidae; genus Panopea; species Panopea generosa. The sequence goes on from CM055909.1 coordinate 12,063,420, forward strand.
AAAACAGTGGTTATGTTAACTGATCGTTTGATAGCCCTCGACGGCATTAAAATGACGCTAAATATTCAATCAATCAATCAGTTATTCAATCAATCCTTAGCGTATCGTTACTCTATTATGATATTTTTTTAGGCATAGATCCTGATCATATGACGCTCATAATACTATAGGAGACGTAAAATCACTCGCTCGTGGAGTTAATAGGAACTACAGACAATATCACCGACAAACTAACAGTTATAACAGTGGAAGAAGTTAACTATAGAATTCAACGGATTCTAAATGAAAAGAAACCGTTGGATACGTACACAGATTGAATAAGCGAATCGTTTGTAACGAAAGGGAAAGCGAAGAACCACATAGAACTGGTTGAAACGATCTGGACTAGACGGAATTGCAGTTTTATTTACAAAATGTATTATCAAATCCTGAAAAGACTGCTTTTAGTGTATACTAATTGCTTTTAGCTCGATTGCGATGAAAGCTCGGAGCTTATATGAACCGCTCTCGAGTCCGCTTCCTGGGTAGAACCAGTAATGAGTGTTGTTTTATGAGAGGCATCGGGTCGAGCTGGGGATTGAACCCGCAACCTCTGGCGTGAACGGCCAACACTCTATCCATTACACTACCGCCCCGCTTTTGATTTATATTCTGCTGTGAATCCGCAGAAAAATGTTGATACATTATGTCATAATATTTAAATTGTATTTTTCCCCCTAAAATGTCTCATACGTACAATTCATCATATCGTGTAAAGTTATTTGACGTTTGGGCAAGGATAAAATATGAATTCAATACATAAATTAAAAAAAAAGGAATATAATATATACATATCAACAACATAATTGTTATGTAAAAACGTTAACGTCACCACGTTATCGACGTGACGCTATAAAAACGGCGTTTATTAAAATAATTCAAATACTTTCAAAGTTGTTTAGCAAAAAAATGTCACGGTTAAACCCCCTTTTTTATTCCATCAAGTTTTTCGCTCGTCGTAGAAGAACATACAGAAAATAAAAACTTCTAACTCGTATTTTTCGCATTATATGAAAAATTGTAACACATTTTGAGGACATTATAAGTGCGTAAATGACCACTTCTTTCATAAACAAGCATCCACTGCGCGCATTAATGTTTATTCACACACACACACACACACACACACACACACACACACACACACGTGTATTTAAACTCCTATAGGATAGTGTCCTATTAGAGCGAGTGCTTATTTCTTAAAAATCGGCCAACTGACCACCGAAACGTGGAAAACGGCGAATATTTGGGTTGTCGCCAGGGGGCGCCACTGGCGTCAAAATCGCTATATTTTCGGCCAGAAAAATAACATCATATATAAAAGACAAGATGTGTTCCAACATTCACCGAAAGTACCATTAAAATCCGACGACTTTCGGAAATCCATGTGCAAACCCGCGACCTACCTTAAATACGATGTAAAGTAAATAAATGATCGCGTATCAGCAAAATTGTTACACATTTTTATGTCTTGAAGTATACGAAGAACTGAGAGCTCGCATCTGTTTTTTATTGTAAGATTAGTATGTAACGTAAACCAGCTATCTCTGCACCACCTAAAATATATGGTTACCCATTGTTATAGTATACATGTGTAAAACATCGATCTTATTTATGTTTGAATAAGATAAGTAACTTAAAATGTAACTTGTATGTTACTTTTTCTTTAAAAATACAAATCGATATTTCATCTGATTTTCTTTTCTCCTATTCATAAAACGGATGAAATTAAAATATATTTACGCATTTTGTTATAACATGTATAAAAATGCGAAATATCACGATGCCTTTTTAATTATCGATTGATCATTTGACTTTTTAGCTTTATTTTATACAGAATTGAATGCACACTATACACGGGTGCCAAAAACGCGCGTACACCTTTTTCCACAGGTGGGAAAATCGTACATGTGCTCACCCGCGTTGTTAGTAGACGTTTTACTTAAGGAAACAATATTTGGTAGTTTCAAGAAATTGTGTTTAAAACTTTTGGAGATCTAGGGAACATGGACAAAATACTTTTGGGGAACTTTCGAAATACTTTTGGAGATCTGGGGAGATCCAGGGAACAGGAGATCCGCACTCCTGGGAGGGCCTCAACAATGGGCAATACATTGTAGAAAGGACCCGCTCTCCCATAATCTATCCCAGAACCTGATATCTCCCGAATCAGGTCTATTAAACCGAATGAAAAAACAGGGAATTCTATGCCTGTCCCACAAGTTATAACAATTGGACGCTAACTAAACTGTGACGGCATTCAACCTTTCAGTTGAACCAACTGACCAATCAACCTGCTATCCCAACATTGCTATTTAATGGACCCAGTGGATCAGTTACAGACTACAGATAGTCGAGAGACTGCATACAAGAGCCGCTCTTATACTGCGCTGCGCAGCCGTCTGTAAATTCGTGTATTATCTTTTATTGGTTAGATAATCGTGCAGAAGTGTTTGGGCGGGGTAGGTAAACTGATGGTTAAGTGTCGTTAGCATCTGTTGTAATTACCCGTACTAAAAGTGATTACATAAGTAAAACACAGTTTGTCAAAGTTTCATCAATATACTAATTGATTCATGAATTTCGTATCATTTAATTTACAGGAAAATAGCCGAATATCGGAATATCGGTTACTACAATGGACTCATGATACTCTGTGGATATATATCAAAACCAATAATATTTGCTTAAACTATTAGATTCTAGTATACCATGTGCATGTACATATATAGCGGCGTCGGTAAGTTTTTCACCGTATTAAAACAACGTCAAACTGAGGCTGTTAATTTTTGATAGAGGACATCGGACATTTTTAATTTGCCAACGAAGAACTAAAACAAACCGCGTCATGTAAGGGAGGAATATTCCGATATGTACCTGACCAAGAGATGTCGCTGGGTATTTTCGTCCGATTCCTCAGATTCGAACTGTACATCAAACCCGGCCATCTTCATCTGACACAGTGATGGCTAGATATCCGTTATTATTGTGATGAGTGCTATAACAAACGTATTAGCACATGTGAAAATAGTGAGTTGATAGAAGGTTTCAGAGATATAAAACTCATCCGAGAACAGACAGGCGTGGGTGCAGAGTGCAAAATTGGTGAAGATTGCGAGGTACCTTTGACAGACCTGATTAACGGTGGTCATATTCTAGCCGCCAGTGCTGAAAAAGAGGATTACTTTCTTTTTCAAGCAAGTACAAAACCGCAAATATATTAAAAAACTAACAAAACAGATGATTATAATACAATGTATACCGCGGGTGACAACGTAATATTTTAGCGCGTCGGAAATTCAAGTGGTCTACAGTAGACACAAGGTACTTGTACCAGCCTTATCAACTTTATATATTTATGCGGAGATCAGCCGGATTAAAACCGTGCATGTCCCTGAAATGGTACAGCAGACAAGTTTACGAATTATAAGTGACAGTTGATATGTTTTTTACCTATAACCATACCCAATGTAACAATACATGCAGTGTGACATTTTATCTCGGGGTGTATATTTTTATTATATTTAATGGACATATTTTAATGACGTATATCGTAGTACATGTACATACTTATGTTCTGGTGCCACATGTACGACGAGACTTAGCATTAATGAACTCAGCTAGATTTAGTGTCTGTTTTCATTTAATAACGTCAACGTTTTATACAATTTTAACGTTAACGTAATGTTACGCTTAAAGAGGTACCTCAACCGTGCGCGACGTCATGGTGTTTAGTGTCGCTTTCAACAAATGTTCAGTCATATCGCGACGATGTTTACTTGAGACGGTGTTTTAAACACTGCCATACTGGAGGACACCACTAGTATTTTCTTACAGATGAAGGAGGTAGAAGTCAAACTTTAGTTAATTTTCTGAGCTGTATAGTGCAGTAATTTAGTTTGTATATCACGTGTTAAATGGACAGTATTTTAGCAATCACCAATGATTTTTTGATGCTGATAACAGATATCTTGCCAATGCTGTGCCATTTTAGAATCGAACCGCATCGTGGGCGAATAGTTGACATATTATTAAATACAATGTACTGTGGAAATTGATAAATATCACAAAACCATTGAATTAAACAATTCTGGTAAAGATATTTTATTTCCTTCATAATTGTAGAACTTGAACCAGTGAAAAATTTGAGCATAAATACATTTTGTAAATGTTTTTCACTGTGTTTTGGACATGGATACATGCTGTTAATGTTTTTCACCGTGTTTTCGACATGGATACATGTTGTAAATGTTTTTCACCGTGTTTTGGACATAAATACATGTTGTAAATGTTTTTCACCATGTTTTGGACATGGATACAAGTTGTAAATGTTTTTCACCGTGTTTTGGACATGGATACAAGTTGAAATTTTTTTTTCACCGTGTTTTTGACATAAATACATGTTATAAATGTTTTTCACCGTGTTTTGGACATACATGTAAATACATGTTGTAAATGTTTTTTCACTATGTTTTGGACATACCTTTTACAATGGAGAACTATGGGAAATGTAATAGTGCATGTTGTAGAATTGTGGGTTCGGTCCTAGCTCTAGTCTAAAAACTTGCTTGCTACTTGCGGATGGACGATGGTTCTGCTCAGATTCTTTCTGAGGTCAACCTCCACGAAAACAACATGTCATATAATAACCTGGCATATGCTAAAATGGCGTAAAACCGTATTGATCAAAGGGAGGTTAAATATCAATAATTAAGATGCTTGTACTATTGTAAAAGTAAAGTAAAGTATTTGTTTATTATAGTGAAAGGGCCAGCCACACTGAGCTTATGAGACATCTTTATGCTGTATACGGTTTCTTCCCAAAGCAACCATTGCCAGGCGTAAGCTGTTAGCCATTCGGTACACCTCAATTTAACTAGCTGCTGGGTGAGCAACCGGCCGCATCAGAAAAAAATCCAAGTGCTTCCACCGGGATTCGAACCTTCGACCTCCCGCTTTCGAGGCGGACGCCTTTACCACTAGGCTACGGAAGACAGTATTGTATGTGGCTTAATTTACTTACACAGAAAATACACTTATGTATTGTACAAGATATTATATTAAATAACTGTGCTGTAATGTAGAAATATGATTAAGTGTCGAACTCACGGTTGAAAATGAGACACGCTACCGACTGAGCTAACCGGACCCGACTGTGCTTATTAAATGAACATATAGCAAAAGTATACGTCATTTGTTCCCCATGGTCGCTGCGTTTTCACTATGTTCACTTTATAAACACTGACTAATATTTCAATAGAATATTTTGTTTTGAATATGATAATAAATGTCAGAGAGTTTCGTTTGAATCTCAGCATTTAGAGAGTAGTTCTGGTCGACCCTTAGTGGACTGGATGGGGTATCACATTACGTGATTGTGGCATGATACTCCAGTGTGACCAATAGCGGATCTACTTTTTAAAAAATCTGGCATACGCGTCTCCCCCTAATCTCCCATATTTTATTAAAAAGCAATATATTTCTACTGAAAAACACGTGTTCTTCTTCAGATTTTATGTTGCGCCCACTCAGTCCGCCCACTCTAAACTGAAATCCTGGATCAATCCCTGGTGACTGTTATCATTATATTTTATTTTTGAAGGTAAATCCACTCCGATATTTCGAACCAAGCATAACACGCGATAAAACACAATATCTCTTAATCTATATTAAGAATGCGTCAATCAACACTGAGATGTTGTGTTTAATTGACCAAACGGGAGAGCGACTATGCTCCGCCCATTGGCCATGTACCGTTATTTGTCCAAGTAAATACAACAATGTAATATCTTTTACAATCAAAATAGAATTATAACGCTTTTGTGTATGGTAATTTCACTGTTTTGAACAGTGAGATTACATGATTTTATCTCACTGAGAAATCCATTTACTAGTAATTCATCAAGATATTGCTTTATCGACTCCCAACAACATCTCGATTCTATATCATATACTTCTCATTCACTTTAAAGATATGTTTTATGTTATATAAAGTATATACTGACACTGAATAAAGTCATGCATACATAAATAGAGAATAACTGTGTGTGTCTGTGTATCATTTGTCTTTCACCGAGTGAGCACTGTTCAAGTAATATGGTCGTGAATGGCGAAGTCATAAGTGATAGTGCAAAGCTCAATGTACTCGAGCGAAATTTAACTTATAGTCTACTAAAAAAAAACATTTTCAGAACAGTGAAATGATAAAAAAAATAACTCACTGAGAAATCTCTCTAATTCATTAAAATATCAAATATAAACACATTTTAATCTTAACTATTAAACTGCTGCAAAGTTTGTTTTTGCCATATATTTGGTTTCACATAATAAGTACTAGAATAATACAATAGTATAGGGATATCATACACGAATGAATCGCTGTTTATTGATCAAACACACCATGCATATGAAGTAGTTTGATTTATTTAAAAAAAAAGGATAGTGGATGGAATCAGAGACATATAAACACATTAAATTCAGGCAAAGATTCAGAGACTTATTAAAGAAATACTAAAGGTGCCACCTGAAATACCAGTCGTGTATATCATGGTATAACAAAGCTACTGTTTGTGCTTCAAGTTTGCATTTATGTGTTTTATATATTAATTTAAAACACTTTCTCGCACATGTCAAAAACATACTTAAGCATACGCATTTGACAGGGTTAAAGCTGAACCCTCTTGGAAGGTTTGGGACATGCGTCGTTCTCTCTCCTGTGAAATTTGGAACGAAAGTTACCGCAAACACGGAAGAGGATCAATCAGTCTCTGAGACAAACGTCATATCCTCTCATGGACTGGTTGTCACAGTCAGACTTAGTCTTGAGCTCCGGTGGCGGTCGACTACAGGGATTATGTCCAGCAGGTCGCTGTCTTTATTACGTAATGTCGGACTTTGTGCGCTATCACAACAACGTAAATAAACTTTGTGAAAATGGTGGTTACATTGGCACCATCATTAGCTGTGTATGTACCGTAGGGGTTATATTATTGTTTGTCAATAGTTTTTCACTAATCGCATGCCTCAGCGTCCGTGACCAGCTGACAAAGACACGTGGCACTCCTAGTTTAGCAATCATTTGTTTTCTTGGTATATCACCTCATTAAATGATGAATTACAAATCTGACCAATGTATAAACAAACATCTCCAAAGCTGTATAGCCGTACTTCAGTACCATTCAAATGTAACCAATGTATAAACAAACATCTCAAAAGCTGTATCCGTACTTCAGTACCATTCAAATGTTACCAATGTATAAACAAACATCTCCAAAGCTGTATAGCCGTACTTCAGTACCATTCAAATGAATGAAGAAAAACATGTAGGACCACATGTTGTACTCGTGGCGAAAATGGTATTGGAAGCCCTGGAATAAAGAAATTCATTTTTTGTTATAGTTTAGTTAAGGAATGAATTTACTTTTAGATCGTTCATGAGACATGAACTTATATGTATCACGTGCAAGTTGCATGAATGCTCATCAAATGAAGTTCATTCCTTATATTATATATTATAATGTCCCCAGTCTATACCAGCATGGACCTTTATATCAATTATCTGGCATCGATTACTAGCAATTTATATATTGCATCCATTTGTTTTAAATAATTCATGCAACAACAGAATGAAGACAGGTAAACTGAATTAGTACAGTAGAAACGGGAACCAGAATCATAAATGCCTGTCGTATTATCTCCTTAATACTGTTTTATCGTAAACTATATCCACAGCTAAAAATGGCCGCACACATGCAAGCGTTCATGGAAAATGAATGGCAAAATTCTATGTTCAATGAAGAATAATGTCACAGATATAAATTTCCATTTCTTATTGATTGGTGGACGAAAGAAGTTTGCATATAACTGGCTACTACAATATACTGTTCTTATGTTATTTGTAAATATGAAGGTTGCAGCTGACGTTATCTCCTGTATTTGGTGGTATTTAAGATGCTACGTAAAAAGGGGGACTGTCGTTTTGCATTTGGAAAAATAGTGTAAGTTTTGTAGTGTTTTTCCCTGCGTGCTTTACATATTTTACAAGATTGTGAACGACCTTTTTGACATTTTTGCCTCGTACTACCTATTTAGTATTACCAGCCTCCAACAGAACTAGACCAGGTCACCACATGAAATACACAATATTTCTACCGGCTATTAGTTTTACATGAATATTGCTTCATCAGATTGGAACGGTCTACCAGCAACAGGCGTGGCTGTGTATTCAAACTTATTTATTTTACCTCGATTTATAAACAAGTCAGTACAACTGAGACAAATCATATTCGAGATCTTCCTGGGTAGAATATATAGCCATGGCGGAGGATCGAACCCACGACCCTCAGGGCAGGGCAGGGCAGGGCAGGGCAGGGCAGGGCAGGGCAGGGCAGGGCAGGGCAGGGCAGGGCAGACAGACAGACATAAAAAAAATACTAATGTAAATTAGTTAATATATATATTGTACCTGTGTAAATTTCATGTAGAATATATTTTTTTCATGATTATTATTATGAGTTAATACAATCGATTTTTTCCGAATGACAATGTAAAATATTTGTTTATAGGTTCCAGCGAGGTTGGTTTCAGCGAAGTTTAAACACACGATTGCCAGATTGATAGTCTTAAGCTCTAACCACTGGCCCAATCTGGCGCCTATAGCTATACGGTAATGTTACACCTATTTAAGTTGTTAGTTTTAGCCCGAAAAAAGGGACATCATTCTAACTGACCGGAAAGCTTATATTCAACCTCAAGTAGATTACTGTGATGTTATATGGGGTGGCACCTGTAAAATGAACTTAAATAGAAAATTTAGGCTCCAACAATGTGCTTGCGAAATCATTTTGGATTACAATGTTAGAAAGCTTGCAGAAATTAAAAATACTAACAGTTTTTGACAGGATATATCTCCAGAAAGTAAAGTTTATGTACAAAATAGCAAAGTCAACATCCCCAGCCTACATCACTGTCGAATGAAATGTTTTACTTCAGACAAACAAATAAAAATGCACCTGTTACCTGGTCAAATTCTTCAAATGACTTCATACTACATGTACCTAAACCAAACTAATATATAAACAATGAGTCTAACATAACTCCAATAATATGGAATAATCTACCAAAAAATATCAAAGAAAAAACTACTGTTATGGCATACCACAACAATCTAAGCAGATGGACGAAAAATGCATATTTCAATTTGTTTTCTGTACAAGTATGTACATAATCATGTAAATAGTAACATACTGCAACGCTCTGTAAATAATTGTCTTGTATAACTTAATAGTATGAAACCATTTTGAATGTTGACATGACATGTATTGTTATCTTGAAGTGAATGTGTGAAGAGAAATGTTTTAGCATCGTTTTCACTGAATATTTCATGTATATGTGTATTTCATAATGTATATATTGTAAATAATAGAGGGCCTCATGGAAGATTAGTTTTAAACTAAATGTGTCAGCCTCTATAAATAAAGTCACTTGTCTTGTTTTATCTTTAAGGGATTAAGTTGATATTTTACACAATGATAGAGGACATTGAGAGGAAGTGCAGGAAGCATAACTCTTTCTTCTGTTTTGCAGAATTATTCCCCTTTGTTACTTTCCCTTGTTTCGAGCATACCTTGCGTACAATGATAGAGATCTTTGACAGGAAGTGGACAGTACAAGAATTTGTTTCTGCAGTGGGGTTGGCCATGTCCAACATGGCTCGTGGTTATTAGATATTTTTGTTAGACTATTTTAGCATCAATTATTCCTCTTTCTTCTAATCTTTACATGTAAGATATATGGAACATTTTAATGGTATATAAAAAAAATATTCCAATCAAACTATGAAGGGTATATTTGGAAATATTTTGATTAAAGCTTGTCTTGTACCATGTTGATTTCTAGAGGGAAAAGTAATTTTAGGCTTGCTGGGAAGAAGTCCAAGGAGAGCTATTGTCATGACCCCAGCGTCGTTGTCGGCGTCGTCTGTAGACACCTAGGTTGAACTTTTGCATTTAAGTTTCAGTTACCTATGCAACCACTCATTGGATGTCAATGAAACTTTGCATGTGTGTTTACCATCATCAATGGAACACACAGAGATAAGAACCATATCTCTGGATTGCATTTTGGCACAGTTATGGCCCTTTTTCAACTTATTTTTTCATGTTAAAGTTTTTTATCACACAAGATATCTATGCAATCACTCATTGAATATGAATGAAACTTTGCATGTGTGTTCACCATAATCATTGAAACACACAGAGACAAAAACCATAACTCTGGGTTGCATTTTGGCACAGTAATGGCCCTTTTTTACTTAATTTTTCAGGTTAAAGTTTTTTATCACGTAAGATATCTATGCAACCACTCATTGGATATGAATGAAATTTCGCATGTATGTTCACCATCATCATTGGAACACACAGAGACAAGAACAATAATTCTAGGTGGCATTTTGGCAGAGTTATGGCCCTTTAAGACTTAATTTTTCGTCTGTAGACACCCACGTTAAACTTTTGCGTTTAGATGCGTTTTAGTTTGGGTGTTTGCCTCCAATTTCAATCTTTACATTGGTGGTGAGTTTTTTCACATCGGTGAGCTTTGTTGTTTTCTGACAACTCTTGTTTCTAGTTGTCACTTTCTTGAACAAGTAAATGTTAAAGGGATTATATTGGCAAGTAACACAAACACGCTGTTAATCCAGACTTTTCCTGTATGCAGTGTGCGCAAAATAATGCTTATGTATTGACGTATAACCTTTATTTACTTGAAAGTTATCAAATTATCAGTAATTGAATATTAGCCAAAACTTTAATACGTCCCGCAATAAAATATTGCGCAACGTTTACATTGAACTTCGTAAACTTCCCGAACAAAGCCTCGAAAACGAGATCGGGAACGAGTTTTCATGATGTTATCTGATGATTGATCGGAAATCGGAAAGTGGTTCGTTGAAAATGGCAATTGTAAACAAAAACAAAAACGTGGCTTCAGAAACCCGATGTTGGTTATAAAGAGGTTATGCAATTAGACACTTTAGACGGGTAAATTTATTATATATATTATAAGTGTATCTTCATGCTGGGCGTGTGTATTTAGGACAGGGAATTGACGGTTATATGCCAATATAATCCCTTTAAAGTTTGAAACACAAATTACTATTAATTGGTGGGAAATCAATTTGATTGTAAAAGGTTCTTTTACATGACAAAACAAGACATTTCATGCTTGAAAATCTTCTATTAGTTGGGTAGTAGAATGGAAATAATGTATTTTTATCCAAAGAAAATATAAAAAGAAAACAAATTTTGCATGGCGACAATGTGGAGCGTGTGGTCCAGCAGTAATGCATTGAATCTATGATTGGGGGGTCATGGGTTAAATCCTCCGTCACAGCTATGTGTGGTGTCCTTGAGCAAGACACTTTTCCCATGTATACTTAGTGCTGGTTATACCCAGGAAGACTTCAAAGTTGTAATAACTTGTTTTGCAATCAGAGTAAAAAAAATAAGTTTAAACTGAGTGAATTTACAAATGCTTACAAAAAGTTGATGTCTAAACCTGCAGCATGTTGATTTTGCAATGCATCAACTGTTTATTTTACTGTTACAGGCAAAGACCAATGGGAAGAAGTTTAGAGAGTATTTCGAATCTTGGACTGGTTCTATGCTTAATGAAGCTGGGGTAGCCAGTCGACTATTTGGGGATCCGTTAGACAACCAGACTACACTAGATTCCTGTTTTATCAGACAATTTATTTTGCTTGTCCTAGAAGTCTTGTATGACGAGAAAAAGTTGGAAAAACTGGTAGACATAGCCTTGAGAGTGAATGACCTCACAAAGTAAGATATTCTTCTATATGCTGAATATATATTTTATATAATAAAGAATAAAATTACACTCAAATATTCAAATTTATCACTTTTTATCAACAGTAAATACTTCAGTTTTTCTCTCATACATTGTCCTTATTAAATATTTAGACCATCAGCTTGAACTGATGAATTCAGGAATCAGTGGCCAACACTATACCAACTGCACCACCAGCTTCAAAATCAAAATTTTAAAACAGTTAATTTAGACAAACATTCAGTAAACAATGTCAATAGTTACATGAAACATATATGAAGTTACGTCTTTAATATCAGAATGTCAATATTCCTGTTTATGCCCCCCCCATTAAAAAAAAAATTTCCACCCATTCATTTATAAAGTTTGGTTTCCAGTCAATAACTTGAAGATGTCTATGTATGAAATTAATATATGAAGGAGTTATGGCCCTTTTTTTACTTTGAGGTAAAGCACTGGTGTCTGATCTCTACTCTCAGTGACAGTAAAGTGTTGTATTTTGTCTCTACTCTCAGTGACAGTGATGTGTTGTATTTTGTCTCTATTCTCAGTGACAGTAAAGTGATTTGTTGTATTTTGTCTCTGTTCTCAGTGACAGTAAAGTCTTTACTCTCAGTGACAGTGATTTGTTGTATTTTGTCTCTACTCTCAGTGACAGTAAAGTGTTGTATTTTGTCTTTACTCTCAGTGACAGTAAAGTGATGTATTTTGTCTTTACTCTCAGTGAGAGGTATACAGAATTACAAAGCATCCCACTTCTGGTTCAAGCCCATCGTAGACTTACTGAAGGCATTGATCCCCTGGGTCATGGCTTGTACACGAGCAAGAAGTTGCCCTCAAAAACATATTGGTGCCCCTGGATGTACTGTACAGTTTTTCTGTTCTTTATGAAGCATTTGACAAGTCACAGTACACATCAGGGGCTCTGCAACACAGTCGCAAACTCATGATATTGTATCTGACCAATCAGCAAAACAGTAAGTGCACATAGTCACGTAAAAACTGATGAATATAAGACTATTGAATTGAAAATGGCACGTTCATGGGGTTGATACCGTACCAATTGTTTTGTGTACAAGAGGATGAAATTCGTGGCCATGTGGTCTAAGGCACCATCACTTACCTCTCACTGCTAAGGTTGAAGGTTCAAGTCCAGCTCGCGCCTAAACCTTTATGTGAGAAAGGTTGCGAGTTATTTGTGGAAGGATGGTGGTTCTTCTTAGATTCATTCTGTGGTATTCCTTCCTCAGTGTCAGAAGGCGCTTAAAGTAGACAGCCATTGCACATGGACTTTATTCTGAACCCAGTGTGTGACTTCAGTCCACTATGCCTAGATATATCAGCAGGGAAGAGTACCTTGATCCTTCAGATGTACACACGGTACTCATACCCAGGTCACAGATTGGAAGTTAGTACATGAGACAACAAGGTATGCAGTGGTGGTCCTGCCTGTAGTGAATAATGGATTAAAGTAGAGTTATTGATAGTAAGCGAAAGGAATATTGATAGTTTATTACGCCCCAGCCGTTTAAAGAAAATTGATGTGGCATTAAGTGTTAGCCCTGTCTGTCTATTTGTCCGCCCATCAATTGGTTTCCAATGAATCACTATTAAAAGGATAAAGCTCCAGATGAATTTCAGAGCCACATCATCAAACTGTTGAAAGTGAGGATGACTTCAGAACATATCGAAGAAGAACTTCCATCCTTCCACAAGTAACTGACAAACCTTTACAAATAATGTTTTGTTTTACCAAGCTAGGCTCAAACCCACGACCTTAGTGGTGAGAGGTAAGTAAAACTTGAGTCATTGCCATAGACCACCAGGCCACGGAGAACCTGAGATTTGAGATGCTCTGTTCAATTATTTTAGATAGTATAAACTTCAATAATTTAGATTGTGTAAATCAAAGGCTAAAAAGAACTGTTCTGATTGTACACCATGTTGAGTTATTCCTTACATTGACTTCTTTTATTTTATTGAATTATTTTTAACAAATTGTAAAGAAGAAACAAATTAAATAAACACATTTTTGAAATTAAATTTTGCTTTTTAAAACTTTAAAAAGCTAAACAAGTTTACCAAACTATTTATGGCTTTATGCTGTGAGAGGGCTTTGAGGTCACAATTTTATTGCTCTTTCATGTGAGAACACTTTTTAAGTTCATACGAAAGTATGTTCAACAAAACAAACTGAAAATCATCAGAAAAACTAAAAAATAAAACTGAATTATTGATAACACAGTGACTGATTGTTGTATTGACTTAATGAAATTTATATTTAAGTCTGTGACCTGTTGAAAATGAAATCTGAAACAAACTTCTGATTTTCAGGTTCATTTTAGATATTGCAACTTATACAAATCATGTTTGAAGTCTTCCTGGGTAGAACCAGTACTAATTATATGCGGAAAAAGTATCTTGCTCAAGGACACTACACATAGCCGTTGGGGAGGATCATACCCACGACCATCTGATCCTGGGTTTGATACTCTACCTCTGGACCTTGCACTTCACTGAAGGTTTGCAATGAGTCTATGATTTTATATTTTTTATGTAAATGTTTCCTATTAAATCTGTTTTATTAGGGTTGTTCCAAAATATATATACATGTATACTACAAAAACATTAAGAAGTAATAATTCTATGAATTTAAATTAGTGACTAATTTCCTTTAACTTTTATATAAGCAGTATAAACATATAACAAAATAGCAACGTATTTTTTGTCTGGTGACTAGAAAATATTATATTACACATTTATTGTTTATCCTCAGTATTTTGATACATAACAAAACATATATTAAGTCATAAATAATGTATTGTATGATATATATGTTCTGATAACTGACATGTGAATATAAGTTGTATATACAATGTATAAGTCCATGTTTTGTAAAAAGTGTTGCCAGATCACTTTCCCCATATTCCCCCATCTTGCTTTACCCAAATGGGAAGTGGGTGTGTGTGTGTAGAGGATATTAGGTATTGACACTCACAGCAGAGGTCACAGGTTTGATCCGCCCAATCTCAGCCCAATGGCCTGTCATCAACAAAAGCTAGTACTGGTTTTATCCAGGAAACCAATTAAAAAATGTTTTTGGCTTCATTCTGAATTGAACTAAAACAAAATAAATCAACTGGAATTCATGAGAACATAATTTTATGCTCTACGGTTTAATTGAAATGCATCTCTGTAAACTGTTTAAGTTAATTTACTGAAGACTAATACATAGCTGACATTGTCTCACCCAACACAATACAATTTTGCTCAGATCTGTTTTGATGTTATAGTGATACGTTAATGATACAGCCTTTAGTTTACACTAATTTATTTTGGCTCCCAATGTGAATAAAGCACAAAGCTTACATGAGTTGCTTATGAATCCACTTCCTGGCTAGAACCAGAACTGAGTATTGTTTTTGAGAGGTAATGGGTTGTGATTGGGATCAAACTCGCAACCTCTGGCGA
Source organism: Panopea generosa (assembly GCA_029582155.1). Taxonomy (NCBI): domain Eukaryota; kingdom Metazoa; phylum Mollusca; class Bivalvia; order Adapedonta; family Hiatellidae; genus Panopea; species Panopea generosa. The sequence goes on from CM055909.1 coordinate 12,078,774, forward strand.
GAGCAACCAACACACTAGCCTTTACATTACTGTCCCAATTTTTACACACAGTCTTTAATGGTAGAATGCTTATCCACAATGTGTTTCTAACTCCTACGCAGGTCCTGCCACTGAATCAGTTCTTCGCCATGTTCATAAGCAGTGACCTGCAGAGAACTGTTGATGGACGCATCTCAAAGTGTACTTGCGGACCTTGGATTGTTCACTGAGGCCATCCAAGTGTTACAGAGACTGTTATATGGTGAGTGTATACTAGTAGAGAGTATTTACAGCCAAAATGGCAATAAAGGACAAAATACAGAAGTTTTTCAATATTTGGTGTATGGTTTATATAGCATGTGTGTAACAACATACTAAAAGTATAGAAAAGTAGTTAGACTCTAATTTTAGATGGAATATGGTAGTCTCAGTAGACTGTTGGTGATAAATTAGTAAATGAGAAACAAAGATACATGTAGCACAGCTTTGCTATAACCAACTGGTCTCTTATAGAATTTCCGAAAGTAATCATTAACCAAACCCCCAGTATTGATCGCAGTGTCTACAGGCACTTTCATACAAGCTGCACTTGTAGATGCCCCTCCCCCCACCCCTTGTACTGTGTGCTGTAAACATTGTTATATCAATTCTTGACAACTTTAGTGCCAACTTGATCCACCAAGCTATTGTGCTCTTTGATGCTGTTGTGTGTGATTTTTGCGAAATCACAAACGACCTTGTGACTGTTCTTAACTTGCTTGTTTTCTCCATATGTTGTAACGCTTTCACTACACATAATAGATCAAAAGGAAACTTCAGTATAGATATTTGGTAAATGTAAGTTTGGTTTGATTGTTTTAATAACTCTTAAACTCTGATTTTAAATGAACTTTCATTTAATTCTATATTCTGCAAGTTAATAAATGAAAGTGTACATATGATACACATACATATATATCATACACATAAGTATGTATGATACACAAACATATATATCATACACATACATATATATATGATACACATTTGTATATATGGTACACATACATATATATGGTACACATACATATATATGATACACATACATATATATGATACACACATATGTATGATATACATTTGAATATATGATACACATGTATATTTGATACACATACATATATATGATACACATTTGTATATATGATACACATATGTATATATGATACACATACATATATATGGTACACACGTATGTATGATATACATTTGAATATATGATACACATATGTATATTTGATACACATACATATATATGATACACATTTATATATATGATACACATACATATATATGATACACACGTGTGTATGATACACATACATATATAATACACATATGTATTGGAATTTTGGATTTATGTTCATAATCATATGCTTATTTTGGTTTCTATCATTTCAGGCTGTCACAGACGTCTGAATGTTAAGAGTATACATGTAGTTGCACCAGCATTCTACTCATTGATAATCCACCTGTCCAATGTGGCCACCGACGTGGAAGGTCAGGTTCGCCTTGTGAGCGAGCTGATACAATGCCAGAATCTTCCAAGCCTGGTACAGGTAATTATTATAAATTTATGTTTATATATATGTAAAAATGATAAATAATAGAATTAATAAAAAATAATAACTGGTGAAGAGTGATGAAATTCATGCAAATACTAATTACTGCACTTAACCTTTATTTCAGCTATTGATCCAACCAGTTGTTGGGGACCAGCCTCCTGAAGAAGATCTCTACAGACGTGTTACCCAGGTCAGGAGGAGCAGGACAATTCAAACTTAAATGTTTAGTGTTTTCTAGTTTGATTGCATCAGTGCTATGTTTTTTGTTATGTATTGTTATATGTGTTTATTGTTGTTTGTGTGTATTGTTATATGTGTGTTTTGTTATATATGTGTATTGTTATTTGTGTGTATTGTCCAAATACAACGCGACATGTTCTTTATAGCAGGCAGTAATAAGTTAAATTTTAGAAGATTTTCACATGTATTTTATACATCATATTTGTGCGTTATCACAAACTTACAAAGGTTTATGTAATTATATAAACAACAATTTTACATGAATTTAAACACTGTAACATACCGGCGAGCAGCATAGGTCATGACGTTATTTACATGACATCAACATAAAAGTCGCTCCTTTTCATAATATTCTCCGTTATGCACAACATACTGTCTATGGTGTTTTACCCACCATTCTGTGCTGAGCCCTTTTTTAAATTTAAATATTTCTCTCTTTAATTAACCGACTGTGTCGAACCATTGGCTGCCCAGATGCTTCTTCAGTTTAGGGAAATACGCAAAATCAGGAGGTGTGAGTAGTCGTAGGACTGTGACTCATGCATGTTGCAAGAAGCGACAATTTGAGTAATACATAAGAGTTTGCTGAAACTCTGCAGATCTGCAGGTATCAAAGTTCTAGGTTGATTCTGCATATTCATTTGTTGACGTATTTTTTAATATTAATTTGTTGTTTTTGTACATACAGGGAGAACTTGGAATCTTCCTTCCTGTTAGCATCGAATAACCTATAATGTGTTGGTATGCCGTAAATCCCTATTCATTCATTTATTCTTTCTTTGAATGGACCATGACATCTACACATATATTTTTTTTTAATTTTTAAATGATACAACATTATTGATTATTTGTTGATTGGTTTATCACATCTGCATGGTTAATCAGCCTGCAATCAACATTATGAATGTTTGCTTTAATAAAATTTCTTAATTTTAAGAGTGTATTTACAAACACCAAAATGGTTAGACCATTTCCATGTTCCGACTTGCATATGGCCCTAAAACAACTTTTTAAATCATTAAAAATCTGTTTCAAGTGTTTATCCCTGTTTGTAAATGTTTTGTACATTGTATATCTTTAATCGTTTATATTGGATTGCATATATATTTTATTCTGTAAAGCTCTCTTGAACACGCATGCATGAAAAGTGCTATATAAATTTGATATAATAACTGCTTAGTACTGGTTCTACCCAGGAAGACTTTGAGTGTGATTTGTCGAAGCTGCAAGAACTTTTATTTTCACAACAAACTTTGATGTGGTGTTTGTAAATAATTATGGCTACCGGTACTTTTATTTTAAAAATGAAAACAAAGTAACAACCGATATGTATTTTCTTACTGTTATTAAACTTATATTTGCCTTCTATGAAATAATGGAATAAACTCATAGACTAAATGATTCCATCTTGCTTTTATTTAGATTTACCTCCCTTCAGTCATTAGTTCCAATCTTTCTGTTGTATACAACTGACCAACATGCTTTGTAAGTGAACTTTTTAGAGGGAAACACAACAATCAGTTTTACTTGCATTTACACATCATTGAGGTGCAGATGGAAAATTCCCAGGTGGCGATTCATATTACGACCCCTGGATTGATAGTCGGACAGGTTACCGACTGAGCTAATTGGCCCAGCTGTTCATGTTCATAGTCCATGTCCTTGTTTACGCTGACCTGTTGAGCCCTAGTAAAATACATCTTAATCGCTTGGTAAGGATTTTATTCTGACCCTAGCAAAGAGTCACAACTAGTATGCAGGGAAGTTATCAGTTACTTGCAGAGATGGGTGTGCTGGAGTACTGGTAAACCTTCTGGGATTCCAGGAAAGAGTGGTTATGTTAATAGATTGTCTGGTAGCCCTCAATGACATTAAATGATGCTAAATATTTAATAAATATGTATTTACTCTAGCCCAGATTTAGTCATCAGACTGCTCCACTATTTACCAGCGATGTTGCTACATAACGGTATTCAATATCAATATGAAATTTGGCAATTTTATAGAGGAAATATTACTTGTTATGTCAATATAATTTTATTCATGTGCAATATTAAATGTTGAAAATAATACAGAAGTCCATGTATTTTTTTAACACATCTCGCGCATGTAGCTATACAACTGATGCTGGCAGTTACTTGTGGTAAAACATGTTTCTCACATTCTCGTATATAAACTAGGGGTTCCTCTAATAAAACTCTGCCATATATAATCAGTTGGGTCTTGCAAAACATGGAATTGATGTCAAATTTGCCAGCTGTATCAAATAAGTAGATAAAATTGCATGTGTTCAAAGATGGGCAATATAATTACTGGCTTGAAATTTATAATTCTGCATTCGCATTAGAAAGACAAATTGTCACATACAAACAATTTCAAACGGCTGCTGTAGGTTGAAATAAAATGTTACAGTTGAATTCCTTTACTTCATATAATATTTTTATTTATTTTAAATGTTGAAGGTTCTAGTATTATTTCATTTTTTCACATACTTAACTCAATAATCAACATTAGTGTACAGATATATATAGTTTATTTATTAGAGTGACAGGTACAATACATATTAGATTTAGAACATTAAAGCAAACAAGTTAATAAATGATAAGAAATACTCAGTCAAATAAGGCGTATCAATCACTACATTATCAAAGTTGCAGTAACTTCAACACATCAATAAAAGAATTACATTGCATTATTTAACATAGAAGAAAATGAATAATAACATTTATCAATCAATTAGGAAGTTTTATCACCCTTTTTTTCTCAATATTTTTTAGCATGATGTGAATTAAAATTCCAAATTTCACAATTTGCGCTTCTAAAGAAAACAATGTTTATCGTGTTAATTGTAATGTCAATTATTCTGTTTTTTTTAACAAAAACTATAACGATAAATATTATCAATATAAAGTTGTTCAAACATTATACTGAAATAGTATAAATGCAATAATACTTATTGAAATCAGCACTTGAAATTCAAATCGTCAATGAGCCACTAATATGATTAGAACATTTTCCACCCCATTTGCCAAGTTTCTGGACAACTGTGTGAATGGAGACTGGTTCCACACTATTATCATGTATTTTCATGGTGCTAGAATCTGTCATTTCTATACCAATAACCCTCCGTGCTTCTGATGTTACATAGGTGTCAAATGTTTGGTAGACTCAACTTCCACTGCAGCTATCTGTGTTGTGTGTGGCATCAGTCCATCATGTACTACAAATACAGAGAAAAGTAACGTTAGTATTTTAGACAGCTTTGAGCAAATATTTTCAAAAGGTGTCTAATAAATGGATACCAAAGTGTTCTGTATATTGTATATACAAAGTTATGCTGGTACAGAGCTGACCTTTACTAACATAAGTGTATTTACAGTGCTGAAGCATGTTACTATTTACTTGATTACCGGTATATATACAGAAAACAAATAGAATAACAATAAAACGTTCATCAATATGGCTCCGGTTTTACCAACATATACCTAAATACTTAAATAAACACTTGCAGTTTAATAGTTTTTATGAACATCACCTTTATTCCCCTCAGTGTATTAATGAACTGGAACACAGAAGTTAATTTATTGCATGTAAGTGACAAATCGTTCATATAAAACTAAAATTACTTTTTTTAACAACTACTAAACAAACCACCCTTGGTAGCCTCTCAATATTGACTGCAATACAGTGATTTGTGATGTAATAGCGCATGCGATAGTATCACGCGTATATGCAAGTGAGGATCCTGAGCAAGAGTTACTAGACCAAACTAGTATTCCGTACTCCTTGTTTTACAGTGCTATAAATAGTATAATGCGTACTATGTTTGATACAGTTTTATTGCAGACATCGATGTATTTAAATAAAAAAAGAAAACCTAATAACAATACATAATATTAGTGAAACGATAACTTTTCTAATCTTGTTAGTTAACCCCTTATCTAACAGTCTTAATCCACACACTGCCACTGTATTATTCATTCGTGTAGTTGCGAACACTGGCGGAGGTACAGTCGGAAAGCATCCAAGGTGTTACAGAATTACAAAAATGTAAACAAAAGTTAAAATCTCAGTTATTTATTTTCTCACTTTTTTTAAAACAGTCACTACTAGCAATACTATAAACACATTTAGTAACAACCATTTTTGTTATTATCAAAACATTTGCATTTTGGAAGTTTAATGAAATACAGCTCTTTCTAAAGCATCAAGTGCTCCCTGGTTTATTGCTTGTTCTTATTCCAAGACTAAGTTGACGTAACTGTGACTTCTGCTGTTATGCTCTCCATTTCATGCACATGTCGGAGTATTTAACTATGTGAATACCAGGAGAGACCGACACTGGAATGGGCCTGTAGGAAATAACAATTACTGTGAACTTAAGCAGACAAATCAATATAGTTATTTTAACTTCAAAATGATACGAAATAGTAAGTTTCTTTTAAACTTATCTATTTTACCTTGATTGTGAAACAAGTTGTTACATCTTGGACATTGCTGCCCAGGTAGAATCAGTAATAAGCACATGTAGATAAAATTTCTTGCTCAACTTCACAAGAGGATCAAACCCACAACACTGTGATCCTGGGTCCGATACTCTACCACTGGACCACACACTCCACACTGAAAGGTTGTCATTGTGGCATCTGCATTATTACATTATAACATATAAAGTCGTGCCCCTGAGATAAAATTTGTTCCAACTCCAGTTGTTATTTTGCCAAATTCAAAATCTTTTCATCAAACTTATAAAATAGTTAATTATCCACAATATTGTTGTGCTCCAGCTTCATATGGAGAGTTGATACTATTTACAATTATTATGATGTTAAAACTAAGTTCTGGTATAAACGAAAAATCACAATACTAGTTCAATGTTATCAACTTTCCATTTATTCCGGTATAGAATATCTATATGTAATAGATCACAAATACATAAGGATAGTGCTGTTAAATATAAGATACACTCGATTCAAATGTACAAACAAAAACATACATGGTAGCCGCAACAATAATCATATGTATAAAATTAACCAAGTGCAACCAACTGAAATCTGTCCGCGTTGACCAAGATTGGTGACAACACTTTTAGTAATCTCAAAATGGTTAACCATTGACAGAACTATGAATATTAAAATGGGAATTCAAAATAACAATTTTAAGTTTTAAAATGAATAAATTAGTACCACAGGACAGCCAGTAAGTAACAGGGCAGCCAGTATGTATGTTAAATATAAAGTTATTTTCTATAATGTTGTGGTAATTCAGCATCACTAGTTACTATGGTAAACAATCCCATAATGTAACATTTATAATGGCTGCCACTGTAATTTTGTAAACAATGATGAGTTCAAATAGCTTAATTGAAGTTACAAAACATATTGGTATGAATACTTGTGACTAAAACCATCTGACTAAACATATAAACTGTAGTAATAAACTGGCAACAATGCTACAAGAGCAAGCATAACTGTACATAGTTAAAGTTCACATAAAACACGACTTTAGAGCATTTAGAGAAATAGTTCGAGGTGTCAGTATAATGCGACTGAGTGTCTGCAACATAATACGCCAGTCCAGCAGTACCTAGAAAACTTCTAAAATAGACAATGTACGAGTATTGAGTCATAAATTGTCAAATCTGGCCCAAAAGGACCGAGTTCTAGTATTAAACAGAAGTATGTAGTGTTCATCAACACATTTACTATACAGTAATGTACAGTAGAACTTCAATGGGACTGGACAATAAAGTTGGACATAAAGGTTGTTCAAGCCAATAATTGTTCAACATCATACCATACATGTATATACATCGAAATAGGAATTCGGCCTGGACCAGATAAGTGGTTCAAGCTACATGTATATGTGATGTTTTAGTCATCCATTTACGAGCCTACAAAATTCTACTGTTTATATATATATATACAGTAGAACTTTGTATCATTTATTAGACACCAGAGGGTTCCAAAACCCTTTTTCTATAAGTACGAGTCTATATTTATAAATTAGAGAGTTTAAAATTGTAAGTTGTATCCTTTGAAATATAACATAATTGGACAGTTTATGTGTAGGATAAACATAACAAATGACCTGGAGAGGCAAATCTGATTGTTCAAGCAGTCATTTATGAAAAAGTTTCGATTTGGTGGAGCATTGGTGTCTCTAATTCTAGTTATGGTGGAAAAGCACCTTCCTGCTATGGAGATTAAGGTAAGTGTCAATGTTTTACTTTATTTTCCTTTTATATTATTGTGTTCCATATATATCAGTAGTTACATCTTAGGTGCCAGAATATGATATATGGATTTACCAATGAGCTCATACAGATCTAAAAAATGATAAAAGAAATTTTGTTATGATAATGAAAATATTTTTTAATTCAAATATGAATATTTTCTAATTTTTAGTTGGTGATGACATATTGTATACAGTTTTAATTCTTTTTTTTATATTGTTTGCCTTTTTGATATTGTAAACCAACACATTCATGAATGACCTGTCAAAATCATGATCATAGTTGTTATGTTAGTTACAACAAAATTCTTCCTTATAATGTAGCTATGAGCATTGAATCATATAAAACCTAATATTTGAAAGACAGATGCAATTTATTTTATAATAAACCAAACAACCTGTGGTTGATGGAAAGAAATAAAGGAACAAACAACATAGTTAACATGGGTTGCCTCCCTTCTACTTTTCAGACACTCCCCATATACCGGTAGTGTGTTTCTGACCAACTTGCATGAACTTCAAATGACCACCGCAAACAATCCACATAGATGTGAACAGCGGATTCTATGACTGCTAAAATGGCCTACGTAAACATTTCAATGGTGAATGTGGCTGGATCCATCTGTTTCAGTTTGGTATAAAGAGACTACTAGGCAAAATAAATGATCACATACACATAGTTGAGAAGTACTTGGCCAATTCAACTACACCTAAACCTGAAACTGGGAAGAGGAAACAGATAACACTCTGGACACACACGCCAGGCTAACAGGGACCAGACATCTACAAAGAAAACACTCTGGACACACATTACAGGCTAACAGGGACCAGACATCTACAAAGAAAACACTCTGGACACAAATTACAGGCAAACAGGGACCAGACATCTACCAAGAAAACACTCTGGACGCACACAGCAGGCTAACAGGGACCAGACATTTACCAAGAAAACCTTCTGGACACACACGGCAGGCTAACAGGGACCAGACATCTACCAAGAAAACACTCTGGACACACAGGGCAGGCTAACAGGGACAAAACATCTACCAAGAAAACACTCTGGACACACATTACAGGCTAACAGGGACCAGACATCTACCAAGAAAACACTCTGGACACACATTACAGGTGAACGGGGACTAGACATTTACCAAGAAAACACCATGGACACACATTACAGGTGAACAGGGACCACACATTTACCAAGAAAACACTCTGGACACACATGGCAGGCTAACAGGGACCAGACATCTACCAAGAAAACATTCTGGACACACATTACAGGTGAACAGGGACCAGACATGTACCAAGAAAACACTCTGGACACACATTACAGGTTAACAGGGACCAGACGTTTACCAAGAAAAAACACTCTGGACGCACACGGCAGACTAATAGGGACCAGGCATTTACCAAGACAACACCAGAGGAAGAGTATTGCGCAGAACAAAACATGATATACCTACAGTGTACACGATATACCTACAGTGTACACGATTTACCTATACCTACATTGTACACGATATACCTACAGTGTACACGATATACCTACAGTGTACATGATATACCTACAAGTTCTTCCATGTATGGCCAAAGTTAAATAGATCATATTTATTGTAATGTTCATAGTAACACAAAATTAATCGATTAAGCGACCACTTCCCCATATTTCTAACGCGTAAAGCTAATTGTTCTCAGCCTAAAAATTCACATTACACAATATCATACAGGTTGTTTAAAAATTTTAATGAAGAAAACTTCACAAAAGATCTTCAGTCTGCTCCATGGGACATTCTCAAAATTTTTGAAAAAACAAATGAAAAAGTTGAGACATGGTCCTCTATGGTTTTAAAAATTTTGAATTCCCATCAGGCAAAACAGAGTTTAAAAAAAAACACTAGCCAAAATGGATTACACCTGAGATCATTGAAGCTATCAAAACACATGATAGATTTAAATCATTAAATGATGAAATGGAGTATAGGATATGGAGAAACAAAGTCCCCAGCCTCATAAAACAGTCTAAAAATTCCAAATATGAAACATTTGTCACTGAAAATAGAACCAAACCTAGTACTGTATGGAAACTGTTTAATGAACTCAATGTATCTAAACGAAAGTGTAAGACAAATATTTCAAATTTAAAAATTGGCGAAAATGACATTGAACATTCAAATATCGAAAAATTAAATGCTTTCTGTGATGAGAAAAATACCTGCAAACACATTATTCAATATTCCAGAAATATCAATAGACCCAGTAAGAACATTTTTGTTAAACATTGATATTACAAAATCCACTGGCTGTGACAATATTATACCACGCTTACTTAAAATTGTCAGCAAACTATATAGCAGACAGCATAGCATATATCTGCAACTATAGTATTAGGCATAGTACCACCATTGGAAAAAGGAAGTGCTTCCGTGGGGTAGTTGCATAATGGCGGTTATAAATAATCCTCATTTCTTCCTCTTTAAAAATGCATTTTCCTTATCTTAATGCTCTTTTTTTTTTATTTAAATGGCATTATTGATGTATTTTAAACATTTTGATAGCGTTGTCATGTTTGAATTGTGAATTTAGAAAAAAAATTGATGCTTTGAAATTGGGGTATGAATACATGATTTCGGAAGTCTCTTTTCACTTTGTCAACAGTGTACACACTGAGCAAAAAAAACAACTCTTATATGATACGTGACCCCTACTTTTCTCATCATATTTTGATAGTGCAGAGGTTGATAAACAGTAAAATGTAAGTTTCACTTCTTTCATTTAGATCTCTCTATGAATGACAAGCCTTAAAACTTTTATTATTTACTATGGAATAAAGAACAAAAATCAATGATGGGATTACACCATTAAGACTTCAGTATTTCCAGACAAATGGAAAGAGGGTAAAGTTACACCTTTTCATAAAAGTGGAACTGAAGATGATATAAATAACTACAGACCCATTTCTGTCCTACCAATTATTTCAAAGATACTTGAAAACATGTACCTGGTAACCAAATATTACATATTCATGAGTACAATCATAGACCCGCCCACTAATGATAACGTAGCTTGTATATGCAAAATCATCTTGGATTACAATGTTGAAAACACATTAGAAAGCTTGCAGGAGTTAAAAATACTAACAGTTTTTGACAGGATATATCTCTGGAAAGCAATATTTATGTACAGAATAGCAAAGTCAATAACCCCAGCCTACATAAATGAAATGTTAAATTCAGAAAAAGAAATAAAAATGCACCTGTAACACGGTCAAATAATTTAAACAACTTCATACTACTTAAACTGAACAAAGAAATATTAAAACAAAGTCTAATATACTCTGGTCCAATAATATGGAATAATCTACCAGAAAATATTAAAGGAAAAACGTCTGAAATGGCATACCAAAGCAATCTAATCAGATGAATGAAAAATGCATAATTCAATTTGTTTCTGTACAAGTGTGTACATAATCATATAAATAATAACAAACTGCGACTGTCTTATATAAATGTAATAAACCATTCTAAATGTTGACATGTATTGTTATCTTGAAGTGAATGTGTGTATGTGTGTGTGAATATCATGTGAGAAGAGAACTTTTGTTTAACATTGTTTTCACTGAATATTTCATGTATATGTGTACCGTATTTCATTCTTGTATATCGACTTGTAAATAATAGAGGGCCTCATGGAAGATTAGTTTAAACTAAATGTGTCACCTTCTATAAATAAAGTCGCTTATTTTATCTTATCTTATCAGATTAACTAAGTCGAGCTTATTTGATTAACGGGGAAAATGTTTCGACATTCAGTTACACTTACATCATGTGATTAGTAAATTACCAATTACAAATCAAAGATTGAAGAAAATCAATCATCACACAACAAAGGATGACACGATGATGGCATTGAAAGAAGTAATAATAAATGGATGGCCAGAAACAAAAGCTGAATTACAACCTGAACTATAGAGATGAACTTTCATATGTGAATAGACTTACTATGAAAGAAGAGAAAATAATGATACCAAAATAACTAAAAAAAGCAGGTTAAGAAAGCTACACAAAGGACACTTTGGTATTCAAAAAACAAAAACGATGGCTTGAGAAACAATGTTTTGGCTAAAAATGAATGGAGAACTTCATGACTATATAAGCAATTATAGTATATACTTGGAACATAGAAATTCAAATTAAAAGGAACCATTAATACCACAATTAATGAACTACCATACGGCTAAAACACGGTATGGGGCCTGTTTGATTTTTCTTCATGTTATATCTCTCTAACAGATACAAAATCCATGAATGATTTCAAAATAAACATTGAAAGTTTGTGATTACAGAGTATCAAAGGTAAGGAACAAAGCGTGTTTTTTTTCTAGACACCAAAATATGGCCCTTTTTTATAGCATTATGCTGTCTCATTTGAAAAAACTTATTCTTCAACTTAATATTATACAATCTTAAAGTACATATTTACATTCCAAACGTTTTCCAACATGCAGACCAATTAGTAACGCAAAAAATGGTAGCAAATTTATAAGATCGATGTAAGATTAATGAAAATATTACTCATGGAGTAAATTCATTTTTTATATTCTTTGACATAACGAGTTTGTAATCAGCATAGAAAAAATGGATATAACATACTTAAATCATATAAAATGCATTTTAATATGCCTATTTTGTGATGCATTCATAAAGAAAACCAATGGTTTTATTAAATACAACTTAATAAAAAATAGCATAATTATTATTGTACAGGAGTCGGACAAATAAATTTCTGTAATGTCCGTTACCAGGGTATTTTATTTTGAGTTTTGGTAAAATGAATGTGTCTAAATTATCATATTAACACAAACCTGTCCTGGTAAATGTTGCAATGGTGAAACAAAAATAAACAAATACGTTTTTGTTTTTAATTTCTCAGCCATAAAGTGGTTACCGACACTACAAGAAGTTCACCAAAAAATGCCATAAGTTAACCTAGCAAATTAGGTATTATTTTTCATGATACATGTATTAAGCTGTTTGTGAGTTTACATTGATTTCTGTATTGCATCATCTTTGAACAATATGGAATTCCCAAGAATGTGGTCATTGAAATTTTTTCTGATGAAAACTACATCTTCACATGTGACTTACTCTCACTAAGAAAAAATCATATTCTTTATTTTTATTTACAATTTACAAGAACCAGGTAACCATGCATTTTGTGTTTATGTTATGATTATGAAATCAAGTGGTCAACCCCAAACAATGGAAGGGAAGAGGCAGTACAGCCTAGCATCAGTCATGGTATGTTTTTAAACATGACAGTCACATAGAAGCCCTGTTTGCTGTAGTGTCCGTAACCTAAAATACCTGCATGTTGCATAAGTGTCTGGTATGGTATTTATGACCGTCGACTGAACCAATCTTTTTAAATAATATTGCGAACACATAAATAACCTAATATTCCGATTATATGTGCTTAAACATTTAAATTACTGAAAAATGTAAGAAAAACTCTGTCTGGTGAAAAAATGATTTGTAAATTGTAATAAGGCGTATATTATTATTGTAGTCTAAAAAAGGTTACGGACACTACATAATTTTAGCATCCTTATATCAGGTCAAAACTGCACTTTAATTATATACAAAAAACATTAAATTAGTACAGAAATCTGTACTGGTCTTGTATTACAATACAAGTTAATTACATCCTGTGAATAAAGACAGTTATTTAGTAAATAGTGTCATAAACTAATCAGTAAATAAATGATTAAATATTGTGTTCGCTGGTGAAACGAAAGATGACTCACTGTCCCACTGCCTCCAAAATGAATTTACCAGACAGAAGATTCACAGAAGATTAACAAATGAAATAGAAAAAAAAAACAGAGAAAAGATGCTGAAATGCAGGCATGAAATGAAAGAAAAATACACTTAAAGTGAGAAACTGGCTAAAATGCTAAAGTTAGAAAATGACAAAGACAATGAAATAAAGCTAAAAGACAAGAGAAAGATTTTTTTATGAATGGGGTTTAACGCAATTTTCAACACATTTCAGGTTATAAATGGCATATCCAATTTTCCTGGTAGTGGAGGAAGACTTCAGACTGAGAAAGACTGAGTAGACCACCGTCCTTCCGCAAGTAACTGGAAACTTTTTCACTTAAAGTTTTTGAAGCCAGTGGTACATGAACCTATGACCTTAGCAATGAGCGGTAAGTGATCTTAGACCACTCAGCCACGGAGGACACAGAGATAGAATGAATGAATAAATAGGGTTTTATGGCATAACAACACATTATAGGTTAATTGTTGCCAACAGGAAGGAAGATTCCAGATTCACTCTACATGTACAAAAACAACAAATTAACATACAGATAAAAAATACATAAAAAAATGAATATGCAAAATGAACCTAGAACCTTGATTCCTTCAGAACTGCAGAGTTTCAGCTAATTCTATCATATTACTCAAATTGTTGCTTCTTACGACATGCATAAGCCACAGTGATCTTATTGTTGCCATCTTTCATATGGCTCCCTGGAACCACACAGGGGTTGGTAATTTAACCACAATAATGAACATGATAAAAATGATAAAATGAACATGACACCCATTCGGAGGATTCCTACCCCTCTGCAGAGATCGGCAGTGATTCTTTTCTTAGTTGAAACCACACAGGCTCCCCTGAGAAAGAAAGAGACATGCTAGGTTAATGTAGAAAGCTCAAGCAAATGAAAACAAATTGAAAACACTGAGAGAAAACAAAGCAGAAGAAAATGGAAGATACAGCAAGAAGGTTAAATGTAAACAATCACAGGAAACAGTGATAAAGGTCAAATATCAGAAATCAAGAAGACGAAAAAGCTTAAAAAAGAAGAAAGATGCCGTTAATTAAGAGAACACAGCAGAGGCAAATGTGTAAGAAGATGAAGGAATGGTCATTACAATATACTGCAAAAAATGGATACATGTCGAAATGAAAACAACTGAATATGAAGAGAGTAACAGACAGTTTTCCAGAGCCACAAAATACAGAAGCATTCAGAAAGTGAAAGCCCTTCTTCCAAAGAAGACTCCTAAGAAAAATGCTGAAAATGATCATTTCCCCAGCCACCTTCAAGATTCTATCAGAGCAAGAATTGATACTTATAGAAGCTGGAAGTTGCTGATGCCATTGTAAATGTATTTGTTCCTTACCTAAACTATAACGTCCAAAAATCGATCACTTTCATCAAAATTGAGGTAGAATTTCATTTTTGTAATATTTGAGAGTTGAAATATAGTTTATTTTCATTTTTAGCCATGTATTAGTCATTATCAATGAAAAGGAAAACGCCAAGTGATGGATTAGACAACACAGAAGATAACTTTAGATCAAATATACCAGTAACTCATAAACAACCAAAACCTACACAGAAGATAAAGATCAAATCTACCAGTAACTCACAAACAACCAAAACCTACACAGAAACTCACAAACAACCAAAACCTACACAGAAGATATAGATCAAATCTACCAGTAACTCACAAACAACCAAAACCTACATATGAGATAAAGATCAAATGTACCAGTAACTTACAAACAACCAAACTCACAAACAACCAAAACCTTCACAGAAGATAAAGATCAAATATACCAGTAACTCACAAACAACCAAAACCTACACAGAAGATAAAGATCAAATCTACCAGTAACTCACATACAACCAAAACCTACACAGAAGATGCAGATCAAATCTAGCAGTAACTCACATACAACCAAAACCTACACAGAAGATAAAGATCAAATCTACCAGTAACTCACAAACAACCAAAACCTACACAGAAGATAAAGATCAAATCTTCCAGTAACTCACATACAACCCAAACCTACACCGAAGATAAAGATCAACTCTACCAAAACTTACACAGAAGATAAAGATCAAATCTACCAGTAACTCACAAACAACCAAAACCTACACAGAAGATGAAGATCAAATTTACCAGTAACTCACAAACAACCAAAACCTACACAGAAGATAAAGATCAACTCTACCAAAATCTACACAGAAGATAAAGATCAAATCTACCAGTTACTCACAAACAACCAAAGCCTAAAGTGACACAAACGTGGAAAATCAAACAAAAATTGAGTAAAAAGCAACAAAATTAAAAGAAGTTTTATGAAAGATATGCCAAGACATTACCAGAATTGAAAAACTGTGATTCCGTTGATTACAAAAGGAAGACAAGTCATCATTGGAACAAGGAGTGGTCGTAAATAAAGTTGATACACCAAGATTATACAACGTAAAGACAGACGTGAACTACAAAGAAACCCGAGACATTTAATAAATCAACGGAAAATCCTGAAAATTTATATACCGAAGAAGAAATATGCTTGACTGTGAAACACCAGAAGAAAATCTCAAAATAATCCATATGTCACAAGAGAAAGTAAAGTATCAATTCGCCATGGAGATTATTATTAAACGTGAAAACAGTTAGTGCTATAAATGTAACAGGATATCTTAATGCTAATGATAATGTTGGCAGACTCAGCAGAACCAGTACACTCGGGTCCCATTATAAAACAGTCTCAAACTTGTTATAATACGTTTTCTATGGCTCCAAAATTTAAAATTGATATTATCAACCAGATTCATTAAAAACTCGCGGTATAATAATTGATGAATTGATTAAAAATCTTGAAGTGTTTATGAACTTGTTCTGTTTTTCCAGACTGTGACCATGTATTTGTGCATCAATTACACCTTGATAATTCAGACTGACATGATAATAAGTTCTTTTTGTTATAACCAACATTACTTTTAATTGATTTACGCAAACGAACAATTGTCTGTCATATTTATCACATATTTATCACGCGTTTGTTTACGGTACTTCGAACGGATATTAGGATATTTATAATGCAGTTCTGCATATATCGCAGTTTCATTCCATGGATCCCGGCCTCCTCGTTATAATGGGACCCGAGTGTATATCAATGTCACATCAACGTCAGGATAGGGTCATTCACTGAACAACTGAATTAACATTAAACAGATGTTAACTCAGGACATTGTGATTAAAGCAAGTGGTTTCAATCTGAATAATTGAAATATGAAATTGTTAAAATTTAAAACAAGATTTTGAATCTATCTTATAATATGTCCTGATGTTGTCTTATGCCATCTGTTTCTCTACAGTTTAACTTCAAATTCAATACCAACAAATCTTATTTCACTCCCTCAATATTTTCTCATCAAATATGTAAATAGCAATGCATAATGCTTGAGATAAGTGCATTTAAACATCATAAGATTTCACGATTACAAAAAAAAAATTGCCTTTTCCTTGCAGCTAGCAGCAACCCGGCCGGGGTTTTAGTATTACATGGTATGATAAATCAAGTATCTTAGCAACATTGTTTATTTATTATACAGACTAGATTTCCATTATAACTAATAAAATTCACTACTGAAGTGAGTTGCATCGGAACCATTCAGCTATTTTTTTATGCAGATAAGTCAAGAAATTAGTGTAATAAAGATTAATTTTTAGAGAATGTAAATTTATATATGAATATAAAAATTGATTTTAGCATAAAGGTGTAATTGATATGCACGTAAAACAAATTTGATGTGTACCTATAAATTTTAAATGCTCTGTACTGTGCAAAAAAGTTTTTTATACATTTTATGTTTTATGCAAAATCTTTGTGAAGAGTAATTCCTGCAAATTAGTTACATTAGCAAAGTACTTGTACTGTTGATACACAGAGTGTTAACAAATTTATAAACAATTTTATCTTCTTCTGTACTTCTTGGTCTTCATTTCGGCCAGTTTCTGTCTTCATGATTTCAACTGTTTGTGTCAGAGCGATTACTTTAGCATTACAGCACAAAGTATAAAGTAGTTTATTCTGATACTCTGTGAGATAGTAACACAGGGTTTATTATGCCCTTTAACACAGTGCAACTTTTACTTTCATTAATTTAGAACTTAAGTAAAACACTCAGAATTCTTAACTTGAGTCAATGGATTCCATGTATCTTTTTATCTTATACCGTGTTTACAGATACATTTTTTTGGCATTGGGATTATTGTGCCCTAGCGATATGATAACACTATTTACACGTTTCTTTATTTTCACTATAATATGATTTTTACAAATCAATGTCTAGTTCTAGCAGACACAATTATGTAATTGACTAATTGGTCTTGAATTTTTTGTTTAACCAACACAAACCTTCACAGCTCTAACACGGTTCCAGTGTGTACATCAGTTATTCATCCCAACAGTAGCCATCTTTGCCAACAGCGTTGCACAAATGTTCCTGAATGCGACGTCATTTTAACAGACTAACCTGTTGTATCCAGTGAATCAGGTGTGAATCATCCACTAATATGTCCATCGTCCAATAGATTAGCAGATTGGTAAGTTAAAGGTAGAGAGTTTACAAGCTTCAGCACCAGTGAAAGTTATCACAAGTTCTTCATCGGTAATGTCAGCTTTGCCAAGTAAATTGCCCAGTTTGCCGCTTTTATCATTGTTTAGTGAACTCCATCCAAATGTAGCACAAGTGGAGGATTAAAATGTCATTTAATCCCTTTATTGGCTGTATATTCCACTATTTGTTCTGGATATAGTTGATTTACAAGCACTTCAGTTCTCTGTCTGCACCATCAAAATTTGTACCATTGTCAAATAATAACTAGTAATCCTCTTCTATTAACCATGCGATAGAAAGTGTTTAGAAATGAGCTTGTATCCAGACCAAATGCAACTTCTAAAAGAACTGCTCTGCTTGTTAAGCACATAAATATGCACAAATAATGTTTTTCATGTCGTTTGCCCCTGCCTTGTATGGGAACAAGTGGTCCACCATTCAACAGCAATGTGACTAAATGTTTTAGTGGTAAAGTGACTCTAAAATCTGAAAGAGGAGCCATAAACTGTGATGCCATTGTTGCCTTTTGTCTTCTCGTCTTACACCACAATTCACTTTCCCATAGGGCTCCATTGTAACATTGTTGTCAACAACACTGTGAAAAATCCAAATCTGCAGCATGTGTCTGGGCTCAAATTCTTGACTGGTTCAATATCTGCAAATATAAACAAAAAAATATATACGTTGACCAGGTTTTGTTTTTTTTAAATTCAAAGTTTTTGAAGGACCTGTCAATTTCCAGAGAAATAATACGCCAACAATCCATCACCAATACCATTCAACCCATCAAATCTAAAATGTCACAGAATTGTCTAGAAACCTGGTATCAGCATCAAATTTTCAGGGGTGATTTCTAAAATATTGACCATTTAACACATCAAAAGAATAAATAAATCACTACAATGTAAAATCCTGAAAACAGAAGAAAAAGGGAACTATAGTTTTAATACTACCTCTTTCATCTGTAGGTCCAGAGTACTCAAGGGAGATAATAGTGGTGTGAGTCCTGAAGACGAGTTTTTTGTCTTCGAATGTACTAAAAGTACCAGAATATGTAAAACAATTTAATCCTGAATGAGTAAAACTGTAATTCATGCGTTTATCTGCACCGATTCTGAAATAATTCAAGTTTAAGTAAAGAATAGTACCGGTCAATAGTCATGCTGTTTTTCTGCAAAATCAAGCAATATTAATATTGCTTTACCCGTCATCTAAAAATTGTGATAATTTTGTCATTTGTGGCCGTACAGGTCTGAAACTTGCACAAATACATGTTCAAGTGTTGTCTTATCTGAATGTACAATAAAAACCTTATAAATAAATAAAAACAAAAATTAGGAAAAAACTATGACATTACCCCCATGGATTTTTGGTTAAAAGTTAAATTTTAACATATCGGTAATAAAGCAACATGAATAATAGCCAACTGGCACTGTTTGATGTCAAAATCAACTGCAACACTTGTTATGTTATGTCATCACATCATTTCCTAGAGAGAAATGGCAAAAATCAGGCCTAAAAATAATATGCATGCATAATGTCAAACTGTGCATGCTGTTTCCTGAAAAAAAGTATGCCAAACTCAGTCATGTATAATTGGTTACCAGTTCCTGGAGATTGCTGACATCACTATAACTATAGAAACAAACATTTTGAAATAAGATTTATGAGTGAAATCACAGACAATTCACATGCTCTGTTATTATTATCATTACATAATAATCAGAAATTTGAGAAATATTTATCTACTGGAGAAAATAAACATAGATCAACAATGAAACATTATACCCAATCTGACAAGGAAAAAAACTACTTTAAACGTGGTTTTGGTGAAAAGTTAGATTAAAGATAGTGATAAATGGTCCAATAATTATATTGAACAACGAATCATCAGACTGACAAGGAGACATTTGACGGTGTAATTTCTTTAGACAACAGTGGCATGCAGAAGTTTAGGACTATTCAAAGTCAGGTACTAGCTTCTATTATACTGCGGCCACGACAGTCTGAACCAACACTGATAGAAAAAGCGGCAAGGAATGCCACTCTATCAAGTCATGACAGTCAAGCAGAGTTAAACACTTACCGGCTTGTACACCTTGGTAAAACCGAGGACATGTTCTATGACGCATACACCAGTCACCACACATATAGACCAACCTGCAATGCAAAATTGAAATTTGACCTGAACTATGAGGTAAAATGGGGTTTTGCTTGGAGGGAGTGCTTAAAGTGTGAATTTTGTGGATTTGCTACCAAAGGTTATAACCTGTATGAGGAAATACAGTCAGAAAAGAGAGGACCAAATGCTGCAAATATAAATTTGTCACTTCCTGCTGCATGCATATACACACCTATTGGAAATTCAGCAATCCGTTTCCTTATGACAAGTTTGCATACAGTCCAACCAGCTGAAAGCGGCATGCAGCGACGCAGTAATTATGACGCTGATGCAGTAGAGATGGTAGCTGAGAAGGGTTTTGCCCGAGTCAAGAAACAGTCAGTGTAGTAAATAAAGCATGTGGTCTGTTGCCACACAATGGCATTCTTGCTGCAGTTGAGTCAGTATAACAATGCTCTGCGGTCTGCGGGTGAAAGGACTCCACAGCAGCAAGCCACTCAGGTGACCACAACTATGGTTGAACAATGCAGTAAGCATAAAAAAATCATAGGCATAACATTTGGTAACAAACTGACTCAAGGAAAGAAAAACAATATTGATGAGTCTGCTGTTATAGGTGATGAAAAAAGAGAGGCACACAGACTCATGTCCAATATCCTAGAGTGAGCAACCGATACTTGTTGACAAATTGACGACAGATGGCGTCAGTCAGGCACACAAAGAAGTGTCAATAGCTAATGACAAATACTGTAAAGAAGCTTCAACTGAACCGGGGCCGATTAGCTCAGTCGGTTACGTGTCTGACTATCAATCCAGGGGTCGTGAGTTCGAATCCCCGCCCGGCAACAGTCTCCGTGATGATTGATATATGACATTGTGTCTCATTATCATTCGTCTCTCACCACTGATTCAAGAGGGAAAGTTATCAGTTACTTGCGGAGATGGGGTGTGCTCGAGTACTGGTTAATAACAGGAAACATTAGTTAGGTTAACTGATCGTCTGTTAGCCCTCGATGGCATAAAAATGACGCTAATTATTCAATCAATCAATCAACTGATCGACTAGCCGACATAACTCCCCTGTCAAGGAGGCTTCTTAATCGACTGAAGTCGACCACTTTCAGTGAAGACATGTTCATGGGAATCACCAAAAAGCGTCGTACCTACCTTCAGGGCTGCTTTGTGCATGATATTTGCCACAGGGTCAACTTAGAGTTTTCAAACTTAAACTTGGTCTGTGATGGCAACTTGAGCAAAATGAAAAAGTACTCACCTGATATTGTAACATCAATATTACTCACCTGATATTGTAACATCAATATTACTCACCTGGTATTGTAACATCAATATTACAGTGTTTTTCTGGCTGCTGTAGAACATGTGCACAAAATTCATTTGTGTGTTCGGGCAAGCCTCCATTTAACTGGAAATTGGACTTTGTTCCAGGCAATGCCAAGTATTTTGCAATGACCACTAATGACAGACTTTTGGTCAAAAATGCAATAACAGCTTTACGCCTCGGAGAGACACGTTTTAACAGCAACACAAATAAAATAGAAAGCATAAATAGAGTATGTAATGTTTCGAACCCAAAACACACTACTTACCCGAGAAATGCCAAGGCACATTAGTTGAGTGCGGGTATACGCATCAATGAGGGCCGAGCCAACTCCAACATGGAGAAAATGACAGCACTTGGTGTTCAAATTCCATCAAGTACCAAGGCAGTCAGGGCTCTGAAAAGTATACAGGACAGAAATGACTACAACAAGAGACGACAATCAACGCGACAGTACAAACATGCAAGATTTTGAGACGAGTAGCAAATTTCAATAAATACGATGAAATTCATCAAATTAAAACCTACAAAATGGGCATGTTAGACACCGAAAACCGCCAAATCAAAACACTTGCACAATGTTTCAGAAACACTTATCATCATTATAATCCCTATATTAAGGTTTAAGTACATGCTGCAGTCCAGATATGCAGATAATAATATCTTACAGAAATTTCCCCATTTACCTGAACAATTAGGTGGGTGGGGTATGAAATAATAGTCAACAAGAACCTGGAAATAAGCAATCTCTGTAAATGGCATGGCCAGAGCATGTCCGTGTTGTTTTACACATCTTCCTTTGGGAATTGATGATTAGAGGTTCCAGTGAAAGGTGGTCAAAACGGATACATAAAGATTTGTGACAAAAATTAGAGACATCTATTACACCAGGCAAGCGTGGTAAATATTGCCGTGTAGTACACATAAACATAAGTCTGTGAGCATGGACTTCCACAGTATAACCATTTGGATAATTAACATACTGTCTGCCATACATAGGACAAGCTATGTCTTTCTGCTTGGTTGCAAATTCAGTCGAATCCCAAAACATGCATCCTAAATTGTTACTGACATTTGGAGCTATTTTAGTAAACAATATCATTAAATATTTATCAAAAAATTGAAAAAAGTCAGCATCGTCAGCCATTTTGGTAGGTCTCAAATACAGACACAATCAGGGCTAGAATTTAACTTTTTTGTGCACTGGCAATTTTGGCCAGTGTCTAAAATTTCAACTGGCCAAATTTGAAACCAACTAGCCAAACCAATTTTCGCAGAAACTTGTAGTCCTAAATGTCTTTATAAATCCAAAATTAATTGTTTCAAAGCCTGCGTGTTATTTAATATGCATTATTAGCTTGTATTTATTTTATAAACAATGGTATCCAGTTAAGGTACAATTTAAAGCAGTTCTTTACGAAACAAAATATTTTAAAATATAAAATTGTCTTTGTTATTTATTATAATACCATAAATAAATGCATACAATGGTATATCGTAAATAAACACTTTTAACTAAACAAAAATATGAATCATGAATTCAACAATAACAAGTGTACAGAGACGGAGATTGAGACATACACACATTTCTATTTAAAGAATTAATATAGCCAATGGCCGTTCGTTTTAAAATTAGATCTAGTCAAGGACGATTGTTTCACAGTTTAACATGTGTAAATGTTGAGCTGTCGCTCCCATTTCATTACAGTATTAACGGAAGGATTATTTCTCTTTTTTCTTGTTGGGACTCACTTTCATTCGTCGGTCAATGGTGAAAAAGATTTTATTTCATCTGTCATTTAACAGCTGACAAAATATGTAAACAATAAATTTGATGGGTTTCAACTTTACTTTTGTTTTATAGAGTGAATGCGCGATCGATCAAACAAGACGTAGTCTACTCATTATGGTGTTGGCGGGTTTTAACTTTACTTCCTTTTTGCAGAATGAACTCGAAATCAAAAACTAAACAAAAAAATAATTTCAACACGCATTTTCAAAATACAGCTCGCATTTTGCGAGTGGCGAGTGCTTAAATTCGAGCCCTGACATTCACAACAATTTGAAAAAAGTTCCAATCATGGTCATTTAACTGCTTTTTTTGAAGAAATCAGCATCACTGCATCCAGCACATCAGTTTGTCTGATACCCGAAGTGTCCATTGAAATCCAAGTATTAGCGGGGGGCGGAAATTGGCGGCGGGAAGCGAGGCCGTCTCTGCCGCCTGATTCGCTCCAAACAGCCTACAGCTTACAGCCTGGTGTGTGTCCCCATGTTCAGGAGACTCGATGACCGACTTCTAGATGAGCCACACTCAAAAACTTGGTGTCACTGGGCAGGCCAGAGGGTGTAGAAGACATCTGAGGTGTCCATTGAAATCCAAGTGTTAGCGTGGGGCGGAGATTGGCGGCGGGATGCGAGGCCGTTTCTGCCGCCTGATTCGCTCCAAACAGCCTACAGCTTGCAGCCTGGTGTGTGTCCCCATGTTCAGGACACACGATGAACGACTTCTAGATGAGCCACACTCAAAATCTCGGTGCCACTGGGCAGGCCAGAGGATGTAGAAGACACCTGAGGCGTCCATTGAAACCCAAGTATTAGCCCACGGCGGAGATTGGCGGCGGGATGCGAGATGCCGTCTTTTCGCCTGATTCGCTCCAAACAGCCTACAGCTTGCAGCCTGGTGTGTGTCCCCATGTTCAGGACACTCGATGACCGACTTCTAGATGAGCCACACTCAAAAACTTGGTGTCACTGGGCAGGCCAGAGGGTGTAGAAGACATCTGAGGTGTCCATTGAAATCCAAGTGTTAGCGTGGGGCGGAGATTGGCGGCGGGATGCGAGGCCGTTTCTGCCGCCTGATTCGCTCCAAACAGCCTACAGCTTGCAGCCTGGTGTGTGTCCCCATGTTCAGGACACACGATGAACGACTTCTAGATGAGCCACACTCAAAAACTCGGTGTCACTGGGCAGGCCAGAGGGTGTAGAAGACATCCTGAGGCGTCCATTGAAATCCAAGTAGTTAGCCGTGGGCGGAGATTGGCGGCGGGATGCGAGATGCCGTCTTCTGCCGCCTGATTCGCTCCAAACAGCCTACAGCTTGCAGCCTGGTGTGTGTCCCCATGTTCAGGACACACGATGAACGACTTCTAGATGAGCCACACTCAAAAACTCGGTGCCACTGGGCAGGCCAGAGGGTGTAGAAGACACCTGAGGCGTCCATTGAAACCCAAGTATTAGCCCACGGCGGAGATTGGCGGCGGGATGCGAGATGCCGTCTTTTCGCCTGATTCGCTCCAAACAGCCTACAGCTTGCAGCCTGGTGTGTGTCCCCATGTTCAGGACACTCGATGACCGACTTCTAGATGAGCCACACTCAAAAACTTGGTGTCACTGGGCAGGCCAGAGTGTGTAGAAGACACCTGAGGCGTCCATTGAAACCCAAGTATTAGCCCACGGCGGAGATTGACGGCGGGATGCGAGATGCCGTCTTTTCGCCTGATTCGCTCCAAACAGCCTACAGCTTGCAGCCTGGTGTGTGTCCCCATGTTCAGGACACTCGATGACCGACTTCTAGATGAGCCACACTCAAAAACTTGGTGTCACTGGGCAGGCCAGAGGATGTAGAAGACACCAGAGGTGTCCATTGAAACCCAAGTATTAGCGGGGGGCCGGACATTGGCGGCGGGAAGCGAGGCCGTCTCTGCCGCCTGATTCGCTCCAAACAGCCTACAGCTTGCAGCCTGGTGTGTGTCCCCATGTTCAGGACACACGATGAACGACTTCTAGATGAGCCACACTCAAAAACTCGGTGCCACTGGGCAGGCCAGAGGGTGTAGAAGACACCTGAGGCGTCCATTGAAACCCAAGTATTAGCCCACGGCGGAGATTGGCGGCGGGATGCGAGATGCCGTCTTTTCGCCTGATTCGCTCCAAACAGCCTACAGCTTGCAGCCTGGTGTGTGTCCCCATGTTCAGGACACTCGATGACCGACTTCTAGATGAGCCACACTCAAAAACTTGGTGTCACTGGGCAGGCCAGAGTGTGTAGAAGACACCAGAGGTGTCCATTGAAACCCAAGTATTAGCGGGGGGCCGGACATTGGCGGCGGGAAGCGAGGCCGTCTCTGCCGCCTGATTCGCTCCAAACAGCCTACAGCTTGCAGCCTGGTGTGTGTCCCCATGTTCAGGACACTCGATGACCGACTTCTAGATGAGCCACACTCAAAAACTTGGTGTCACTGGGCAGGCCAGAGGGTGTAGAAGACATCTGAGGTGTCCATTGAAATCCAAGTGTTAGCGTGGGGCGGAGATTGGCGGCGGTGTGCGAGGCCGTTTCTGCCGCCTGATTCGCTCCAAACAGCCTACAGCTTGCAGCCTGGTGTGTGTCCCCATGTTCAGGACACACGATGAACGACTTCTAGATGAGCCACACTCAAAAACTCGGTGCCACTGGGCAGGCCAGAGGGTGTAGAAGACACCTGAGGCGTCCATTGAAACCCAAGTATTAGCCCACGGCGGAGATTGGCGGCGGGATGCGAGATGCCGTCTTTTCGCCTGATTCGCTCCAAACAGCCTACAGCTTGCAGCCTGGTGTGTGTCCCCATGTTCAGGACACTCGATGACCGACTTCTAGATGAGCCACACTCAAAAACTTGGTGTCACTGGGCAGGCCAGAGTGTGTAGAAGACACCAGAGGTGTCCATTGAAACCCAAGTATTAGCGGGGGGCCGGACATTGGCGGCGGGAAGCGAGGCCGTCTCTGCCGCCTGATTCGCTCCAAACAGCCTACAGCTTGCAGCCTGGTGTGTGTCCCCATGTTCAGGACACTCGATGACCGACTTCTAGATGAGCCACACTCAAAAACTTGGTGTCACTGGGCAGGCCAGAGGGTG
This sequence comes from Panopea generosa, assembly GCA_029582155.1. Lineage (NCBI taxonomy): Eukaryota > Metazoa > Mollusca > Bivalvia > Adapedonta > Hiatellidae > Panopea > Panopea generosa. Next base: position 12,105,619 of record CM055909.1, read on the forward strand.
TAGAAGACATCTGAGGTGTCCATTGAAATCCAAGTGTTAGCGTGGGGCGGAGATTGGCGGCGGTGTGCGAGGCCGTTTCTGCCGCCTGATTCGCTCCAAACAGCCTACAGCTTGCAGCCTGGTGTGTGTCCCCATGTTCAGGACACACGATGAACGACTTCTAGATGAGCCACACTCAAAAACTCGGTGCCACTGGGCAGGCCAGAGGGTGTAGAAGACACCTGAGGCGTCCATTGAAACCCAAGTATTAGCCCACGGCGGAGATTGGCGGCGGGATGCGAGATGCCGTCTTTTCGCCTGATTCGCTCCAAACAGCCTACAGCTTGCAGCCTGGTGTGTGTCCCCATGTTCAGGACACTCGATGACCGACTTCTAGATGAGCCACACTCAAAAACTTGGTGTCACTGGGCAGGCCAGAGTGTGTAGAAGACACCAGAGGTGTCCATTGAAACCCAAGTATTAGCGGGGGGCCGGACATTGGCGGCGGGAAGCGAGGCCGTCTCTGCCGCCTGATTCGCTCCAAACAGCCTACAGCTTGCAGCCTGGTGTGTGTCCCCATGTTCAGGACACTCGATGACCGACTTCTAGATGAGCCACACTCAAAAACTTGGTGTCACTGGGCAGGCCAGAGGGTGTAGAAGACATCTGAGGTGTCCATTGAAATCCAAGTGTTAGCGTGGGGCGGAGATTGGCGGCGGGATGCGAGGCCGTTTCTGCCGCCTGATTCGCTCCAAACAGCCTACAGCTTGCAGCCTGGTGTGTGTCCCCATGTTCAGGACACACGATGAACGACTTCTAGATGAGCCACACTCAAAAACTCGGTGCCACTGGGCAGGCCAGAGGGTGTAGAAGACACCTGAGGCGTCCATTGAAACCCAAGTATTAGCCCACGGCGGAGATTGGCGGCGGGATGCGAGATGCCGTCTTTTCGCCTGATTCGCTCCAAACAGCCTACAGCTTGCAGCCTGGTGTATAATTAATTTATTATCTTTCAAATATATATATAAGCAAAATTGTTGGGGCCCAAGTTCTACCAGCACCCTGGTCCTTTCCTTGTTTGTTACATTAATGGTTGTTGTTATGACCCCTATTGTAACAAATATTGATTCAAGCCATAGTATAACAATTGTTGTTACACTAAGGTTTTCCGCAGACCTGTAATTATATTTAATGTCTATGTTTGTGCCATGCTTAACCATTTTATGCTTAAACTTACTGAATTTTATGTTTAAACGCTTTATTACATATGTCTAACATTATGTAGTGTCTTGTCAAAGGTTCTGTTTATTGTCAAGTCTCATATTCCCCACCCTTAACATATAACAATTTCATATTTTAAACCCACCCTTAGGCATAGTGCCACCATTGCAAAAAGGAAGTGCTTCCGTGGGGTAGTCGCATAATGGCGGTTATAACTAATCCTCAATTCTTCTTCTTTAAAAAATGCATTTTCCTTCTTTTAATGCTCATTTTTTAATTTGAAAGTCATTATTGATGTATTTTGAACATTTTGATAGCATTGTCATGTTTGAATTGTGAAATTAGAAAAAAAAATGATGCTTGGAAATTGGGGTATGAATTCATGATTTCGGAAGTCTACTTTCACTTTGTCACCAGTGTACACACTGAGCAGAAAAAAAAATCTCTTATATGACAAATGACCCCTACTTTTCTCATCATATTTGATAGTGCAGAGGTTGACAAACAGTAAAATGTAGGTTTCTCTTCTTTCATTTGGGACCCTCTATGAATGACAAGCCTTCAAACTTTTATTATTTACTATAGAATAAAGAAACAAAAATCAATGGTGGGGTTACACCTTAAGCGGCGTTCCACCCGCTCTCCATTGGTTAGTTCCACCCGCTCTCCATTGGTTAATTTTATCTTTTTTTAAACACTGACGTCATTATCTAAACAAAATATTCGTATTCAAGATGGCTGGGACTGTTGTTTTTCTCTCCTATATTCACGAATTTAAAACTAACAAACACAGCAAAGCCCGTTATCGCGAGTCCAAAAATAACATATATAGTGACGATTGGTATATCTTTATAATCAGTAAATGTTATGTAAATTTTGCAGTGGTCTACACTGGTCTTGCCGTTTCTTCTTGCTTTTTATCGCACGCACGCACGCACGCACGCACGCACGCACGCACGCACGCACGCACGCCACGCCACGCACGCACGCACACAAAGATCCATTAGATCCATTTTAATAGTGTTTTTTGAAAACTCATGTCATATATATCCTCGTATATTCAATAATACTCTGTGTTCTTTCACAGGGATCCGTCACATGTTATGATAGAGGGGATTTTTTTTTAATAATAAAAAAAAAAAAAAAATTAACTAAATAAAAATAAAAAATTTTTTTTTAAATAATAATTTGTTTTTTGTTTTTGTTTTTTTTTTCTAAATGTTTTTTTGTGAAATTCAAGTACTTATATGTAAAAAATATATACACACATAAACCATATATAGAGACCCTTCTTATCTGAAATATAATGTAACATTTCCAGTGTAAGCAGTCAGGACCCAGTTGTTCAAAGCATGGTTAGCTTTACCCTGGATTAAGTGAAATTTTGTAACTTCAATATTTTCTATACTTAATGATTTTATGGCCATTTAAATGCATTTTTAGAAACAAAATGGCTTATTTTTATAATTTTCAATAAGATAAAATCCTTAAAAGTTGTAAATCTAAAAATAATGTGATTTGAAAATTTCACTTAACCCAGGGTTAAGCTAACCATGCTTTGAACAACTGCGCCCAGCACTGTACAGTTCATTCAATGCAAACTTGTATTTCAGTCAGCACTGTACAGTATAATCAATAAAAACTCATATTTCAGTCAGCACTGTACAGTATATATGGTTTATGTGTGTATATATATTTTTTACATATAAGTAAGTACTTGAATTTCATAAAGAAACATTTAAATATATATATATATATTATTTGAATTTTTTTTTAATCCCCTCTATCATAGCATGTGACGGATCCCTGTGTGTTCTTTAGGAACATAACCATAATAACAGTTACACATTCGTTAGAATATGGATATTGACGTTGATAGTTTTCGAGGCGAGAACTTTTGTTTATTGTGTCTGATAATGCTATATAACAAATGTCTGTGTACTGCTCCATGTGCTGAACCATGTAATCCATGATTCATAGCTGTAAATATGTTGTGAACTGTGTCAGAAGTGACCAGAGCCCCTACATGTCATTTACTTATGATTGGTTCTTATACTCTTCTTGTTGAGGGGTTTATATTACAGTAATTTATTTATTCCTACCAAGTGTAAAAATGGTCAGAATTCCAGAAATCACCACTGATGACACAAGGTTTGTGTCAGTCTGACAATTTAGACTTGATGGGTCGAATTATTTAGACTAGATGGGTCCTTCGGACTTTATTTGATTTGTGTGTGATTTGACATTCTTTACACATGCATAAAAAAATAAAAAAAAATAATTTAATCCTATAATGGAGTACTATAGGAAATGTAATAGTGATCTGAGACATTAAGTGATACTCTAAAATGGAAATTAATAATAATAATTATGATAAAAATAATGTATGATGATGATGTTGTTATTGATGATGATGATGATGATGATGATGATGATGATGATGATGATGATGATGATGATGACGACGATGACGACGACGATGATGACGACGAAGACGACGACGACGATGAGGATGACAATGACAGTGACAATGGTAATGGTAATGATAAGATGATACTAGTAATAATAAATATATTTCCCTTTGTTCCATATTACTAGGACCGCCAGGATAAGAGTGATGACCGCCTGAAAAAAGTATTCGTTAAAAATTTACCCAAGCCGGTTATAAATGTACAAAACCAGTCTATTAATTTTCGCTTCACTGCTCTTCATGAAACACAGAATCCCTTTAAATTTAGCAGTTAATATTGTTTACAAAGAAAAAGATACTATTTATGAGAAGAATATGTATTAATGTATACATTGATAAGCTCATGCAAATAAGAAAGAGAGACTATAATCACGTGGTTTGTGACGTCATTTCCAAAACAAACTGGGGCAATTTTGTCAACAAGAATTCATGGAGTGAAAAAATAAATTGCGACTGACACAAAAACGACCGTGGAGAATGGAGAAAACCAAAAGTAACGACGCTGAAGAGAAGCTTACTCGCATTCAAGAACAATTTAAAAAGGTTCTGAGTCCCATGGAACCGACGATAATGCGCATTCAGAGTTTGCTGGTATGGGAGTACCCAATCAGAAGTGCAGTTATGATTATTTGTGTACATGGCTTGTTTTGGTAAGTTCCTTGAATGACTTTCCTCGCAGAATATATTCTGAGACCGTTTAAAGATAACTGTGTATAAGTGTTATTATTTTGACATAATTTTACATATATTGCATATCTTAACATTACATAGCATGCTTTCGATCATTGGTTGAATTTTGCAGCATGTATCGTACATGAAATTTTTCACATAGAGGTCAGTGGGTCAGATGTGTGTCTGCTGGGTCAGTCCACCTTATTTTATTTACCCAGTGATCAAATAAACAAAAAAACTGTAATGCAGTGAATTGTTTTTAACTACCATAACAGTGAATTCCAAATTTCTGGAAAAAAAAATGCTGTTTAAACTTATTTTTTTACTTTGGGTATTATTACAAACTTCCTTGGTAAAACCAGTTTTATGCATATTTTATTCTTCTGTTACTTCCAACAAGCATTTTATGATTATTACAGGAAGCCTCGTTTCTTAGGGAGATTTAAAATGAGCTTTTACATCACTGATTAACATATGTAGTTCTAAGTGCAGTGATATCTTTCACCTGCACTGGGTATGACTCTCCCTGTACATGGACCAACTGCTTTAAATCCCCTTCAAAGGATCGCATGCTTTCACAGCACCTTGTCCGTATAAGGCACTGAGGGAATACATTCAAAAAAAATTTGAAAACCCTGCTTGGAAATTGATCCATGTGCCTCTGAGTCCTTGAGCAAGCATGCTAACCACGATAATGCTATATGTGGATTAGTGTCCTGCTCAAGGACAATACACATAACAGTGGCAAAGGACGAACCCAAAACCCTCTGATTATCCAGACGATGCTCTACCTTTGGCCATGTATTTTGTCGTAAATAAGTTGCCATGGGATTCAACTGTGATAGGTGTCGGGGACAATCTCAACAAAAAGTGTTTGATTGATTCGAAATTTATAGTAAATATATGTCATAATTTAATGCATCAATAATGGGTCAACCAGAATTATCACGGGTGTGTCAATATCTGAGGTTATTTGAGGTGATTTCTGTGGCCAATTTTTAAGGTCTGTTGTCTAATGACCACTAAAATCACTGCTTTGTTAAAAATTTAATGAGAATGTTAAAACTTTGTCAGTTACACATTCATTCTGAGGTGTTCCTTCTACTAATAAAACTGGACCTGTCATTATATAACCATATAACCCATTATAGATATGTTGTAAATGGCACTAAACCCAATTACAATTTCAAAACACAACACCTCTCCATTTAGTTTTAATTTCGGTATCCATAATACACCAGTCAGTTATCCAAAACTCCACGCTGGAACATGGATGTCTATAATAATACAGTGGTGAATACACATGGTATGATACTGCACCCAGTCATGTATACATTACACTGACACCTGGTCAACCAGGCCTAGAACTATCCTCTTAATGCTAAGGCTTAAGCACCAAGCTTCTACGTCTCACACCACTATTACATTTCCCATAGGGCTCCATTGTAACATTTATGTCCAAAACAGAGTGAAAATTCGAATTATGCAGCATGCGTCTGGCTCTGTCCAGAAAGCTGGTATCAGCATCAAATTTTCAGTAGTGATTTCTAAAATACTGACCATTTAACTCGTGCTAGCAAAAAAACAAACCATTGCAGTACAAAGCCCTGAAAAAAAGAAGAACAAGAGAACAGAAGTTTTATTTCTTCCTCCTTCATCGGTAGGTCGGAGTACTCAAGGGAGATAATAGTGGTGCGAGTCCTTTCTAGTACCATTTTCAAGTCTTTGGTATGACCCGTATGGGTATTAAACACATGACCTTCCGCATGTGAGGGGGACACAAAACCACTATAACACAACTGGGTTAGTACAGGAATATGGATAATTATGATGACGTTAACGTAACTTAAGTATTGAAACATGGGTGGATATTTAAGCATGAGTGATAGCTTTAATGTCATTACATGGATGAGTATAAAAAGTACATAGTTAAGTAAGTATATACTATTTTATTTTAGTTTGATTGTGATGAAATAGCAGAGCTTATATAAACTGCACTCGAGTCCGCTTCCTGGGTAGAACCAGTACTTAGTGTTGTTTTATGAGAGGCATCTGGTCAAATGGGGGATGGAACCCACAACCTCTGGTGTGAGTGGCCAACACTCCAGCCGGTACACTACACTACCATTATTACATAGTTATTGATCGAAATATTTTCTCTCTATATTTCAGGTTTTTAACGTACAGTAGCTTCGGAATATATTCTATAGTGAGCACATCCATTCTTATTGCATACTTTCTACACACATGGAAAAAGAAAATTTGGCCAGAAATAAGAGGTATTTTAGTTTTCTTTATAATTATGTTTTATACCCCTGACAAACGAAGTTTGAGGGGGTATATTGGAGTCACCCTGTGGTCTGTCGGTCAGTCAGTCTGTCCGTTGCAATTATCCTTGTCCGGAGCATCACTTGAAAAGTACTGGATGGAATTTCATCAAACGTCATACAATGGTAGAATATAATGAGAGGAAGTGCAGTGTACAAGAAACATAACTCTATTCTTGCTAATTACAGAGTTATTGCCCTTTGATATTTTTTTCTTGTCCGGAGCATTACTTGAAAAGTACCGGATGGAATTTCATCAAGCTTCATACAATGGTAGAATATATGAGAGGAAGTACAGTATACAAGAAACATAACTCTATTCTTGTTTCTTTTAAAAAAACTTATTTTTTATCTTAGCTGAAACAAATGTTTATATCTAACAGAATGTTATTTTATTTATATTCTTTTAAACTCCTGTGGTCATTTAATATTGACATATGAAAGCTTTGCTCTCAGTGCAATTTTACAACTGCAACTCTCTGTGTGCAACATGTTTAACATTGTATTGTGCTGTTTTTTATTTGCCACGACGAAGGAGAAACAAGATTAAGATGTCGCTTTTCCATCGGCGACGGCATCAAACATTTATATTTAGCTCCAACGTTAAGTTTTCGTTTTTACACAATTTCTCAACAAGTACAAGTGCTAGGAAACTCAAACTTGGATCATAGTTATAACTAACACCCTGCATCACATTATATACTGCAGATGTTGAGTATGACCTACATTGCATGGTCCATTGACTTTGTTTGATGCTGAATTTTGCATTTACCTCCAACTTTAAGTTTTCATTTTTACACTATTTCTCAGTAAGTACTAGCACTAGGACACTCATACTTGGATCATAGTTACAACTAACACCCTGCATTACATAATATAATGCAGATGCTGAGTACTTTTTTTTATTTTTAATTCTTTTTTTCTTCTTTTTTTTTGTTATTTTCAAATTCTTTTTTTTTAAATATGTTTTAGATCTACTTAGAAATTATATATATATATTATTTTTTTATGCCCCCCCCCCCCCCCCCCCCCCCAAATTTTTTTTGTTTTGGTGACATTTAGTAATCGCATCATCTGTCCTTCCTTCAGTCCGGGATTTTGTTTCTGGCCTGTAACTTTGTCATGCATATATGGATTTTGTTGATACTTGCTACAAATGATCAACATAACATAACGACGTGTCCCGAGTAAGACCCACACCCTTACCTCAAAGGTCAAGGTCACAATTTGACTTTGTTTGACAACACTTTTGAGTTTGTGTGAGATTTCGTTTCTGGCCTGTAACTTTGTCATGCATAGATGGATTTTGTTGATACTTGTTACAAATGATCAACATAACATGATGATGTGTCTGGAGTAAGACCCACACCCGTACCTCAAAAGTCTAGGTCACAATTTGACTTTGTTTGACAACACTTTCAGTCTGTTTGAGATTTCGTGTCTGGCATGTAACTTTGTCATGCATAGATGGATTTTGTTAATACTAGCTACAAATGACCGACATAACATGATGATGTGTCGCGCTTTACACCCACAATCTCATTTCAAAGGTCAAGGTCACAATTTAACTTTGGTTGATGACACTTTCAGTCTGATTGAGATTTCGTGTCCGGTTTGAAAACTTTGTCATCTATGGATAAATTTCAAAAACACTTGGCACAATTCATCAGCATGACATTACAAAGTGTCATGTGTAAGACCCACATGCATACTTCAAAGGTCAAGGTCACACTTTCAGTTTGTTTGACAACACTTTCAGTCTCTGTGAGATTTCTTGTCCGATCTATAACTTTGTCATCTATGGATATATTTTCAAAACACTAAGCTCAGTTGGTAAACATGACATATAAGTAAGTGTCACATGTAAGACCCAGAACCTTTCCTCAAAGGTCAAGGTCACACTTTCAATTTGTTTGATATTGCGTGTCTGGTCTGTGACTTTGTCTTTAACTTGGCTCAATTTATCAAGATGACATGACGACGTGTCATAAGAAAAACCTAGACACTGTCACACTTTGAATATGTATGACAACACTTTGAATCTGTTTGAAATTTCACGTCTGTCTTATAACTTTATCATGCATGGATGGATTTCAAAAACACTTGGTTCAATTTGTCAATTGATCAACAATTGATCTGTAAGTTACATTTAGGGATTTTAAAATAGCTTGACACAAGTGATCAGCATGTCATGATAATGTTTCACCTGCATTTAACTGTTGAAATACCCAGACCATTACATCAGATGTCAAAATCAAGGTTACACAAAGGTCAAGGTCATGCTTTAATGTAAAAAAAAAATGGAATTGCATGTCTAGTCTGAAACATTAGTCCATTACCTTTGATATTCATATATACATCGCTACCTATTTTATCATATATTGTTATTTTTCACAGACCATTTGGGGGGCATGTCACGCATAACAGTGACATTTCTTCTTTTAAATATGTTTTACTTAGAAATACTGGTTAAAGTTTTGTGTACAACTACCATCAAGTTCATATCTCAAAAATCACTTAATGTATTTGTTCGAAACTTCACACAATACTTCTTACAATATGTCTTAGTCATTAAACCTACTACATTAATCAAGTTAGATAAGTCTTGCATGAATATAATATTTTAATTTTTTTCCTAACGGTCAAAGCTGACACGTTGAGACATCATTCCGCAGAATTCTTGTCTATATTTGACCCTGCATGGTTGTTATAGTATATATATTTATTTATTAAAGTGACAGGTACAACACATTTCAAAATTACAACACTTGCAAAAGCTTTAGTACATGCAAAGAAATACCCAGCCTAGTAAGGCTTATCAGTCACTATGTTATCAAAATTTCAATAACTTAAACACATAAATAATGATAAAAAATTTTATGGCATTGTTAACCATATAATATAAAACAACAGCAAAATAAAATGAATAAAAAAATTGATCAATCAATGCAATGGAAAAAAGTGTTTAGATTTGCCTCATTTTTAGAGCTAATTCTAGAAACTTCCCGTCATATATAACTGAGTTTTTATGTTGTAATAATTTACTTCATCTTCGACAATATTTAAATTACACTGCTGTAACAATACATAATTGAAGTCTTGATGCTGTTGCATAACATTCCAATCTTGTGCACCAATCAGTTGTAACCCTGCCATCCCCAAGCTGGGCCATAGTGGGAATTTAGACTTTCCTCTTTGTGACGGCCCTGCAGGAAAAATGTGTTGGTAAAAACCCTGCTAAAAGTCTTTGGCCAATGGAGACCTCATTTAGTTATTGATCTGCTGTGTAAGTTGAGTTAAGATCTGTTGAAAATCAAGGTTGCTAGCTAAAGTGTACACAAAATCAAATAAAATCAATTTAAAAAATTCAAGGGCAGGTAGCTCGGACAGTAATTATATGATCAGACCAGTTCAAGAAAGGAAGCATCATTATAATTGTGGCTTTTTATGGTATAAAGTGAAACTTGCGCACTTCCATGTAACTGTGTGGCTGTTGATGCAGTAATTTGATTAATAGAGCAGCACTTCATCTCCGTTTTGTCTCTGCCTGGTGGGAGTCGTGGGTAACAAATGACTTGTGCTTAATTGACATCATGCTGAGTGAATTATAACCTGAGTGGTGACCCTTGTTTTGTTACTTATACATTAACCCTCATTAAACATATCACGAATGTTAATAATTATGTTCCCATGGTCAACAGCCTCTCTAAAATAAAATTCATTTCATTGAAATGTTAAAATAGAGGCTTCCATTGTCATGTGGTCTATGGTCACTTACATATCATCACTGAGGTTTAAGTCCAGCTCTGTTTAAAAAGTTTGCCAGTTTCTTGCAGAAGGACAGTGTTTTTTTCTCGGAATCATTCAGAGGTCTATCTCCACCAATACAATTGGATATCCATATTATATAAAAACCTGTTACGTGTTTAAATTGTTTTGTTAAAAATGATTACAGAGTCTGGTGGAAAAAAAAGTTACCTGTGACTGTTTGGGAATTTTTTATATCTGTATGATATGTGTCAAGTGCCTGGCCCAGTACGCTCAATCAGTAGCGTGTCTTGACTATCAATCCAGGGTTTGTGGGTCTTGAATTCCAGTCTAGACCACAGTCACGTGATGATTGATATATAACATTACAACTTAATGTCATTCTCTCTCACCTCTGATCAAGTGGGAGAGTTATCAGGCACTTGCAGAGATGGGAGTGCTCATGTGATGCTTACATGTTACGATGTAACCTTATGGTATCTCAGGAAAGAGTGTGGATAACTGATTAACCGTTTCTGAATAATTTGCATAAACATATTTGTTTGAATATGTAGCGTCATTTTTATGCCATTGAGTCCACATATACAAACAAACAAATTTAGTCTAGTCAAGGTCTAGGATTGAATATAGCCCCCTCATCAGCGCTGATACTGACCAGGTGATATATATTTAACACACACTATTCCTGTGTTGACAAATAGTATTGTATTGCTTCAGTTAATGGATATTTTTGAAAAGTAAATTGCATCTATACATATGATTTTTTGTTGTTTCAGTCCCACCTAGCAGTCCAGACGCTGATGAGTAAGTATATGTTGTGTGTAATGTCGTCAAAATGTGTTATAATGTGTCTGATGAGCCCTTTGTGGCTGGGTGTAGTTTCTCTCACCACAGAAGGTCATGGTTTCTAATCCAGTTCATAGTTGCAACAGTCTGTTATAATTGATAATTGATCGGTTTAGGCTTGAAAATGCAATCATCAGATAGATAATGCCTACAATCACCACTTTGAAATTAGGTTTTGTTCTCATAAATTTAAGGAAATAAACTTTTTGCAATATTGCAAATCCCAGAATACCAAACAGATTGCACTATGGATTTGATAATTTACAAAGTTGATTAATCTTCAATTCTCAACACTACTTATTTGGTCCAAAAACTTGATGTAAGAAAGTTTGACAGTTACTTTCGGAAAGAATGTGGTTCTGTTTTATAGATTTGTTCTGGAGCCCAGGTCTGTGGTCGAGTGGTCTAAGGCACCACCTCAAGATTACTTTCCTCTCACCACTGAGGTCTTGGGTTTGAGTCCCTCTCGCTCAAAAACTTTATGTGAGAGGCGGTGGTTCTACATAGATTCATTTTGACGTCTTCCCCCACCAATAAAACTTGTTATGCCACATATATCCTGAAATGTGTTGAAAATGAGGTTAAACCCCATTTATTCTAAAATTTGCTTCCAATAACCTTCTATAACCTGATATATGCTGAATATGCCTAAGTTTCCTATGAATAATTCAATAAATACTATCAACCAGTGTTTCTGACTAGCTAAGTTGCTCCTGCAGTTAATAGGAAATAGTTTTTTTAATTTATTTTAATTTTAATGTTTATTCTGGTAGTCATTACTGTTTGTAGCAGCTGTTGTACACTTCTGGTTGCAATTTTCTCCATCTGGAAAGAAACTTGCTGTTTTTTGCATAGTTATAGTTGATATAGAGGTACAAGATGTTAATTGATTACTTTTATCTAGTCTGTAAAAATAATTTTAAACAATTATATTTATGGAATTGGATTGTGTTTTTTTATTAAAATAATTTAATTAAAATAGTAAAGCCTTTTTGAACTGGAAGAAAATCATATTTTGGTACAGTATTTTCTCTCTATTCATCTCTATTTTCTCTCTATCCCATCTGTAAGTAAAAATATACAACACAATTTCTTGTTTTAAATATGTTTTACTTAGGAATACTGGTTAAAGTTTTGTGTGCAACTAACCATCAAGTTCATATCTCAGCAATGACTTAATGTATTTGATCAAAACTTCACACAATACTTCGTACAATATTTCTTAGTCATTAAACCTACTACATTAACCAAGTTAGATAACTCTTGCTTGAATACAATGCAAATTCTTCTGTCATATTTTTGCAAATCGTGGCTGTTACTAAATTCATCAAATCAAATAGCTATTGTTAATAACCACTTTTTAATATATTATTGAAGTTATGTCATTTCTCTGTTACCACCACTGGATTAAAACAAGAAGTTTTTAACTTTACAGATACATGCCACCATTTTTGTCATTGTAGTTTAATTATTTTCTCTCTCATGTGTGTATTAACGGTCAAAGCGGACATGGCGAGTCGTATCATTCTGCAGAATTCTTGTTTAGGTTTCTGGTCAGAAATACATATACAAAATTTCATGTCTCTCCATATTGTGTAATATAGCATTAATGTTCACCATGATTCTGTAAACTGATCACCATCAACTTAAAAAAGTTTACCCCACTGACCTTGACCTTATAATTTAATAAACTTTCCTGTCCGAGAATGAATGGGTTCCTATGTCGTTAGGGGTCAGGAGGGGCCCCAAAAGGGTACAAATTGGGAATTACTAAAATCGTTTTCTTAAGAACTGGTTTGTCAGATTTGCACATATTTGATACAAATTATCGCTATGTGTAGGGGTTTGATTGCAAGTAAGAATTTAAGAGCTAAAATTTATAGGGGCCCTGTAAAGGGACTTAGAATTTTACATAGGGATACTGGGTAAACAGAAAATTCTCTTTTTTTTTATTTATTCCAATACCACTAGGCCAATAAAACTGAAACTTCACATGGATGTTTCTATTGCATAGAAGATTTTTTTTTCTATCTTTAATTCAAGATGGCCACTGTTACTAAAACTAGTCCACAACTTAAAATTTTTTCTCATGAACGGCTCAACATATTTTCAAAATATTTATGTTGTTATGATGACCAACTATAGTTTTGTTAGATTTGTTCAAATCGTGTCCCTGGGGTTTAAAATGACCCCGCCCTGATATTTCTATGCATAGGAGAATTTCAAAAAGTGCTATGGCCACTATAAGTCAGTAGAGCGTCCTCAGGCCCTCTTGGGCCTCTTGTTGTTATTATCACAATGTGTGCATTTCGGAAGTTTAATGAGGCTTTAATTTTGTTTTGTATTAAATGAAATATTCTGCCCCATTTCAACTTTGTTACCAACCCAAAGACCCTTATCCCTACCTATCACACCCCCATCCCCGCCCATTTTTTATTTTTTTATTTTTTTTTTAAATTCATTTTATTTTTAAGTAATACTATTAATTCTGTAAGCTGATCACCATCAACTATTTGTAGTTGTATGGTGTTTAGCGTCACTTTTAACAATTTTTCAGTCATATCGCTACGGTGTCTACATGAGATAGTATTCTGAGCGCTGTCACACTGGAGTATCATGCCGCAGACACATGGTATGATACCCCACCCAGTCACATTGTACTGACACCATGCCGACCAGACCTAGAACTCTCCTCTAAATGCTGAGCGTCAAGTGAGGAAGCTTCTAGTACCATTTTTAAAGTCTTTGGTATGACCCGGCCGGGGTCGAACCCACGACCTTCCGCATGCAAGGCGGACGCTCTACACCATCAACTAAAAAAAAAGTTTACACCATTGACTTTGACCTGTTAAATGGACTTTCCCAACCAAGACCCTCCAGTGACCCTGCTGCCCATTTTTTTTTTTTAAATTTGTTTTGTATCAAATCAAATTGATAATTAATCATAATATTATGATAGTGGTGAAATATTTCAATAATTGATAATTGAACATAAACCAATGTTGAAGTAGCTCAGTTATTGATAATTGAATATCCACTTCATTATTTTATTTAGTGTTGTCTCTAAATTTCCAGATGGACGCCGGTACATCCTCGACTACTCAGTGTCCCAGAGTTATGCAGACATTTATCGATTTTCTGGTGCTACCTCTCCAGGTGTGCAAACTGGTGGACTCATCTACGTAAAACTCGCCCTTTTAAGGTTTGATATAATTGTTTTATAGAAGTCATGATGTGATATAATTGTTTAACACAAGTTATGATGCAATATAATTGTTTTACAGAAGTCATGATGTGATATAATTGTATTACAGAAGTAATGATGCAATATAATTGAATTACAGAAGTTATGATGCGATATAATTTTATTACAGAAGTTATGATATAATTGTTATATAGACATCATGATACGATATAGTTGTTTTATAGAAGTCATGATATGATATTATTGTTTAAGACATCATTATACGATATAGTTGTTTTATAGAAGTCATGATATGATATTATTGTTTAATAGAAGTTATGATATAATTGTTATGTAGACATCAATAATTTCATGATATGATAGAGTTGTTTTATAGAAGTCATGATATGATATTATTGTTTTATAGAAGTTATGATATAATTGTTATGTAGACATCATGATACAATATAGTTGTTTTATAGAAGTCATGATATGATATTATTGTTTTATAGAAGTTATGATGTAATTGTTATATAGACATCATGATTATGCTATAGTTGTTTTATAGAAGTCATGATATGATATTATTGTTTTATAGAAGTTATGATATAATTGTTATATAGACATCATGATACGATATGGTTGTTTTTATAGAAGTCATCATATGATATTATTGTTTTATAGAAGTTATGATTTAATTGTTATGTAGACATCATGATATGATATAGTTGTTTTATAGAAGTTATGATATGAAATTATTGTTTTATAGAAGTTATGATGTAATTGTTATATAGACATCATGATACGATATAGTTGTTTTTGTAGAAGTCAAAAAACAATATAAATGTTGTACTGACATTGTAATGTAATGTAATTGTTGAGTAGATGTTATGATACAATATAATTGCTTTGTATGCTTAAAGCCTTTAAAAAAAAAGCCATGTTTATATATCCTTTAACTCAGGCTTGTTATCATTTTTATCAGTTTATATATGTTGAATGCAATCAATTTGTTAAATTTGTGTTTAAAATGATACAATTATTGAAACAAGGTAGAAAAGAGTTTTGTCTTGGTTTGTCATTCATGTCATATCTAGATTTGATAAAATTCTCATACACATTAAGTATAGATGCACATTAAGTATAGATGCACATTAAGTATAGATGCACATTAAGTATAGATGCATGATATAATGTAATTGTTATAACACAGATGTAATTATACAATATAATTGTTTGGTAGACGTCATGATATAATTGACCGGACACAAGAGCCACTATTGCTCAGTTCACTGGTCATGTGACATTGTTTTCTAAGTAATTACACTTCAGTATTAAAGTTAACCCACTTGCTTTTGAATTGAAGTAGATGTCATTTATCATTTTGTTACTTGTTCTATTTTCAGTTTTGTTTAGAAATGAGTTTTATATTCACCTGTGGTGCCATAGTGGGTCACTATATATCGGGGGTGATGTTATCATATATAATAAGTAAGTGCTGTGTTAATGTATATTACAAGATACCATGTTATCGTAAGTAAGTGCCATGTTAATGTACATTACAACATATCATGTTATCCTATATAATAAGTAAGTGCTGTGTTAATGTACATTACAAGACACCATGTTATCGTGTGTAAGTGTCGTGTTAATGTTCATTACAACATATCATGTTATCGTGTGTAAGTGCCGTGTTGATGTACATTACAAGATACCATGTTATCGTGTGTAAGTGCCGTGTTGATGTACACTACAAGATACCATGTTATCGTGTGTAAGTGCCGTGTTGATGTACATTACAAGATACCATGTTATCGTGTGTAAGTGCTGTGTTGATGTACATTACAAGATACCATGTTATCGTGTGTAAGTGCCGTGTTGATGTACATTATCATGTTATCGTGTGTAAGTGCTGTGTTGATGTACATTACAAGATACCATGTTATCGTTTGTAAGTGCCGTGTTGATGTACATTACAACATACCATGTTATCGTGTGTATGTGCCGTGTTGATGAACATTACAACATATCATGTTATTGTGTGTACGTGCCGTGTTGATGTACATTACAAGATACCATGTTATCGTGTGTAAGTGCCGTGTTGATGTACATTACAAGATACCATGTTATCGTATGTAAGTGCCGTGTTAATGTACATTACAAGATACCATGTTATCGTATGTAAGTGCCAATGTACAAACAAGATACCATGTTATCGTATATATAAAGTAAGTGCTGTGTTAATGAACAATACAAGATACTATGACTTGCTTTAAAATGTTGACAATGTTGGCATTATACCAGACAATGTTGGCATCAAAGAGAATTTATTTAATTGAATATCTAATGTCAATCTCATGCCATTCCAGGGCAAGCAGATAATCAGTTAATCTAATCATTCTTTCCTGAGATCCTGGAAGGTCAACCCAACAAGTACTCCAACATACCCATCTCCTCAAGTAACCCATATCTTTCGCGCTTGTATAAGTGATGAGAGATATTGACATTGAGAAGTGGTGTGGTATATAAATCATCGCTGAAACTGTGGTCGGGTGGGAATTCCACACGTGATCCCTGGTTTAAAAATCAGCTGCATTACCGACAGAGAAATGCAAAGATGGTGCATGTCACTGATGACAGTAAAGCTGTTTGTTTTTAGCTCTACTGGCCAAAGGCCAGAAGTGCTTATGCGATGGCGCGTTGTCTGTCGTCTGCGTCTGTCGTCTGTTAGCAGCACTTTCTCTGAAACCACTAGGCCAATTAAACTGAAACTTCACATGGGTGTTTCTTTTGCATAAGAGACTATAAAGAAGATTATTTTTTTTTCAATCTGAAATTCAAGATGGCCGCCGTTACTAAAAATAGTCCAAAACTTAAAAAATCTTCTTCTTATGAACGGCCAAACAGATTTTCAAAATGTTTATGTAGTAATGATGACCAACTATAGTTTTGTTAGATTTGTTCAAATGGTGTCCCTAGGGTTAAATATGACCCTGCCCCGAGGGTTCAATTAGGGCACACATGTCATTATAATATTTTTTTTTTTTTTTTTTTTAAATGGAAATGATTTTGCCTATATCTTCACAGAAGCATTGTTTGGTGAAGGAGGTTCAGTTTTGTAAAAATGACTGGGTTCCACTGTCTTAAGGGGTCAGGAGGGGCCCCAAAAGGGTAAAAAATTTGAATTACTAAATTCGTTTTCTTAAGAACCGCTATGTCAGATTTGTTCATATTTTCCATAAATTATCTTTATGTGTAGGGGTTTGATTGCAGATAAGAATTTAGGGGCTAAAATTTATAGGGGCCCTGTAAGGGGACTTAGAATTTAACATAGGGATACTATGAGAAAACAGAAAATTCTCTTTTTCTTTCATCTGTTCTTAAACCACTAGGCCAATTAAACTGAAACTTCACATGGGTGTTTCTATTGCATAGGAGACTATACAGAAGATTTTTTTTTTCGATCTGAAATTCAAGATGGCGCCATTACTAAAAATAGTCCAAAACTTAAAAAAACTTCTTCTCATGAACGGCCCAACAGTGTTCAATATGTTTATGTAGTAATGATGACCAACTATAGTTTTGTCAGATTTGTTCGAATGGTGTCCCTAGAGTTAAATATGACCCCGCCCCGAGGGTTCAATTAGGGGACACATGTCATTATATTTTTTTTTTTTTGAATGGAAATGATTTTGCCTATATCTTCACAGAAGCATTGTTTGGTGAAGGAGGTTCAGATTTGTAAAAATGACTGGGTTCCATTGTCTTAAGGGATCAGGAGGGGCCCCAAAAGGGTAAAAATTGGGAATTACTAAATTCATTTTCTTAAGAACCGCTATGTCAGATTTGTTCATATTTTGCATAAATTATCCCTATGTGTAAGGGTGTGATTGCATGTAAGAATTTAGGGGCTAAAATTTATAGGGACCCTGTAAGGGGACTTAGAATTTTACATAGGGGTACTATGGGAAAACAGAAAATTCTCTTTTTCTTTCATCTGTTCTTAAACCACTAGGCCAATTAAATTGAAACTTCACATGAGTGTTTCTATTGCATAGGAGACTATACAGAAGATTTTTTTTTCAATCTGAAATTCAAGATGGTCGCCGTTACTAAAAATAGTCCAAAACTTAAAAAAACTTCTTCTCATGAACGGCCCAACAGATTTTCAAAAATGTTTATGTAGTAATGATGACCAACTATAGTTTTGTTAGATTTGTTCAAATCGTGTCCCTAGGGTTAGAAATGACCCTGCCCCGAGAGTTCAATTAGGGGACACATGTCAATATACTATTTTTATTTTATTTTTTTTTAAATGGAAATAATTTTTCCTATATCTTCACTAAAGTATTGTTAGGTAAAGGAGGTTAAGGTTTGTAAAAATCGCTTGGTTCCTATGTTTTAAGGGGTCAGGAGTGGCCCCAAATAGGTACAAACTGGGAATTAGTAAAATTGTTTTCTTAAGAACTGGTATGTCAGATTTGTACATATTTGATATAAATTATCCCTAAGTGTAGGGGTTTGATTGCAGATAAGAATTTAGGGGCTAAAATTTATAGGGGGCCTGTAAGGGGACTTAGAATTTTACATAGGGATACTGTGGGAAAACAGAAAATTCTCTTCTTTTTTTTCATTTATTCTGAAACCACTAGGCCAGTTAAACTGAAACTTCACATGTATGTTTCTATTGCATAGGAGACTATACAGAAGATTTTTTTTTCTATCTAAAATTCAAGATGGCCACCATAACTAAAAAAAGTCCAAAACTTAAAAAATCTTCTTCTCATGAACGGTCCAACAGATTTTCAAAATGTTTATGTAATAATGATGATCAACTATAGTTTTGTTAGATTTGTTCAAATGGTGTCCCTAGAGTTAAAAATGACCCCGCCCTGATGTTTCTTTTGCATAGTAGACTTTCAAAAAGTGCTATGGCCACTATGAGTCAGTAGAGCGTCCTCAGGCCCTCTTGGGCCTCTTGTTTTACTTATTTTCACATTCAGTTGACCAATTCAGATTAGCTGAAATAATTGCACTGTACATGTGTTATCCATTATGGTACTTCCTGTGACCTAAATAGAGAAGGGAAATCAACTCACTGAGAGGTTGCGAATGCTTATGCATTCAAGTAAATTATTGCAAAATTTCCTTTTTAGTTGTCTTAACTTCTGTTCATTTAAAGAATTCAAATCAAATTAAGATTTTGCAGAATGAAATTTTCCAACTAAACCAGACCATATGATATCAAGCACTTATTGTTGTAAAAAAAATAATTTGCATATTTCCACCTAAAACACAACAAAATTACTAATTTGCATATTTCCACCTAAAACACAACAAAATTACTTTTCTAGAAACTTTATTTAGTCAGCGTTATTATTATCTAAAGATCATTTTGCATCATGAGTTTCCTATCCTTCTCTATATAAGTCCTTGACATTTAGTCCAGAGATGCAAGTTTCCTATCCTCTATTTAAGTCCTTGATATTTAGTCGGGAGATGTGAGTTTCCTATCCTTATCTATACAAGTCCTTGACATTTAGTCTGGAGATGGGAATTTCTTATCCTTCTATACAAGTCCTTGACACTTAGTTTGGAGATGTGAGTTTCCTATATCCTTCTTTATAAAAGTCTTTGACATTTAGTTCAGAGATGCTAGTTTCCTATCCTTCTCTATATAAGTCCTTGACATTTATTCAGGAGATGGATGTTTCCTACCCTCCTATACAAGTCCTTGACATTAAATAAGGAAATGGGAGTTTCCTATCCTTCTATACAAGTCCTTGACATTTAGTCCGGTGATGGGAGTTTCCCATCCTTCTATACAAGTCTTTGACATTTAGTATGGAGATGCTAGTTTCCTATCCTCTATATAAGTCCTTGACATTTAGTCCGGAGATGCGAGTTTCCTATCTTTCTATGCAAGTTCTTGACATTTAGTCCAGAGATGCTAGTTTCCTATCCTTCTCTATATAAGTTCTTGACATTTATTCAGGAGATGGATGTTTCCTACCCTCCTATACAAGTCCTTGACATTTAGTCAGGAGATGGGAGTTTCCTATCCTTCTATACAAGTCCTTGACATTTAGTCAGGAGATGGGAGTTTCCTATCCTTCTATACAAGTCCTTGACGTTTAGCCAGGAGATGGGAGTTTCCTATCCTTCTCTACAAGTCCTTGACATTTAGTCTGGTGATGGGAGTTTCTTATCCTTCTATACAAGTCCTTGACATTTAGTCAGGAGATGGGAGTTTCCTATCCTTCTATACATGTCCTTGACATTTAGTCAGGAGATGGATGTTTTCTACCCTCCTATACAAGTCCTTGACGTTTAGCCAGGAGATGGGAGTTTCCTATCCTTCTCTACAAGTCCTTGACATTTGGTCTGGTGATGGGAGTTTCCTATCCTTCTATACAAGTCCTTGACATTGAGTCAGAAATGGGAGTTTCCTATCCTTCTATACCAGTCATTGACATTTAGTCAGAAGATGGATATTTCCTACCCTCCTATACAAGTCCTTGACGTTTAGTCAGGAGATGGGAGTTTCCTATCCTTCTATACAAGTCCTTGACATTTAGTATGGAGATGTAAGCTTCCTTTCCTTCTATACAAGTCCTTGACATTTAGTATGGGGATGCGAGTTTCCTATCCTTCTCTACAAGTTCTTGACATTTAGTCCAGAGATGCTAGTTTCCTATCTTTCTCTAAATAAGTTCTTGACATTTATTCAGGAGATGGATGTTTCTTACCCTCCTATACAAGTCCTTGACATTTAGTCTGGAGATGGAAGTTTCCTACCCTTCTTGATGTGATGATTGATAGCCAGAACTAATCACTACCAATGATAACGTAAAACAGGGTTTTATGATGTGTTGTGTGCCAAAAGTAAAGGGCAGATAGAGCACAACAGAAAAGCCAGTTTTCATTTGAATGGGGTTTAATGCCATTTCAACACATTTCAGGTTATATATGGCACATACAGGTTTTATTGGTTGAGAAAGACCTCAGAATGAATCTGGGTAGAACCAGTGTCCTTCCACAAATAACTTGCAAACTTTCTCACGTAAAGTTTTGGAGTGAGCGGGACTCAAACTTAAGGCCTTGGTGGTGAAAGATAAAATTCTCGCGCTATGATGTTAGACTCATTTATGACGTAGCATAAATATATGACGTAAATCATATATAATTCAAGGTCTTAAAAGCAACGGTTGGAAAGAAATATAATGATAAATAACTTGAAATAGTTATTCAGTGTGTTTGGTATGCAAGAAATAGAATCTTCCATAGCTTTTCGTTTCAGATAGAAAAATTCTGTCCCTTGGGATACCTGTTTTCACGGAAACATAGAAAGTCTGGTCTGCCAAAACTGTTATCCTTCGGAACTGAATTTTCATATATATATATATATATATATTTTTTTTTTTTTTGAATATTTAAAAACTTCTGTAAAAGAAAAGCATTCACGTCTCACACCACAATTAAATTTCCCATAGGGCTCCATTGTAACATTATTGTCAACAACACTGTGAAAAATCTAAATCTGCAGCATGTGTCTGGGCTCAAATTCTTGACTGGTTCAATATCTGCAAATATAAACAAAAAAATACATATGTTGACCAGGTTGTTTTTTTTTAAATTCAAAGTTTTTGAAGGACCTGTCAATTTCCAGAGAAATAATACGCCAACAATTCATCACCAATACCATTCGACCCATCAAATCTAAAATTGTCTAGAAACCTGGTATCGGCATCAAATTTTCAGTGGTGATTTCTAAAATATTGACCATTTAACACATCATAAAAATAAATAAATCAAAGCAATGTAAAGTCCTGAAAATAGAAGAAAAAGGCAACTATAGTTTTAATACTACCTCCTTCATCTGTAGGTCCGGAGTATTCAAAGGAGATAATAGTGGCGTGAGTCCTAAAAATTCTGTCCCTTGGGATACCTGTTTCCACAGAAACTCAGAAAGTCTGGTCTGCCAAAACTGTTATCCTTCGGAACTGAATTTTCATATATGTATATATATATATTTTTTTTTTATTTTTTTTATTTTTTTTTTGAATATCTAAAAACTTCTGTAAAAGAAAAGCATTCAGATGATCTTGATTTAAGACTAGCTTCAGAAAGACTGCATTTTGGCTTCATTGACATTAGATATAGAATATTAAAGTAACCAGTGAAAGCCAAGTTAAGCTTTTAATTATTTAAGTAAATATTTTAAATAAGAAAATGTTGGTGAAACAGAAGTAAGTTTTATAAATGTGTTCAACATTTATGTGTCAATATTAATTTGTGCTCAACATTTATATGTCAATGTTAATTTGTGTTTGAGAAATTTGCTTACTTGAAATAAAAAAAATGCTTTGAATTGTTTCAGTTATGAGTATTATACTTTGGCCGTGTCTGCAGTACCACAGCCTTCTTCAGAAAGTATACATGAAGTTTGAGCCTATCTTCATGAAACTTGATTATTCTATAAAAGTGAAGAACAAATGGAGATATGAGGGCGGTGAGTATGACAGCATTCTTTTGGAACTCGTAGAGGGAACTCTCATTACTTTCTTTCAAAAGAAAATTATCAAAAGCTCTTACTTCACTATTTTTAA
Source organism: Panopea generosa (assembly GCA_029582155.1). NCBI lineage: Eukaryota > Metazoa > Mollusca > Bivalvia > Adapedonta > Hiatellidae > Panopea > Panopea generosa. Next base: position 12,128,695 of record CM055909.1, read on the forward strand.
ATTTTTGTTGTAACTTGTACATTGAAGCTAGCATATAAAAGTTTGCAATAACTTCTCCAATTAACACATATCCATGAATGCTTTAATTATATGATCTATAAATAAATGAATTCTGATTGGCCAGAATGATCCCTCATTGAACAAAATACTATATGATATTGAACAGTTTTTACTTTAGGTTTTGCAAAACTGTGCATAAAATTAAGATAAACTACGGTTACTATAAATAACTGCTGGATTCTCCAAGTATTAGCCGTACACAATGATGAAAACTGAGGTGTTCCGAATGCGACGTTGTTTTCCAATGGCTGTCAACAAGAGGTTTGCGTCCAATTTCAGCAAAATCATCGATAATAAAGATGCTGATACGACAAAAAAGGCAACTGTTCAAGCAATTAATATATTTTGCCATTATTTACAAGAGAAACAATTGAATGATTAGTTTAAGTATAAAAATAACACTCAGTTATTGAGATGTCTTTTTGGCCAAGTGGTGTTAAGAAGTTGAGCTTATGCAAGATTTGTGTTTTTTCCACCATGGTTCGAGTCCCAGCGATGGAATATTATTTTCAATATATTTTTTAAGTTAAATTTATTTCACTTTTTATTTAAATACTATTGTAACATAAAATGTATAATCTTAATCCCGTACGAAAAAAGCTAGTAAAGACTCAGAATTCATTTATTTATAGTTAATATAATAAAACAGTTATGGACTTTTCAGCTGTTCAATATGATGTGTTATGCACCAGAAAAAATAATATTGCCCAAGGCAGTATAATATTTAGTTTTGGATAACATCACTGTTTGAGATTTGCAATTTATTATATCGTCAAAAACATCACTGTTATTAATATGGTTATTGACAAATGACGTTAGTTTTGCTGTTCCATTCATCATCTTAAACTTCAGTATGCAACACATACATACAGTTTCATACTGACACATGACAGGTTATATCAAAGCATATTTAGCATATCCAGTTTTATTGATGGAGAAAGATCTCGGAATTTATCTGAGTGGAACCACCTTACTTCCGTAAGTAACTTTCAAACTTTTTCTCACATAAAGTTTTTGCATTAGCGGGAACCTATACTCTCTGAGGGTAAGTGGTTGAGAGAAAGCACCTTAGAAGACTCGGCTGAGGAGCACCCTATTTTGAAATATATTTCCACCACAAATGTCCGTTATCTTTTAATGAAACAGTTGTTGGCATTTGTATCAGAAATTATTTTAAATGTTCTCTTTTGGAAATATCAGTCTCCCAACCCTGGGTGCCATAAAAAAAATTTTCATAACAAGAATATTATAAATTTATTATTAGCTTTTATATTGTTACTTGGTCAATGTATTTAAAATGCCTCATCTGCAATAAAATCATTTCCTTTAAAGAACATAATAAATTATAATGTCCATGGGAAATTCAAAGGCCACTTGTACACCAGTACACTAGTTATTCTTGTGCACCAGATATAGATTCTTACTGGTACACCCCACACACACCCCACACACCCCACACACACCCCACACACACCCCACACACACCCCACACCTTTTTATTATAATTGCTGATGTGTTGTTCCATGTTTGATGAGACTTACAAAATAATAATTGATTGTACAATGTATGTTGAAGAACTATTTCATTTGTTGTTAAAAGCAAAATATACTTGAAGGATAAACAGTGCTGGGTGATATATTTAGGGCTACACCAAATTACACATGATGTATTTATTCTTTGTAATACTTATAGTGTACAGATTATGAATGTGTGTAAAGGTATTTCATTAATAATTTTTGACAATAAACTTTTAATAATAATGAATATAATGACAAAAGCATAATTGAAACACCAATACATATATATTCTAAAACTGTAAATATTTCATAGAATAGTTTGGTAAAGTGGCTCTGATATTTACCCAGTGTTTCTTATCCTTTAAGTATTTAAATGTGTAAGTAAGTAGATCCCTTGGTATTATTCACCTGTTCTTTTACCACTATAGAAAAAATGGATACTGGAATATAAAAAAGCAATTTGTTTCCCCCGATGACATTACCAGGTCTGATTGATCTGTGCGACACATCACTTACTTATTTTGGTTTATAGTTATTACAGCATGGGGAAGAAAGAAGGCATGGACTATTTTAATAGAAATGTGCTCTTATTGAGAAATTGTCTCTTATTACACATTTCCGTAAAATAAATATTAGTATATTTCAGGTAAATATTTTGAATAAAGATGTTTATTTCTACATATTATATTGTTTATGAATTTTAACAAACATAATTATCAACTTCTCCCTGAACCATTTTTGTACTGGAAATAGTGCTCACCATGGCAGCAATTTTCCCAGTATTCCGCAAAGAATTTGTTCTCCTCCAAAACAGTATTTTGCTCAAGTGGTGTAATGAATCTATTAGATATGTCATCTCTGGTATCACCAAATCAATTTCCTCCTGACAGAAATTTCCAAATAGACCTGAAATGTATGAAAAAGTTTGTTTGTTTTAATATTAAGCATTTTTATGCTATCGAGAGCTAACAGACAACCTAACCACTCTTTCTTGGGATTCTGGAAGGACAATCATTACTCCTATCTCCATAAGTATTTGATAACTTTCCCACTTGAATCAGCAGTGAGAGACAAATGTCAATGTGACACAACGTTGAATATCAGTCATCACTAAGAATTTGACTGGGTGGGGATTCAGACTTACAACTCTTTGATTGACAGTTGGATACACTACCGACTGAACTAATTGACCAAGGCTCATTTTATTTCTGTTTCCTTCCATGTAGATAAGTCCTCTGTGACAACAAATGAGAACACAGAAGATGATGGTAAACTGACATCATCAGTTTGTGCCGATAACGAGAGTGACCTTGAAGATTTCTACCCGTCAGACCCATTGATCTCAGCAGCCCTCGCTCGTGCAATCACTGACAGTGAAGATGAAGGTGGCACACCATCAGCTTCTACCTCACTAACACCTCACCTGTCCAAGGAACCCTCTGTAGCTAACAGTGATGATGGTAATTATCATGTTTTTCTAATCTTGAATAAACTCCAGTTTAATTTTACTCAGTTTGCATAATTAATCAGCTGCTGAAATGCGAAACGTGGGATTATTTTAACTGAAGGTTTATACATGCAGTTATGGTCTGCTGAACATTTGCATTTTGTGGGAAATCAGAAGAATTACTTCATTCGTCATTGAAATTTTCTTAATTTATAATCGTTAAACTATTAACATATGTAATGTTTATGTTTTTCTCTTTAAAATACCTCAGTTTTTAATTTTAGAGAATTTTTAGATACAATTTATTTTACATTCATACACTTTTAGTTATTTGGAAAAGTTTTGGTGTTAATGATTAATTTGTCATAGTGTTGTACATGTAGGTGAAGATTGTCAAGCAGTATATGCATGATATTTATTTTTAGAATGGAAATTTTATTTCATTCTAACCATAGCGACAACTTGCATGCAACAACAACTATTTCAGTCTTATTTCACTCTTACCACTCAAATTAAAATATTGTTTTTTGTCATGTTTTGGCCAATTTGAAATATCAAATTGTTTGTATTTTATTTATAAATGATAATGAAATGCTTTGTGTTAATTTTAAAAATAATTTTATTTTATTAGAAATTTGTAGCAATTTAATAACCTACAGTTTTTGTGCTCCCTGAAGGATGACTTCTAGCTGGTGCTGGTGTTTGTTTGTTTGTCAGTGGGTGTATCGGTGTGTACATCTTTTTAAATCCTTGTTCAAAACAAAACTCCAAAAGTACTGAAGAGCATCTAGGGTAATGTATGGAAGTGCAGAGTGAAAGAACCATGACACTGTCAGAATAATGGCAGAATTATCTCCCCTTTTGTAATCATCTTTAATATGAATATCTTTAAAATATGGAAGGGAATCCAACAAAACTTAGAACATCTAAAGAGAGCAATATGTGGGAGTACAGAGATTAAACCTGGAACATGGATAGAACACAATGTATGGATATGCAAGTTGAAAGAGCCATAACTTTATCTTGAATAACAAAATAATTATTTAAATGTTTAGTAGTTTTTGCTTGTCGTGAGCCTATCATCAAAGTTATTGAAAGGAATACACTTTGATCATAGATGGAGAGAATTGTGTGGTAGGGCAGAGAAAATTTAAAACTCTGTGTTGAATAATTATAGTATATTACCCGGTAATACTTTCCTCTTTTGTATTTTATTTTTGATTATATTTACTTGTCCAGAGTATATCTTCAAAAGTTCAAAAGGAAGGGAATGCAACGACACATGAAACATTGATTAAGGGCAGTGTTTGGAAGTGAAGAGTGCAAACACTTTTTGGCGGAGCATCCATCAGTTTTATCGCTACCTTATTAAACATGTCTTTATTCCAGAAAACCATGAAGAGGTAATGGAAGATGACTTTGCCCTGAGTATAGATGCAATGCCTTCATTTGAAGACACTCTTGATCACACGGATGACGAAATGCTTTCAACTGATTTTTATCCCGAGACTCGCTCCTCTCGTGGGAGCTCAAAGGGACGCGAAAGTTCGGAGGAAGGAATACGTTTTATTCCATCCCATTTTGAGGACTCTGAAGATGAGGATACGCTTGCCCAGGATTTACATTTTTCAAAATCAGGGGCTCAGGGAAGAGCAAATGAAAACGTGACAAAGGCTTTAGCTGAAAATTTAGTTGCTAAAGCAATAACTTCTGTTATGGGATCTGCACTGCAGGGATCTGTTATGGGGGCATTGCAAAATTTGGCGGTAAAATCGGACCCTTCTCTGCTACAGTCTCCTGGTGATAGAGTTGCAAGCACTTTGAGTGATTCAGATGACGAGGATGACATCGGATTGGCTATTGATGATCATGATGACTTGGATGGTGATAACAGACAAAGACTGTCAGAGGAAGATTCTGCTAGCCTAAATATTGAAGAAGATTTCGAATTTTTGGACGAATATGAACTCGAAAGTAGTGTAGAGAAAGAGTAATTTTTGTTGTTGTTTTTTTGGTGTTTTTTTTTTAGATGTATGTGTTCTCTTTTCATACTATAATTAATGAATTGTTTACATAAAAAGCTCAGATAAGCTTGTTCTAGATATAAGAGCCTGACATTTTTTGGGGGGTTTAGAAATAAGAATAAAACAGTTTTAACATGTATTTTTTTATCAATTTAATTCTATAAGGACAATCTCTTTACAAAGAACAATGGGCATGATATTCCAAAATTTAATTGTCTTAAAATATAGATGTGCTAACACAGTGGGTTTAGTTGGTTGGATTTGGTTTAATTTTGAGGGAAAAACAATCTGAAGTGATGGTAAACACTACAGTGTACTGAAATATTTTTTAGCTCGCCGGGATGAAGTCCAAGGAGAGCTATTGCTGTCACCCCGTCGTCAGCCGCGGTGTCGTCTGTAGACACCCAGGTTAAACTTTTGCATTTAAGTTTAAGATATCTATGCAACCACTCATTGGATGTAAATGAAACATTGCATGTGTGTTCACCATCATCAATGGAACACACAGAGACAAGAACCATAACTCTGGATTGCATTTTGACACAGTTGTTGCCCTTTTTGGACTTACTTAGACACCCAGGTTAAACTTTTACATTTAGTTGCGTTTAAGTTTAAGATATCTATGCAACCACTCATCGGATATGAATGAAACTTTGCATGTGTTTACCATCATCGATGGAACACACAGAGACAAGAACCATAACTCGGGGTTGCATTTTGGCAGAGTTATGGCCCCTTTGGCTTTAATTTTACGTCGTCAGACACCCAGGTTAAACTTTTGCATTTAGTTGCGTTTAAGTTTTGGTGTTTGCCTCCAATCTCAATCTTTGCATGGGTGGTGAGTTTTATCCCATCGGCGAGCTTTGTTGTCTTCTGACAACTCTGGTTTATTATTCGCATGAACATATACTCATTTGTGTGCAACATCAATATTCGTAATTGGGGACATATCAATCATTTCAGTTAATTATTTCACATGTACCCTCCCTCAGCTTGAATACATGTCATTTTATCACAGAATCGTAGCAAACTTAGTATTTACATTCAAATTTACATTTAATATTCAAAGTTTGGCGGTTTTGTAGTTGACAGAGTGTCTGCCGCTCATGCTAGAAGTTTTTGTAGGTTTGATCCCAGCTTCACCTGATGCCTTTAAAAAAAACAACTCGGTACTGGTTTTACCCAGAAAACGGACTCAAGAGCGGTTCATATAAGCTCTGAGCTTTCTTTGCAATAAAACTAAAATAAGTATAATTTACATTTGAAAGCTGAGAGAACTGGCTGGACACTCGTCTTAGTTAATAATAGGTATACAAGTATTTCAGTTAAAAAGTTAATTTTCTTTACTTAAATGTCAAATCAACTTGGAGTTTTTGTGAATTGCCCTAAAATCCATTTGCCTGGGTACAACACATACTGGATTATGGATGTATTGTTAATAACAGGCAATTCGGGTTGAGTCTGCACTCAAACCCATGACCTCTGGTTATAAGGTAATCTCCACTTATTTTGAAGCAATGATGATAATGTTATGATCCATAGCAACATTTTTTTGCCAGATTTTTGCCATTTAACTTAAAATACATTTGGAACAAAGTTACACGAATTTGTTCTGAGTGCAACATATATTATAACCCCATGATATATGGAACCTACTTTTATGTGTGTTGTTTCAGTATAATGTGCTTAATACAATATCATAACAGTTTTTTTTCATTTAGATAGGGTGTGATGTGAATTTATGAAAAAATACCACTTGTTATGTTTAACATTAACTTTTATAGACTCGAGCAACACTTTATATCTTTAGGCAGTTTCATTACATATCTTAAAGTGTTTATTTCATCTGTAGTCAATTTGATATAAGGGAATTCTTTATCTATAGTTGTAAGTATGTCTCATATATCTCCAGTCTATTCAAGTTTTTGCTTACAAATAATTCTTCCTCGTCATTAAAACAATAGAAGTTACACATACTAACTGAAGTTTATTGATTCTAAATTATTTTTTTTTCTCTTTTTTTTTTTGAGATCATAGAAGGGAAAGAAATTTAAAAAAGGCAATAACAGAATTGACTACTGTCCTTATGGTTTAGGGTATAAAAAATATGTAAGACAATATATAGGTCTACTTACTAAGGTAACCTTCAACACAACATTCATTTTTTAGGCCTAAACAATTTTCCTTACCTTAGTTCTAGTAAATGATATAAGTAATTTCTCACATCAGTTGTTTCTATTTTTACTTCATTATATTCTCCAAGTTAAGTACCTGTAGATGCTTATTGCCTGCTTATTTTATAGCAGTTATTCTATAGTTTAAGTTTACTGTAGGACTTTGTAAGTAAGTGTTTGCACTTATGTTAATTTTAGGGAGGGACAGTGCTGATACACGAGTACTTAACTATGTGCCTATATTTGATATATGCTGATACATTAGCCCTATGCTTAGTTGGTCTGTGGGCGATATAATCTAATAAATGAAAAAGGCTCAAACACTTAACATTCAGTACAATGCATAATATAGTGTACATGTCGCCTCTTCTTTAAAAATATAATAGTGGCGCGAATAATCCATTTGGAGAAAGTGTTAAAATTTGGGTTCATCTACTCCGCCGACTGGTTTACCTTCAGTATTTATTTATCCACTATCTGGTTTTATGCAACTAAACATGTGACAATTAAATGAAAAGTCCAGCTATCAACCGTATGGAAACAAATGTTGTGTTTAATATGGAGTGTTTTCAACAGGAGGTCACTAATCCCTGATAATGACTAATTGATCAGATAACATCAGAGATGTACAAAAAAGCATGAAAATGCTTAATTTGATAAATGGTTGATCACAGTTTTATTAAGGAAGTTAACAGTGTATAATCTGCTAAGATTTGATGACACTAGAAACATTTTTGGCGACTAACAATTACTTATATGCATAATGAACTTGTTTATAAATGAATAGATAACTTTCACATTTCAAACAAAGGGATGATATGTCATCTGTATAAAATGTATGCGCCTAATTTAAAGACAAAATTAAGGATTTTGTCATGCGCTTAATATCACATTTAGAATAACGGTTGGGTCCTGTACCCTTACTTTTGGTGTACGCTTGTATTCAAATATGCGCTTATTTAACAGGTTATACAGTATGTTGAATAACAGAGAGTTCTTCACATCTCGAGTCATTCTATGTTTATACTTACTTAAGACTTTTTACTCAACTGAAGTCACTTCTAGTCCATACTAAATCAAACAGATTTTTTACACACCTGAAGTCATGAAGTCACTTTTAGTCCATACTTAGTCAAACAGATTTTTTACACACCTGAAGTCACTTCTAGTTTATACTTAATTAAGCAGACTTTTTACACACCTAAACTCATTTCTAGTCCATACTTAATTAATCCTTTACTCCATAGATACGCGTTTTCCCGTACCAATCACAAAAGGCCTTTGAAAACAGTGCAGGAAGACTTCATATTGCTCGTGACGAGCAATATGAACACTTCCTGCACTGTTTTCCACTCTGTCAGTTAATATAAACATAATTGACCCAATAATACAAAAAGGGGTCTATATTAGGTGTCCATGGCATCTATATTAGAGGTGTCCAAAGGCGTCTATATGAAGTAAAGGGTTAAGCAGACTTTTAACATACCTAAACTCACTTCTAGTCCATATTTGATTAAGCAGCGTTTGACACACCTAAACTCATTTCTAGTCCATACTTAATTAAGCAGACTTTTACCATACCTAAACTCACTTCTAGTCTATACTTAATTAAGCAGACTTTTACCATACCTAAACTCACTTCTAGTCCAAATTTAATTAAGCAGACGTTTGATACACGTAAACTCACTTCTAGTCTATACTTAATTAAGCAGACTTTTTACATACCTAAACTCACTTCTAGTCTATACTTAATTAAGCAGACTTGTTACACATCTAAACTCACATCTAGTGTATACTTAATTAAGCAGACTTTCTACACACCTAAACTAATTTCTAGTCTATACTTAATTAAGCCGACTTTTTACACACCTAAACTCATTTCTAGTCTATACTTAATTAAGCTGACTTTTTACACACATAAACTCACTTCTAGTCTATACATGTACTTAATTAAGCAAATTTTTTACACACCTAAACTCATTTCTAGTCTATACTTGTCTTAATTAAGCAAACTTTTTACACACCTAAACTCACTTCTAGTCCATATTAAATTAAGCAGACGTTTTACACACGTAAACTCACTTCTAGTCTATACTTAATTAAGCAAACTTTTTACACACTTGAACTCATTTCAAGTCTATACTTAAGATACCTAAACTCACTTCTAGTTCATACTTGATATAGCAGACTTTTTACATACCTAAACTCACTTATAGTCTACAATTATTTAAGCAGACTTTTTACATACCTAAACTCACTTATAGTCTACAATTAATTAAGCTGACTTTTTACACACATAAACTCACTTCTAGTCTTTACTTAATTAAGCAGACTTTTTACATACCTAAACTCACTTCTAGTCTATACTTAATTAAGCAGACTTTTAACACACCTGAACTAACTTCTAATACATATTTAATTAAGCAGACTTTTTTTACACACCTAAACTCACTTTTAGTCCATACTTAATTAAGCAGACTTTTTACACACCTAAACTCACTTCTAGTCTATACTTAATTAAGCAGACTTTTTACACACCTGAAGTCACTTCTAGTCTATGCTTAATTAAGCAGACTTTTTACACACCTAAACTCACTTCCTAAACTCACTTCTAGTCTATACTTAATTAAGCAGACTCTTTACACACCTAAACTCACTTCTAGTGTATACTTAATTTAGCAGATTTTTTACACACCTGAAGTCACTTTTAGTCTATATTTTGATATACAGCATTCTTTACTGTCAGATGTCAGTCCCTATCGCATCTTGATTATTCATGATTCTTACACATCTGAATTCATTTCTAGTCTATGCCTAATTGTAAAGTCTTCTTACACATCTGAATTCATTTATTTTCATTTCTAGTCTATGATAAATTACACAGAATTCTTCAACAACTAAAGTCAATCCTTGTCTGTTCTTAATAAGACAGAATTCTTACATCTGAAATTATTTCTACACTATGCCAATTTACACAAATGTTTCCACAAATAAGGTCAGTCCTAATCCTTGTTTAATCATACAGAATTCTTCTACATCTGAAGTCAGTATTACAAAGAATTATTCCATGTGTGAAGTCAGTACTTGTATATGCTTAATAGCCCATAATTCTTACACATTTGAAGTTGCTTCTGCCTTGTGCTTAATAAAAGACTACTTATACATCTGCAGTATGTATAAGTGTTATGTTTAATTAGTACACAGAAGCCAGTTCTAGTCTATGCTAAACTTATTTTGAAGTTATTTCTAGTCTATGTTTAATTAAACAGAAATTTACCACTTCTTCATGCATTTCCAAACTTGAAATAAAATGTATCTGTATCTTAATCTATAGTTGCTTTAGTTCATGCTAAGAGGATTTCTCCCACATTTATAATTGTTATAGTTAAGGCTTAGAAGAAGGAATTTGTTATTTGGAAAGGAAATACTTATATTTGAAGTATATAATTAGAAAGTATCAGTTAGGGGAAATTCCCCCACATTTATAGTTGCTATAATTGGTGCTTTAATAAAAATGTATTCCTTCTTCTGTAGTTGTTATAATTGATGCTTGATGCTTAGAAGGAAACCCCCTCTTCCAGTAGTTATTTAAATAAGTGCTAAAAAGAAACTCTTCCATATATATAGTTTTTACTGTTGGAGCTTACAAGGAAATCTTCCACACTTGTTGTTTGTTGTCAGTTTTTACAAGGAAATCTCCCAAACATGTAGTTGTTTCTTGTCAGTGCTTTCGAGGAAATTTTCCACACTTGTTGTTGTTTCTTGACAATGTTTACAAGGAAATCTCCCAAACATGTAGTTGTTTTTTGTCAGTGCTTTTGAGGAAATTTTCCACACCTGTAGTTGTTTCTTGACAATGTTTACAAGGAAATCTTCCAAACATGTAGTTGTTTCTTGTCAATGCTTTCGAGGAAATTTTCCACACCTGCAGTTGTTTCTTGACAGTGTCTACAAGGAAATCTCCCACACCTGAAGTTGTTTCTTGACAATGTTTAGAAGGAAATCTCCCAAACATGTTGTTTCTTGTCAATGCTTTCAAGGAAATTTTTAAAACATGCAGTTGTCTCTTGACAATGTTTACAAGGAAATCTCTTACACCTGTAGTTGTTTCTTGACATTGTTAACAAGGAAATCTCCCACACCTGTATTTGTTTCTTGACATTGTTAACAAGGAAATCTCCCACACCTGTATTTGTTTCTTGTCAATGTTAACAAGGAAATCTCCCACACCTGTAGTTGTTTCTTGTCAATGTTAACAAGGAAATCTCCCACACCTGTAGTTTACCTTGACAATGTTAACAAGGGTTTCTTCCACACCTGTAGTTGTTTCTTGTCAATGCTTTCAAGGAAATATTCCACATCTGTTGTTGTTTCTTGACAATGTTTACAAGGTAATCTCCCACAACTGTAGTTGTTTCTTGAAAATGTTAACAAGGAAATCTCCCACACTTTTTATTGTTTCTTGACAATGTTAACAAGGAAATCTCCCATACCTGTAGTTGTTTCTTGTCAATGCTTTCAAGGAAATCTTCCTGACCTATTGTTGTTTCTTGTCAATGTTTACAAGGAAATCTCCCACACATGTAGTTGTTTCTTGTCATTGCTTTCGAGGAAATCTTCCACACCTGTTGTTGTTTCTTGACAATGTTTACAAGGTAATCTCCCACACCTGTAGTTGTTTCTTGACAATGTTAACAAGGAAATCTCCCACACCTGTTATTGTTTCTTGACAATGTTAACAAGGAAATCTCCCACACCTGTAGTTGTTTCTTGTCAATGCTTTCGAGGAAATCTTCCTGACCTATTGTTGTTTCTTGTCAATGTTTACAAGGAAATCTCCCACAACTGCTATTGTTTCTTGTCAATGTTTACAAGGAAATCTCCCACACATGTAGTTGTTTCTTGTCATTGCTTTCGAGGAAATCTCCCACGTATGTTGTTGTTTCTTGTTTATAATGCTTTCAAGGAAATATTTCACACCTTAATTTTTTCTTGACAATGTTTACAAGGAAATCTCCCACACTTGTAATTGTTTCTTATCAAATCTCCCACACTTGTAGTTGTTCTTGTCATTGTTTATAAGGAAATATTCCATACCTGTAATTGTTTCATGTCAATGTTTACCTTTGTTATTATCTCACCTGTAATTGTTTCTTGCTTACGGAAATATTCCCTACCTGTAGTTGCTAAAGTTTATGATTACAGTCAGTTTATGGTTGAGGTAGTTCTGTAACACAGTAGTATCTGTAACATATAATAGCAGTAACTCAGTATCAGTAGTCTGGTATTGTCTGTGAAGTAACACGTAACATCAAGGTTTTGTTGTTGTTGTTTTTTTAAGGAAAAAAGAGAAAAATGCCAGTATTGTTTTTTCTAGTCTTCATAAGAGTTATTCATTGATATTGAACTATATCTTTAATGATTTTAGATCAAGGAAAAATAGAAAAATCGTCATCAAAACAATGCCATCTAATTCAATACAAAATTGTATGCATCTTTGTTATTATCTCTCTGAAATGATATGTTCATTGTTTGCTTAGCATTCATTTAAGCTAATCATTGATGTATTTAATACATGTATCACATAGTGCTAAACTGCCAATGAAATTCAGTTTTCTTAATTTTTTATATTCATGATCTGATTATTACGTTTTTAAGTTGTAATGGATACTGGTTTCTCTAGTATACAAGATATGATGGAAATTCTGCCATTTTACCAGTGTGAAATATTTTTATATCACCTCAGGGTTGAGGTTAAAATTTACACCCTCACAAAATGCACATGCTAATATGCCGACACGCTAATCTCATAAACAGTAAATCAAGGCTTGAAAAAAATATATAAAAAGAATTGATCATGAGTGGATAATGGCCCTTACTATCAGTGTTTAGATAAAGACCTAAGTAGACTTCTGATAAAAAATAGTGAAACCTAAGGTTGGAATATCTGACAAGCATGAATGATTCTTATCAGCGACAACGGCTTCTGTTTATATATTCATTATTTTGTTGTAACTATCAGAATAAACACTCATGATCATGTGCTGGTTTGTTTGTTTATTTAACTTCAAATCCTGTCTAAGGATATTAAATTGATTTTTGTACTCGGTAACTGTTACTAATGTTTTTGTGGACATAATTATCGTAATGTCATCTGCATAATTAATAAAACACAGGTCCCTTACTTTTCTTTCTTCAAGTATTCATGTGTCCTGTATTGACAAAACATGTCAACTTGAATATACACAAAACATATCAACTTGAATGTTCACTCAAGATGAAACTTTACAACTGCCTGTACATGTACTTCATTACATTTATGAATTCTTTTTAAAAGCCCTTTGGAAGAAAAAAAAATGTGATCAATATAATGATATCACATGCTCGGATGGTGGGCTTTAGGAATTGTTTTATAACTTTAGTTTCCTATAAGATGCTTCATGAGTTTTTGTGTATGTGTACCAAACATAAAAAGGAAGCATGCAATTGCTTTTGAAATTAATCAGGAAAAAGTCATGTTCAACTGAAGTTGTTTTTGTAAAGACAGTATAAATGTTCATTAATAGATAATATCATTTGGAGCAGGACATACTAAATGTGACCAAATTATTTAAATATTTATGAAAAATGGCTTATAGGATTATTCAAGATAGTTTGGAGTAAGAAATCTTTTTCTTTTATAAATTTGAAAGTTAACTGTATTGATAATGTGTAAATACATTGTATTATTGATATTTTTAGCTCATCTGAACAAAGCTTAGGATGAGCTTTGCTATCTACCTTCATCGTTGTCTGTCTTTAGCTTTTGCTTCAAACGACTGTCTATGAAACCACTTTACAGATTTTCACCAAATTTTGTGTGAAGCATTCTTACTTAAAGCTTATTCAAGTTTGTTCAAAGGATAACCCTGTGATCAAATTTAACCCATCCCCAGGGGCTTATCAGTATTTTTTTTTCAAAATGTATTGTCTAATGAGTTTCTATCAAGTTTGTTTAAGCCATGACCCTAGGGTCAAAATTGGCTCCTGGGGACCTGTCAGTTTAACATAGGGAAGTTTACATTTAAAAATCTTCTTCTTAAGAACCGTCCAATCATGTCTGTTTGTATTTGGTATAATTGATCCCTATCACTAGGAGTTTCAAATAAAGGGGCTAGGCTTGATTGGGGCCCAGTTTGATTTTTTCATAGGAATATTATGGGAAAATGGAAAATTCTTCTTTTATGATCTATTTTAGGAGTTATTTTAATTATCTTCATGTCTGGAGCATCGCTTAGATATAACAGTTGAGACAGGGTCCTTTAAAGGGGATTGATATAAATAAGGTACCAGCAGAGGCCCAAAGAAAGATAAATTGTGAAATTTCAAAAATCTTCTCAAAAACTGATGAGCCAAATGTATTTAATTTGGTTTAAATAACCCCTATAAAAAGGTGTTTCAAAGTAGTTCAAATAAAGGGATATGGGTATACCGGGGTCCCGTAAGGGCACTTTGATTTTTACATAGGAAACAAATAACATAATTCTATTTTTCTCACCTATTTTACATATTATTTCAATTTACTTGAGGTCTGGAACATTGTTTTGTCATAACAGTTGAGACTTTGTCCTTGAAAGGGAATTTGATATCCGTAATGTGTCAGCAGGGGCCCAAAAAGATGTTAAATTGTGCATTTTCAAAAATCATCTCCAGAACTGTCCATCCAGATTCGTTCATATTTGGTATAAATAATCCCTATGAGTAGGGGTTTCATGTTTGTTCCAATGAAGGGGCTGGGATCTATTTGAGCCTAATAAGGGGACTTAATGTTATGAGAAAACAGATAATTCTCATTTTTCACATCTATGACTGTAATAAGTTCTACACAGGTTAAGTCCATATAAAATTTGAAAGGAAGTGACATGTGAAACAAGACAAGTGACTTAGGCCAAAGATGCGGCCTCTTGTTTATATTAAATTTTTGGTAGTAAAACAATTTGAAAAAGTGAGACAGAAACTTTTATTTAACACTAAAAACAAAGATTTTTGACATTTATAACTAATGTGTTTGTGGAAACTTTAAAACATTTGTCTCAGTCCCAAACAAAAAAATATAATAGAATTTCATATATTTACTTTGATTTTCTACGTTTACGTAGGTATATATAATGTGTGTACCAGGTATTTTGGGATATTGCAGCCAGTCAAAGTATTTTGGATGACTACATAATAATTGATAATTATATTTATTTTCCCTCTGTTTAAGTCTCTATGATAAATTTTCCATAACCAATTGGTCATTATTTTTAATATTGGCCAGTAAAATAATAATACATGCGCGACTTTGATGCACATACAGTTCAAATAAGAAAAATATTGATTCGTTGCCTCAGTTAATATTATTTTTCTCAGGTTGACAATTCTCAAAAGCGCCCTCACTGGAATGTGCTATTTATATAAGTAAATATATTTATGTCTGAATTTATATATTAATATTATGTATAATTTGCTCACCTGATGGACATAAAATCAAACTGACCTTGTCTTTCTTCTGTTGTCTTGTTGAGGATTATTTGTTACTCGTCATCCTAAGATTCCCATCTGATGATGCATAGAATATTATTTTGACAAATATAACCGACTCTTGTTTTACCAGCATTTGGTTTCATTTTATTAACTTAAGAATATTTATATAACCAGTCAAAATTACATCAAGTTTGTTAAGTATATAAGAAAAACTTAATACAGTCAAACCTGTTTTAAGCAGCCAGTCAAGGGAAGGAGCCAAACTGGCCTTTTAAGATAGGTTGTTGCTTAATGCAGGTTAATTTGCTCTTAAGGAGGAATATACCTTTTAAATTATTTTCGAAATCAGTTATGTATTTGGTATATAATGAAACTAGAAGTAATTTCCAATGTGAATATGTATTTTTCCTAAGGTTAATATGACATATATTTATATGTGAGGTCGTAAACATGGCCATGTTCGACCTTTTTGTTGTCCAAATTTTTATAATAGAAACATCACCACGTACGCATTTGACGGATTTATGGATTAAAAATGCAAAAATTACGACGAACAACACATTCTGAAAATACTATCGAAAAGCGGAAGCTATTTTTTCTCTCGATTTTTTTTCTAAAAAAAAGCCTCAAATAAAATTTACTTAAAAAAAAACGAGAGATTTTGTATAATTTTTATGTGATTTTATAAAGCTTTTTTTATAGTATTCAAAAACACGCTTTAAAGCAAAATGTCAACGTTGGTATAGCACTTTAAATGTTGGGTTTGTGATCATTAGATAAAACTGGATATGCAATAACTTAACCTTATAAATGTGTTGAACATTATGTTAAACCTCATTTTACAAAAACTAGTATTTTGTGCACACGAGTTATATCTACTATTGCTCTACTGTTTAGTGGCATATTATTTTGAGCCAGTCGACAAACATTCCACATAGAGGTCCCTTACTAGATCGTGATCAACATTATTGTAATAAAAAAGCAAAATATCAACATCATCACTGTCATCATCATCATCATCATCATCATCATCATCATTATCATCATTGTTTTCATCACCATGGTTATCACCATTTGCTTAGACGTTCTTAACATCCCTTATTTTGTTGTTTTATTCTACATGTACATAAAAGTCGCTCTAGATCCAATACTACGTCTTTCCTTCAACCAACAACATTTTAATTTGATCATATTTCTATTCTCTATGAAATATCACTAGTATTACGTAAAAATCAGTTTTCATTAAATGTGTAAATAGATGTTGGCTATTTGCTGCGACTTTTTGTTCGCTTGGCGCTTTTTGTTTGCAACGCTTATTATCCACAGAAATTTTCTCTAGACAAAAGGCGCCATGTTGACAAAATTTGGCATATTTCTATATTTTTTTGCGGACAAAATGTGTCAAACGAACAAAACGTGCCTGCACACACAGCCGGTTTGTGATTTTTTTCTTCCCCCTAAAAATTGATGGAAGTAATGCACATATATCTCATCTCGATAGAAAATCGATCACTAACCACTTATCTTCGTACACTTCAATGTAATTCTAAGATATTAGTTAAAGTACATTTTATTATTTTAAAGGGACACATTGCTATTTTAACACATTTTCACTTAAAGCAATTTCTAAAATTACTTAGGCCTAAATAATATACCCGTTTCTGGTTAGCCCGTAAACAAATAGTGTATACCACGTATGATTGTTTTTTCTTTTTTTTTTCTCCCAAGGTACTAGTAATGTTCAGAATAAGCCGATCATTGGTTGTAGCTTTATTCTAACCAAGTTACATTATTAAGATAGGTACATTTAAGATTCACTGTACTGTTCTGAATAACAAAATAACCATTTGTTCAGGGCAGTATTTTCTTGTCTTTCTGGGCGGCCATGTTTGATATCGTGCAGCACACACAATATTAAAAATCCACATTTTGTTAGGTAAAATGCAGTGGCTGGGTAACGAATATAATTTAAATGAAACAAAATGATAATAAGAAAATAATGTTTTTGAATTTTTTTTTTAATTAAAGTAGGCGGTAAAGATTAATGATGGTCAACCAACCGGAATCTTAATTTTTGGCCCTATCAAATACGAAGTTAAATACCTCAGTATAAAAAAACAAATCCAAAGAAATATCATTTTCTATGTTAAAGCATTTTCATAGGTACATTCAAAACTAACATGACTTCACTTGTTAAAATTACAATCTTTGAATCACTGGCTGGCGAAAATCTCCTTGATGAATTATATACATGTACTACAATGCGTCTCATTGTCTTTCGTCTCTCACTATTGAATCTAAGCAAAAAGTTAACCGTTTCTTGTGGAGGTGATTGTGCTCGGGTATTGGTAAACATTCTAAGATCACAGGAAAGACTGGTTTGATTAACTGATCGCCTATAAGCATTCGATGGCACAAAGAGCATAATACATTTTAAGAAGAATGGTAGCACAGTTGGAAGAGTGTTGACCGCTTACTCCAAATGTCACAGTTGATCATCTTAAGACCATACAGATTACCAGTCTTCATCTGTTTATTCATCATCGAAAGTTTGTTTTTTCGTAATTTTGATTTGAAGCCGTTTTTTCGAAAAAATCGAGAAAAAAATAGTTTCCATTTTTTTGCTAGTATTTTCAAAACGTGGTTTTTGTCATAATTTTTGCATTTATAAATCCATACATCCGTCAAATGTGTACATGGCAATATATGTTTCTATTCTGTACATTAGGAATATCTCAACTGATGTCGAAAAATATGCGTTTTGCTGCTATACATTGGGACATCAAAAAGGCTGAACATGGCCATGTTTACGAGGTCACATATAACTATATATTCTATTGACAGCTGCAAAAAATACATATTCACATTGAAAATTACCTCTAGTTTCATAATAAAATAATTTTACCACTGATTTTGAAAAAAATGTAATCTAAACAACCGTCAAAAAATGCATAAAATTATGCAATATGTTGGAAGTCTTTTTTGACGTAGGGTGGATTTAAATAATTAATAATCAAAATTTAAAAAAAAATCTACTTTGTCTATTGTTCTAAAAGTTACTGTGAAGTATATTTTATGAAATCACATGAAAAAATATTTCAAAATCACTTGGTTTGTTTTTTTGGTAATTTTGATTTGAAGCATTTTTTTTTTCGAAATAATCGAGAAAAAAATAATTTCCATTTTTTCGGTAATATTTTAAGAATTTGGTGTTTGTCATAATTATTGCATATGTAAATTCATATATCCGTTGAATGTGTACATGGTGATTTGTGTTTCGATTCTGTACATTCGGTAAAACTTGACCTAGGTCCAAAAATATGCGAATTTGCTGCTATAAATCGGGACCTCAAAAAGACCAAACATGGCCATGTTTATGACTTCATAAGTAAAGAAATGTTATATTTACCACGGAAAAAAAACCATATTCAAATTGGAAATTACTTCTAGGTTCATTACATACCAAATATTCCGCTGATTTCGAAAATAATTTAAAAGGTATATGACTCCTTAAAGCATAGAACCAGGAAATAGCAACTGTGGCTGCTTAATACAGGTGGTCGCTTACACAGGTTTGACTGTACAATGTTGGTGTCTCACATCGTTTACAACAATTTCTCAGTGATATTGTGGTGATGTCTATCTGAGACAGTTTTCCAAGCACTGCCACAGTGATATATCATGCCGCAGACACATGGTATGATACCTCAAACTGAAGCCAGATAGTTTTAATTAACACATTGCTGTAAATGTTATAACTGAAACAGTTGCTGACACATGTTTCAATTATATATAAAACATAACAAGTAATGTATTAAAACCAGCACAACAGAAAGGCACCATCTCTGTGATGATTAGTCATATACTTTGTTCTGCTACCGCGAATCTCCCACCTCTGAATATGTGGGGAAGTAGTCAATGACTTGCAGAGATAAGATGCATCTAGTACAGGTTAACTGCCTAGTAGATCACAGGAATGATACCGGTAATTAGATAACTTGCCGTTGGTGCACCCCCCCCACCCCCCATCCAATCCCCACCCAATACAAAAGAAAAAAGAAGGCATAAAGTTAACCTAAATGTTGTACTGATAGTCATGGTCTTGTCAGAGTTTAGATAATATGCACATCTGATCTGTATGTTACAAGTATTTTTTTTACTTTCATTTTGCTTGCCAAAAGTATGAACACATTTTTAGTATAATATAGTTTGCATAAAATTTTCCATTTTATTTTGCCAAAACATCAAATTTAGCTTTATTGTGGCATACAAGTATGATCAGTGAAATATAGGATGCAACCATTCAGTTTGGGCTTGTTATTCTTTAAAGAATTTTGTAATTCGTATCTTGGTAAAAGTTGGTGACAGTGACGAACAATGACATTGGTTCTGATGATCTTGTACGTTGCTAGGTTTTTTGTAAGATCATGTGACTTTTGGTCTTGTAAATGGCAGATTTTTCTTAAAAAATCAATCTCGCTATAGGTAAAAAATAAATAAATAACTTCTTTGATGTTTAACAGAGAAAACAAATGGCAGATATCATAGAAATAATATGCTATCCACGATATAAATAGTCATCCAGACATATAGAGAACTTTTCAAAATCACTTTGATCTATTGAACTTTAGAAAGTAATCGAACAGTACCATAATATTTCATCGAAATTATATAAGTTCATTTTTGTGTTTGGATAAAGTACCAAATATACCTGTAAATGGTAGGAATTTTCCAGGAGCATCTGTATTTTGTTGTGTCAAAATTCATAGTGAATTAAATAAGAAAGTTTTAAGTAAAATATTACCTATGTGAAAGATACCTTAACATTTTGTCTCAATTGAAACAGTTTCTTTTTTTTAAACTTCAAATGTATCGGGACAAATATCAATGTGTCAGGTAGTGCACATCTTCTAGGGGTACCTGCCCTTTGTCTTGTCACAATCTGTTGAGTAATATAATTAAGAGTAGTAAGAATTCCCTTTTTTAGCAAAATGTAATCTGATGTTAATTAATTTTTAGAAAATTAGCTGTATTTTATACCAAAAAAAGTCACATGGATTCACCACACTGATGACATGTCCTGTCAAGAAAGTCATATTTGTGTTGTTTCAACTAATAATAAATCAAATGTTGACAGTCACAAACATGCAGCCTAAAAGTGATCGTAACTTTGCAGGCTGTAGAACGGAGCCAGCTCCGTCATAGACCCAGCTCCATCCTGGACCCAGCTCTTCCTGCTTGGGTCCATCATAGACCCAGCTCCATCCTGGACCCAGCTCTTCCTGCTTGGGTCTATCATGGACCCAGCTCCATCCTGGACCCAGCTCTTCCTACTTGGGTCCATCATAGACCCAGCTCCATCCTGGACCCAGCTCTTCCTGCTTGGGTCTATCATGGACCCAGCTCCATCCTGAACCCAGCTCTTCCTGCTTGGGTCTATCATGGACTCAGTTCTATTTGCTAGCAATAAGATTTGAGCACGTTGATTGGTCAGTTTCTTCAACGAAGGTTGAATGATGTCACAGTTTTGGTAAGCATTAAATTACAATGAATTATGGGACAGGAAGGGAATTCCCTGTTTTTTTTTCATGGAGTTTAAGAGACCTGTTTGTGAGATATCAAGGACTTTGTAAGAGTTTGGATAACATTCTGGATGTTGTTTAAAGAAATATTGATATTTGTTGATATTTGTTAAAGTGCTTTTTGCATGATTGTGATATAATTCGATATTGTGATGGTGTTTATATCTATATATCTATATATTATATACTAGATTGTATACATTTTGCTGCTCTAGTACTTTCTTAAATTGGGTTGTTGCGGTCGTTAGTTGTGATTGGTTTAATATGTTACATGTGATTTACTGTAATGATATGCATATTTTGATCTGTTTATTTTGATACATATTGTAATCGTACAAAACAATTTATTGTGTAACATGTAAAAGAGCATAAAGCATCTCATTGAATTGGTAAAATAAAATAACAAAAAACGCTTGCACATATCTTTTTTATGCTTTTTGATTAATTAGATAGATTTCCCAATGAATTGTTTTTCACTGATTTAAACAATCGTAAATAATATTCAAAACAATAACAACAACAACAATCATATAATAAAATATATATTTTACTTGTGAACACTGGATTGATTGATTGAATATTGAATATTTGGCATCATTTTATGCCATCGTTGGCTAACAGACAATCAGTTAGCCTACCCACTGTTTCCTTGGATCCTGAAAGGTTAACCAGTACTTGAGCACACCTCATCTTCGCAAGTGTTAACTTTCTCACTTGAATCAGCAGTGAGTGACGATTGATTATGAGATGCAATCGTCATGAAGACTGTGGCCGGGCAGGGAATCATGACCCCTGGATTGATAGTAAGATGTGCTACCAACTGAGCTAACCAGGCCCAGCTTGTGAGCACTAAACTTGACATGCTCATTTGTGGCATTGCTGATCATGTCAATATCAGTTCAGTTCTCTCTCTCTAAATATTCAATCAATCAATCAGTTCTCTCTCAATGGATTGAAAATGATATTTTTTTCTGTTTAAAATAAAAATAAACTTGCACTATAGAAAAAGAAAGAATCATACAAATGATTGATCTGACAAATACAAATAATTGATCTTTACATATAGCTTTGAATTATCGTATGGACTAAATTCTAATTTTAGGTCAAAATGTAATGTTTTCAGCACTTTTAGCATATTTTCTGTTTAGCAAATATATAACCATTTATTTGTTTTTTTATAAGTAAGTTGTATAAGATAGCAGAAATAATTATTAAGCAACAAAATGTTTTTGAAAATAAAACAAATGTCTTCATAGACGTCTCAAACGCATATTTAGCATCATTTTCATGCCATTGAGGGCTAATAGACAATCAGTTGGCCTAACATCTTGAGCAGACCAATCTCTGCAGGTAACTGATAACTTTTTCACCTAAATCAGCTATGAGAGATGAATGACAATGCCATGCAAAGTTATGTATATTGTATCAATCATCTTGGAGACTGTTGCCAGGTGGGGATTCAGACTTATGACCCCTGGATTGATATTCAAATATGCTACAGACTGAGCTAACCAGGCATGGTTTGACTTCTCAAGCAATTAGTTTACTTTATTCACTTTGCAATATTTTCCACTATACAATGTCCTATTAAACTGGACTAACACTTTCAATATATTATTGCGATGTACAATCGACTATTAAAATCTTATAGTGGAGTAGCTGTCTTTACGCCAGAATGCCCGCCGGCTTGCAATAACATCATCATATCTCTTGGAAATGCCCATAAATGAATGGATTGAAAGTTAGGAAAAATAATAAAACAAGATTTGACAAGATTTTGCGTAAATATGAAAATATGAAAGCATTCATAAAATCTCTTGTCAGTAGTTTTTTTTCCTATCTTTATACTTCCCAGCTTCTGCATATTCATTTGCTGATGTAGGTAATCACTGACAATCAGTACATAGATCTGTTGTTTTTTAACATGTAGAGTGAGCCTGCAATCTTCTTTCTTGTTGCCATAGTACTACTTTTTTTGTTTTGGTACGTCTTAAAACAAAACTCATTAATTTATGTGTGGAGTTGATAAATTATGTACATGTATACTATGTATCTTAAAATAGACTAACAATTCTTTAATTTTAAATATAAATAAAATGTTTGATATCATATTTTGTAGTTTCATCATGGTTTTTGCAATCCTGTAATGTAATCTGGTAAACAAAACTGGTTTTGCATAGATAATAAGAGAATGACATATTTCCCTGATATCATATCTTCATAAGCTCTGTTTGTTTAGATAATGAGAGAATGACATATTTCCGTGATATCATATCTTCATAAGCTCTGTTTGTTTAGATAATGAGAGAATGACATATTTCCATGTGCTCATATCTTCATCAGCTCTGTTTGTTTAGATAATGAGAGAATGACATATTTCCGTGATATCATATCTTCATAAGCTCTGTTTGTTTAGATAATGAGAGAATGACATATTTCCATGTGCTCATATCTTCATAAGCTCTGTTTGTTTAGATAATGAGAGAATGACATATTTCCGTGATATCATATCTTCATAAGCTCTGTTTGTTTAGATAATGAGAGAATGACATATTTCCATGTGCTCATATCTTCATAAGCTCTGTTTGTTTAGATAATGAGAGAATGACATTTCCATGTGCTCATATCTTCAAAAGCTCTGTTTGTTTAGATAATGAGAGAATGACATATTTCCGTGATATCATATCTTCATAAGCTCTGTTTGTTTAGATAATGAGAGAATGACATATTTCCATGATATCATATCTTCATAAGCTCTGTTTGTTTAGATAATGAGAGAATGACATATTTCCGTGATATCATATCTTCATAAGCTCTGTTTGTTTAGATAATGAGAGAATGACATATTTCCATGATATCATATCTTCATAAGCTCTGTTTGTTTAGATAATGAGGAATGACATATTTCCATGTGCTCATATCTTCATAAGCTCTGTTTGTTTAGATAATGAGAGAATGACATATTTCCGTGATATCATATCTTCATAAGCTCTGTTTGTTTAGATAATGGGAGAATGACATATTTCCCTGATATCATATCTTCATAAGCTCTGTTTGTTTAGATAATGAGAGAATGACATATTTCCATGTGCTCATATCTTCATAAGCTCTGTTTGTTTAGATAATAAGAGAAAGACATTTTTCCATGTGCTCGTATCTTCATAAGCTCTGTTTGTTTAGATAATGAGAGAATGACATATTTCCATGTGCTCATATGTTCATAAGCTCTGTTTGTTTAGATAATGAGAGAATGACATTTTTCCATGTGCTCATATCTTCATAAACTCTGTTTGTTTAGATAATGAGAGAATGACATATTTCCGTGATATCATATCTTCATCAGCTCTGTTTAGATAATGAGAGAATGGCATTTTTCCATGTGCTCATATCTTCATAAACTCTGTTTGTTTAGATAATGAGAGAATGACATTTTTCCATGTGCTCATATCTTCATAAGCTCTGTTTAGATAATGAGAGAATGACATTTTTCCATGTCCCCATATCTTCATAAGCTCTGTTTGTTTAGATAACAAGAAAAGTACATATTTCCAAATCTCATATATTCAAAAGCCCTGTTTAGATTATCTCATATATTCATGAGCTCTATTTGTTTAGGTTATGAAAGAATGACACATTTCCATGAGCTCATATATTCATAATTTGGAAGATAGTGTAATCCTATCTGGCCAGATGTTGCAGGTTCGTTCCCAACTTGTTGGCCTCTCAAAATTCACACTCAGGACTGGTTCTACCAGTGTTGCAATTTTGGTTCGCATCTTTAGTATTTATGTAATACCTTTTCGAACCTTTCTCTGAATCGGAATAATTTTGGTACCAAAGTAAAGCTGAGAAAAACTCCATTCACAATGTACCTTTCCAACAATTCTTTAAAAAAAAAGTTTCATTGCACCGATTTCACGGTAGCCGGATGGGGTGTGGTTGGAGAGCGACGTTGACTGCACCTGTAACCTATTTAACTCCCAGTTATCATCTTCCCGAGATGTGACCTACTCTATACGTGCATTGTACTGATAATTACTTTGTATATTGAGTGGACACGTGCTGGATTGGTGCTGGAATGCTACTATCATGTTGGCTACATATACAGAACTGAACAGCTTACCAGTCATTTTTGTATTTCCAATATCTTTGTCAAAATATGTCAGTAGCTCTATTACAATTTGTATCCAACATTAAAGGGATTATTGGCAACTAACACAAACACGCTGTTAATCCAGACTTTTCCTGTATGCAGTGTGCACAAAATAATTCTTATGTATTGACGTAAAACCTTTATTTACTTGATAGTTATCAAATTAACAGTAATTGAATATTGGCCAAAACTTTAATACGCCCTGCAATAAAGTATTGCGCAATGTTTACATTGAACTCCGTAAACTTCCCGAACAAAGTCTCGAAAACGAGATCGGGAACGAGTCTTCAAGATGTTATATGATGATTGATCAGTAATCCGAAAGCGGTTCATTGAAAATGGCAACTGTAAACAAAAACAAAAACGTGGCTTCATAAATTGTAATAAAGAGGTTATGCAATTAGACACTTTAGATAAGTGTATCTTCATGCTGGGCGTGTGTATTTAAGACAGGGAATTGATGGTAATATGCCAATATAATCCCTTTAACAGACAAGTATGTATTGACTTTACAGATTTGGTCATTGTTATCCAAAATGTTGTTGTTTTCTTATTCAAGTCTTAATTTCGAGGAAACTGCTTTGATACTTTCTGAGAAAATACATAAAATCTCGGGTGTTCCGTTTAGTATATCTTGTTATTTTTCTATATTGATATCATTAATATTGTCCTGTATGTAAGTTAATGATACCATTGCTATTTTTTCATTAGAAAATTGAAACCAATGCAGCAAAACATCAGCAATGTTATGATGTACACGGTAGTCTAGGATATATTCAATAAAATAATCTGGATCTGGTCCCGTTATTCTAGATTATTTTCATTACTCAGAAAAAAAATTGCGTAAGATACTTAGCATTATGTTGTGTTATATTATCTTATTTGCACAACTCGAAAAAAATAATTAGGAAGTAAGGATCTGAACGTGAACTACAGTGTCTTTTAAGGCCCGTGTGGAGTGTTTTTGGCCTTTTTACTCCCTGAATAATAATATTTTGGGGCGTACACTCTAAAGAAAAGATATATCGTTTGAAAGAATTAACCGATTCGAGACAACAGGCCTTGTATGGTAATGAATCGCATTCCCGAGCTACAGACGGTAGGAACTAAAATAATTGCTTGTTCGTGAACAAATTGTGTGTAAATTGTTATCATTTCTTAATCTGTATTGGGACTCATGACCTACTTGACGAGGCACCAGTGCTGAAAGATATGCAGGTGACATATTATGAACCATTTTATAAAACAAAATAATAATACTAATATATAATTATAATAATGATATCAATAACAATAACAATAATAATAGTAATGATAATGATATAACAATAATAGTTATTATTATAACAATAATTATACTGATATGAATAACAACGATAATAATGATATCAATAACAATGATAATAATAATAGTAATGATAATGATATAACAATAATAATTATTATTATTGATCTCATTATAATAATATCAAAAACAATCATTATAATGATATCAATAATAAAAATGATATCAATAATAATGGTAGCAATAATAATAACTATAGTAATAATAATGCTAAAACAATAATTATTATTATAACACTAATTATAATGATATCAATAACAATAATTATAACGATATCAATAATAAAAATGATACCAATAACAATAATTAAAATATCAATAATAAAAATGATATCAATAACAATAATAAAAATGATATCAATAATAATAATAACAACAAAAACAGCACTAAAATACTGAATATATATTAATATATATCACAATAAAAAAGTTTAACAATATTTAAAATGATATCAATAATAATAATGATATCAATAATAATAATAATAATAACGATAACAGCAATAAAATACTATATAATTATATAATAATATATATCACAATAAAAAAGTATAACAATATTAAAAATGATATCAATAATAATAATGATATAAATAACAATAATGATAATAACAAAAAAACAGCACTAAAAATACGATATAATTATATAATAATATATATCACAATAAAAAAGTATAACAATATTTAAAATGATACAATAATAAAAATGATATCAATAACAATAATAATAATAATAACAAAAACAGCAATAAAATACTATATAATTATATAATAATATATATCACAATAAAAAAGTATAACTATATTAAAAATGATATCAACAATAATAATGATATCAATAACAATAATAATAATAACAACAAAAAAGCACTATGTTGTTGTATGGTGTTTAGCGTCGTTTTCAACAATTTTTCAGTCATATCGAGACGTTGTCTACTTGAGACAGTATTCTTAGTGCTATCACACTGGAGTATTATGCCGCAGACACATGGTATGATGCCCCACCCAGTCACATTATACTGACACCGGGCCGACCAGACCTAGAACTCTCCTCTTAATGCTGAGCGTCAAGTGAGGAAGCTTCTAGTACCATTTTTAAAGTCTTTGGTATGACCATGCCGGGGATTAAACCCACGACCTTACGCATGCGAGGCGGACGCTCTACGACTAGACCACGCCGCGGTCTCCTAAAAAAACACACAAAAAACAACAAAAACAAAAAATAAAAAACACTAAAAATACTATATATATAATGATATATAACACAATATCAGTAACATCAATAATATTAATACGTTTTTATTTAACAAGATGTCATATTCAAAAAAGTCAATCTTCCATGAGGCCCGAAAACATACGTGAATTTACATCAAGGTGCTGAATAACACCAAATCAACCACGTTTAGATATATTTAGTCGCACGGATGTCTTTGTGTAAAAATGGCAACCGTATATTTCCTCGCAAAAGTAACATACTACGTGTTTGTCTGTCTCGTTTCGTTTCTTGTTTTCATATATACACATATTAGTTGATACTAGTAAGCATTGCATTTATCAACATGTACTTAGTTCAACTTTTAATCACAAGGTGATTATCCTATTATTTGATAATAAATTAAAATTATATGAGGTATGTCCCAAAAGTAATAGGACGCATTTAGAAATATACCTTATAGTGTTCCAATCAAAACAAAACTTGGCCTGAATACTTTTCAATATTAAAACTATAAACATGCAAAATTTCAATATCGTACAGCACCATTTAATATTAATTTTGACAAGTCAAAATGTTTATGTAACTAAGTACGGGGGAGTTTGACGTTATTTGTGCGTCGTCAAGTTGACATTCAAATGAAAGTCATTCTTTTTTCGAACTATGAACAGCTGTGCAAAACACATTTTTTGTGGTACTGCACCCATTACAGGTATATGTTAGATACTATGATGACTCGTAGATCCTAACCTCAGAATGTACACTAAGGCACATGGTCCGGAGGTACTGAAAGCGGTTTTCATCAAGATTTGACTTGAATCTCAGGAAAACCTAACAGTATTTCGGACATCCAGATCGCTGATGGTCAGTTACTTTTGTCTCACCATTGGAAACCCCTTTGTTCCACCAATAGATAAGACTCCAGGATATACTTTCTGTTAAAGAGTTGTGTGGAATAAACTTCAGAGTATCCTGTAGGGTCATATTACACCAAACACAAAATTTTACCATACTCCAAATTTCCACTCTAGACGTGACATTGTCCAATTTGTTTACTATTCAAATTCGCACTTTTCCTTCACAAGTGCGCACGATATTCAAATGTTTATCAATATTGTCGATTTTTTAAATGACATTCGCACATGATCTGAAATTACGTCCACTGTTATTTTATAACATTTGGCGCGATATTGAGGAAGTTGTCTGCTTTTCAAGGCAATGTTGTTGTTTTTTAAATGGCGTCTAATTTCAAATTCCCCCGTACTTCTAAACTCGCGTTACTATAGTGACTTTTGCATGAACTTAATGATGACTTAAAGTTGATCTGATCTTTCATGACAATAGCAGAGATGCCAATCTATCCACTGATACCGTTGGTTTGCATGTATCACCTTAAATACAAAAACGACAGGGTCGTCCTATTACTTTTGGGACATACCTCGTATATACTTTGGTAATTTCGACCGCAGTAAACCCACGTTCTGTGTATATACCTTAACAGCCATTCATGTGTCGTCTTGCGGCAAAACATGTTTGGTACACGTAACTTGTTCTCACCTATTTGGTGACTTACCTTTTTCTCGTGTTTTTCGATTTCTTTTGTTGTGAAAGCCACGTGTAAAGAAATCGGCCTGAGAAGTAGAACAACATGTGATGATAAAATGGAATGATAATGAAGATTTTTTTTGAAAAAAAGATCTAATATCGTTTTGAAAATTTTAACACAAAATATACCATAAATGGACTGGGAATAAATTTTTACAGTAAGTTGACGTTTTCCCATAACTGTTTTATGTGCATTGTTTCGACCACATGGAAAACCCGCGTGATTCCGCGTGTGTATAAGAATAGTATCGATGTCGTCCTCTGTAGATGGGTAGGACTCTTTTATGTGTCCATTTTTGGTCAAGTTCATTTGTGTTTAAATTAACAACTGTATTGTGTTTATGGCAGAAATAAGACCACTGTAGCTCGCAACACATTGAGTATTTGTATATAACTTGGTGAGTCTCTCAAGTTCTGAAAGTAGCAAGGTTCTCGGTTCATTTTTCATATTCATTTGTGTGTTTTCTTCAGTATGTATGTTTTTCTATTATTTTTGTACATGGAGAATGAACCTAGAATCTTCCTTCCGGTTCCTATCCTATATAATGTGTTGGTTCTCCGTAATACAATATTCATCTTTGAGCAATGCACTTTTTTTTCGCATATGCTTAGTACTAGTCCTAACCAGGAAGACTTCGAGCGGGATTTGCCTAAGTTGTAAGAACTTGTTTCACAATCGAAGTAAAATAAGTAAGTTTAAACTAAACTGATTGTTTTAAACAGGAGTGTACTGCTGATCCATAAGACGCTTGAAAACAAGATCGATCTACTGAGGTTAACCATCATCACCACTTGCAGTTTCGATGGAGACGTTGTTGTGATAGAGACACACTTATGTACATCGTCTTAGCATGCCTGGATTCGTTTCCAGTCTCTTAAAGTTTCCGCATTAAAAAGTAGCAGGTAAGGTTACATTGTATATTTTATATCAATTTAAAGCTGAAGACTTAATTGACACAATTAGATAGTAATAAAGGACACTATTGTACCGCAGCAACGCAAATAATATGATGTTCAACTATGGTAAAGTCGTAGTCATCTGATGTATTTGGGACTGTGGATTCGAATCCCGGAAATAGATGTTTTAATCTACCTAATACATCTTGTATATGTCATTATCATAACTCGATAAATTACAACTCAAAATGTTTTCTTAATCTAAGGTTAACAAAAACATATCTAGGATCTACCATTGGACTGACATAAATGGTGGAAATCCATCAGGAATCTATCTATGTGGGATAGAAAAATCTCACCAGGCAGCTTCGTCCCCTACATGTAATATTGACCCCGCAGGGTTTTCTATCCTACATGTATACTCAGGATTGATTCTTGTAATCTCGACCTAATACCCGTAGATGATAATCTTATATCACAAACGGTGCGGTGATATTGTATTTACCAGTATTCGTGCTAAGATACATCCAATCCATAGCTGTAACTCGCTATAATATTAGCTGAGTGTTATGAAACAGGTGCGTGCTACTTATAGACGGTGCCTGGAAAAGAAGGATAACTCCAGGTGAGGTTGACCATCATTACTTCGCGTAGTTCCAGAAGCACGACGTTGTAGCGGGGAAAAGAAGAATAACTCCAGGTGAGGTTGACCATCATTACTCTGTGAAGTTGCAGAAGCACGACGTTGTAGCGGGGAAGAAGGATAACTCAAGGTTATGCTGAGGTTGACCATCAACATCCTGTGTAGTTCCAGAAGCACGACGTGTTTTGCTGAGGTTGACCATCATCACCCCATGTAGTTCCAGAAGCACGACGTGTTTTGCTGAGGTTGACCATCATCACCCCATGTAGTTCCAGAAGCACGGCGTGTTTTGCTGAGGTTGACCATCATCACCCCATGTAGTTCCAGAAGCACGACGTGTTTTGCTGTGGTTGACCATCATCATCCCATGTAGTTCCAGAAGCACGACGTGTTTTGCTGAGGTTGACCATCATCACCCCATGTAGTTCCAGAAGCACGGCGTGTTTTGCTGAGGTTGACCATCATCACCCCATGTAGTTCCAGAAGCACGACGTGTTTTGCTGAGGTTGACCATCATCACCCCATGTAGTTCCAGAAACACGAAGTTGTAGTAGAGACAGATGTACGCCTGTCTGGATTTGTTCATAATATCTAAATGTTCTACAATAAAAGTAAACAAAAGCCAAGGCATAGGTAAGGGTATATAAGACTAATTTAAAGGCTAAACATTTTCACGGTATTACCTATTTAAGGGATAGTGGGACAGAATATCCTTGTACCTGGACCGTCCTCCAGTAATTAGTTAACCCTTACTGGTAACTATACAATAACAATAATAATTGTAATAATTTTACAAAAGGGCGTTTTAATAAATGTATTGCTCAGGAGTGCGAGGTCTAGTAGTAAATCGGAGGGTTATGTATTCGATCCCCCATCAGGGCTTTGTGTGATGTATTTGAGCAAGGCACTTTATTCAAAGATGCTGAATACTGGTACTACCCAGGAAAACTTCAAGCGTGATTTGTCTAAGTTATAATAATTGATAATTGAAGTAAATAAATAAGTTAAAAATATATTGATCTGATTTATATGATCTGCTAACCATTAAAAACAACTAAAAAAGTCTCAAATAACCCCTTCCCTAGAATGTTGTCGCTTCTGTACACTTTTGCATTCCATATGAGACAAATACTTTTTAGCTCGACTTTTCGTAGATCCATTTTCATGAACTGGTACCGAAATATTTCCCTCTGATGTGAAATTAGTGGCCTATATTGTATACATATGTATAAAACTGAACAACTTAGAATGTAGAAGGATATCCAGCATTGATAAACTGTATGTGTTGGTACAAGAATATAGATCCATTTACAAGAACTGGTATATTACCATATGATAAACTAATCTTGAAACAGAAGATCATCTCAACTATAGCTTACACTTTATTTTAAATTTTTGCTGGAATTATTTCAAATACTGTTTAATTTTTATATTTGTATTGCTTGACCAACCTATATTATTCTAGTCATACAACTGAAGTGTTTAGGGTTATTATACATAAATGAGATGCCTTAAGTTAGGTATTTGCACACCTATTGGGGTTATTTGTCAGCAATGGTTAATGAATTTATAAAGCAATTTTAAAGTTTGAAAGACAAATGTAACAAATGACAAATGCTGATTTAAATAATATCAAGGCAATACGAGTCATCCGTTCTTTTTGTGGTTTTCAAAAAAAACATACCTGTTGATAATGAAAATAAATTGTTGGTGAATTATTTTGCTTATTTATTTTTAACAGAAAAGCAATAATTATAGCTTAATTTTACCACCCTGAGTTTTAATTGTCTTCCATTTAGTACTCGACTATGTTTTAGAACGGCATCGAAATAGTCGAGCGCACTGTCCCTCCTACAGCTCTTGTATAAACGCGAATGACATTTAAAGTATATTATTGATACATGGCGCGGTGTGGAAAACATGTGACACTCAATGGGATAAAGATTCACTGAAGGGGAAACGGGTATAACTCAGTTCGAGCTCA
Organism: Panopea generosa; assembly: GCA_029582155.1. NCBI lineage: Eukaryota > Metazoa > Mollusca > Bivalvia > Adapedonta > Hiatellidae > Panopea > Panopea generosa. The sequence goes on from CM055909.1 coordinate 12,161,843, forward strand.
GGTCGAATTATGGCCGCCTTTTTACTTTATTTTATGTTGTATTACAAGCAGTTGTCTCGATAACTTCCTGTCATTAATCAACAAAACTTCCTGTGTGTTTACTACCACTGAAGGGACTCCGGGGTATGAGCGAGATAACTCCGACTTTTACGCAGACTTAAGATCCATTTAATACTTCATATATGTGTGCCAGTTACTTGCAGATTTATTCTGAGGACTTCCTTCACCAATTAAACTGCATACTTGATATGTCGTATATTACCTAAAATGTGTTGAAAATGGCATTAAACCCTATCCGAAAATATGGTTAACTGGCAAGATCTTGTCTCTATACACGTCACACGTTAACGAAACTTCACAGTTGAGGTCAGTGAGATGTTTTACTTGCATTACCTGATGTCAATGATAGTAACACCCGCTACTAATTGTGGGGGGGGGGGGGGGGGGGGGGGGTGTGTGTGTTGGGGGGGGGGGGGGGGGTCGTTGTTTGAAACGTTATCTCTGCCAAATTTTATCAAAATTGATAAAGAAAAAAACTTTTATTATTTTACCTTTTATGTTTTTAAAGTCCCTCAGTGTATGTTTTAGGCAGATTTATTTCCTCTATTATACGTTAGTTTTATTTAAGTGGTTTAGAAAACTCATATCCTTCGGCAGTCATTGCTGTGCGTTTTCTATACGTTTATATAGCATGTTCTCAGGTACCACAGTCATATTGTGCATTGACTTTTTTTTTTACAAAGACTTCATCCTTTTGTCTACTTCGTAGTCATTAAATAGCCATTGTTTTTGCGTCAAGCAAGCTTCCAAACTATTAGAGGAATATCTCAGAATTAATCTACGTAGAAACGGTATCCCTCTTTCACGGATTGTAAAATGTCAATATACACTGAGTTTGGTTATATGAGAGGCATTTTTACATGTCATTTCTTTATATTCCTAAGCTTTTGTAATGTGTTGTAAGTTAAAGTTAAATGCATAATGCCCGTACAACATATTTAACTGGAATACATTGAAAATGAGTAAAAGTCAATTTGAGTTTTGTCAAATTATATTTGAAAAAAAAAATTGTAAATTATCATATAATTATTGTTCACGTTTCAGCTGAAGGAAACTCTAACTCGAATAAGTCGGGGACGACACAGAACATCCTGGACTGTTGAATTACCACAAAGACCAGTAGTTGCAGTGTGTGTGTATATATATATGTTCAGACAGTGTTTGGAACAATAAGCCAATATGACTACATATCTCTGGGACAACACGTATAATCTCATTTGAACATCAAGGTGAAAGGACGACAACTTTGTAAATTACCCAGTGACATTCAGTTTTCAATACAACTTGATTGATGAAGAATTGCATTACATTATATGTGTGATGGCGTGGATTCTTTATAAAGTGGACTATATTTAAGTTGTGTACTACTAATCAAAATCTGATAAGGTCCATGTTATTTATTTCCCAATAAAATTGTATTTGTATTTTTTTTTTAAAAAAATGTGATGCCAACATAATGCTAATCAAGTATGTACAATATACTAAATAACAATATTAACCTAAAAATTTCAATTTACATGATTAATAAAAAAACGCATATTTGAAATATAACAGTTTTTGTCCCAAAATTTATATTTTTCAAAAAATTATATTTTTCTTTAAAGTTCTTATTTATCAATTTAAGATTTGACCTCATTCTTTCAGAATCAAACTTAATTGGAATATAAAAACTGTGTCCCAACATCCTGCTGAACTGAACAATACTCAGATTTTCAAAACAAATCACCATATTTTGATTTGAAAAAGCCCGTGTGGTTCCGGTTAAGAATAGAATCACTGCCGATCTCTGCAGAGGGGTAGGAATCCTCCGAATGGGTGTCATGTTCATTTTATCATTTTTTTATATGAGCCATATGCCATTATTCCTCTTTTGAAAAAAAAATAGAATTGTCTAAAAAGTAATGTTTGTTAAATAATTATTATAAAATTATAATTTCAAATGAAATATACTGTAAAAATGTTTTGCAAGACTTTTCATATAAATATTGTTAACACTACAGATTATACTATGAATCTCATTGTACGAATACACTTTAGCCCTATTGGCGAAAGTCCGGAAGGACCATACAATAAAACAAATTCTAAATGGGACACACCGTTCCATTTAGGACACATTCATTGTCCTTGATTTAAAATGCCGATTTGCGGCTTTTAAACACTATATCGCCTTTAGTTTTTAAATTTTGTCAGAGTATTTATAATAATAGAGGTTCCATATGGAAGTTTCCTTCTTATTTGGCATCTTCTTGTTATTGTTGTCACATTAGTTATACATGTTTGAATAATGACTAAACAATTACTACAAATGCCAATGTGTGGCTTTTAAAAACTATATCACCTTTAGTTTTTAAACTTGGTCAGAATATTTATAAGTGTTGACACTCCATATGACTTCTTCCTCTTAGTTTGGCATCTTGTTATTAGTATTGCCACATGAATTATACTTTTTGAATATTTGCTAAAAGTGATTAAAAATGTCAAATGTGTAGCTTTTAAACACTATATCACATTTAGTTTTTAGTTCTACTGGCCAAAGTTCAGCAGGGCTTATGTCATGGTAAATTGTCCGTTGTCCGTCTGTTAACCTTTTTTCTTGTAGACGCATTTTTCATTGAATCTTAACCAAACTTGCACAGCTGTTATATAACCACACGATCTCCGATGAGTTCATAAACCCTCGTCATTCCACCACAAATTTCCCCGTCACAGGACTTATAAGCACATTTAAGTAAACTTTTAAAGAACGTTTTCTCTAAAAGTTTAAAACTTAGACCTTAGATATTTTACCTTTAGCATATATTGCCAGTAGAGCGATTCGGATCCACTTGGGCCTCGTGTTAATCTTTGTCAGGATATTTATAAGTTTAGATGCTCCGTATAAGTTCTTCCTCCTTATTGGGCCTCTTCTTGTTATTATTGTCACATTAACTATACATTTTTTGATAATGGCTAAAATGCTAATTTCTTGTGTTTAAACACTATATCACATTTAGTGTTCAACCTTTGTCAGTATATTTTGAGTATATGTATAAACGTTACATATGAGATCTTCGTGCTTATTTCGGCCTCTTCTTGTTATTATTGACACATTAATTATACATTTTTAATAATGGATAAAACTGCTAATTTGTCGCGTTTAAACACTATATCACATTGAATCTTCAAACTTTGTCAGGATTTTCATAAGTATAGATGTTCCATATGAGATTTTCGTGCTTATTTCGGCCCCTTCTTGTAATTATTGGCACATTAATTATACATTTTTGAGTAATGGCCAAAAAATGATTAAAAATTCTATTTAATGGGCTTAAAAGCATAGTACCACTATTGAAAAAAGGAAGTGCTTCCGTAGGGTACTCGTATAATGGCGGTTATTAATAATCCTTGTTTCTTCTTCTTTAAAAATGTATTTTCCTTATTTTAATGCTCATATTTTTGTGTTTGAATGGCATTATTGATGTGTTTTGAACATTTTGAAAGCATTGTCATGTTTGAATTGTGAAGTTAGATAAGAAATTGAAGCTTGGATATTGGGGTATGAGTACATGATTTCACTTTGTCAACAGTATACACACTGAGCAAAAAAAAATCTTATATGACACATGCTCCCTACTTTTCTCATCATATTTTGGTAGCGTAGAGGTTGACAAACAGTAAAATGTAAGTTTCATTCTTCCATTTGGGCCGATCATTGCAGAGGGGTAGGAATCCTCCGAATGCGTGTCATGTTCATTTTATCATATTTTGTCATGTTCACTAATGTGGGCCGGACCCGATTAGCTCAGTCGGTTACGCGTCTGACTATCAATCCAGAGGTCGTGAGTTCGAATCCCCCGCCCGGCAACAGTCTTCGTGATGATTGATATATGACATTGTGTCTCATTATCATTCGTCTCTCACCACTGATTCAAACGGGAAAGTTATCAGTTACTTGCGGAATTGGGGTGTTCTCGAGTACTGGTTAATACCAGGAAACAGTGGTTAGGTTAACTGATCGTCTGTTAGCCTTCGATGGCATAAAAATGACGCTAAATATTCAATCAATCAATATTCAATCACTAATGTGGTTAAATTATCAAACCCGTGTGGTTCCAGGGAGCCATATGAGTGATGGCAAGAATAGGATCACTGTGGCTCATGCATGTCGAAGGAAGCGACAATTTGAGTAATACGGTAGAATTTGCTGAAACTATGTTCTGCAGGTATCAATGTTTTAGGTTCATTCTGCATATTCATTAGTTGATGTATCTTTTTTTAATCTGTAATTTTTTAATCTGTATAAACTCGTGTGGTTCCGGCTAAGAATAGAATCACTGTCGATCTCTGCAGAGGGGTAGGAATCCTCCGAATGGGTATCATGTTCATTCTATCATTTTTTGTCATGTTCACTATTGTTGTTAAATTATCAACCCCTGTGTTGTTCAAGGGAGCCATGAGTGATGGCAAGAATAGGATCACTGTGGCTTATGCATGTCGTAAGAAGCGACACATTGAGTAATACGATAGAATTTACTGAAACTCTGCAGTTCTGCAGGTATCAAGGTTCTAGTTCATTTTGCATATTCATTTGTTGATGTATTTTTTAAATATGTATGTTAATTTGTTGTTTTTGTACAAGTAGTGTGAACCTGGAATCTTCCTTCCTGTTGGCGTCAAATAATCTATAATGTGTTCAGTTTTTATTCTTTGTCAGGGTATTTATAAGTTTAGACTCCATATAAGTGTTTCATCGTTAGTGGGCATATTCTCATAAAAATTGCAACCAGTTACTCTCATTTACCTAGTTATTTACCCTGAACTAAATGATTAAACGCTCATTTTAACTGGTGTAGAAAGAAAGAACAATCGAACATATTTATTATTAGTTCACTTTATTTAGAAAATAGTATCTTGTCAATTAAAACGTACAATTGTAATACTGAAACAGCTTTAATTCTATCTAAAGTCGGCAATACAAAAAAAAAAACAAATAGCAAAATCTTTACATAACATTTTGAAGCAACATAGTGCGTTGTTTGATATTTCGATAACATATCTATTAAAGTTATTGGTTTTATTCTTGGTAATATGATACATACATTTAGTATAAATAGTCAAAAACAACCAAGAGCAAAACATGCGGTTACCAGTATTCAGGATTTTCTGTATATGACTCGAAAAGATAACAAAGCAACACTGTTATTGCCTTTAGATGATTGAACAACAGAAAAAGCGTTTCACTCAGTTACTTTAGTGACCTTTAAGGGAAGTATATCGGGATAAAACACGATATGAATGTATTACAAATAAGATCATTATTAAAATGCATAGAAAGCATCTCATTATCATTAGTAAATAAAATCCGGTTTTGTATATGTCAAATCCACCAAAACGTGACAAAATTGATATTTGTATTGGAGTGGTTAACTTTACTCAAAATCCCCATTCTAAAAATAGACCGCAATTAAATATTGTTTGCCGATCTCTGCATCGTCATCCAGACGCGGTCTAAGATGAAACAATTTTACTACGTTAGACCTGTATAATGGGTCAAATTGAAATCAAAATGAAATTAATACGTCACAAAATATGTTGCAACGTAAAAGGGAAATCTACTTTAGCCTGACCTAGGCGTAGCCAAAGTTAGGAAATATTATTTTGGCATGTTTAAATATATTATATCCTATTTGTAATACGGGTCAGTGAGTATATAAAGTCAAGATAAATTTAGGAAAACAATATTTTAGCCAATTTTAAAAGTTTGTAAAATCCTGATATATTCCCTTTAAGCTAGAGTTATTATTTTGTATATCTCTGCATTGACTTTAAGTAAATTTGGTCACAATCAATATCAGTGTTACTAAAATAGAGCGCATCAGTCGTGTCTTCTCTTCCGACAGTGTAAAAGTATGGCAATGCAATTTTTAATTAAGAATAGCATGCCAGGTTATTTAGGCCCCCAACATACATTCCCAACAAAAATCGTGTTTTATAAAAATTTATTAATGAAAAATAGAAATGTTCTTTGTAAAATCAATAAATAGATAGGACTGGATAATGAATGAATGTGGTTTTACGGCTTATCAACACATTGTAGGTTATTCGAGGCCAACAGGAAGGAAAATTCCAGGTCTATTCTACACATACAAAAAATCAAATTAACATAGAACAGAACAGATATTTTATTTCAAACTTGTACATATATACATACATAGTTAAATAATGAACGTAGGACCTTGATACCTGCAGAACTGCAGAGTTTCAGCAAATTCTATCGTATTACTCAATTTATCGCTTCTTAAGACATGCGTGAGCCACAGAGAATTTTGCCATATGGCTCCCTTAAACCAAACAGGGGTTGGTTATTTAACAAAAATAATGAACATGACACCTTTTCGAAGGGTTCAATCCCTCTTCAGAGATCGACATTGATTCTATTCTTACCAGGAACCGCACGAGTTTAGGACTGGATAAAATAGTTGTAAAAGTTATTTAGTAAGTCATTTGATGTATATTTTAATATTTACACTTAAAGTTGATAGTGTGTAAAAAGGGGGAATTGACCATTTTTTTCAATGATTTAAGGGCATCACATGCAATAAATAATATAAGGTTAAGAAGCGACAATTTGAGTAATTCGATAGAATTTTCTGAAACTTTGCTGCATTTCTGCAAGTTTCAAGGTTCTAGGTTCATTCTGCATATTCATTTGTCGGTGTATTGTTTTTAAATCTGTATGTTAATTTGTTGTTTTTGTACATAAAGAGTGAACCTGGAATCTTCATTCCTGTTGGCGTCGAATAACCTATAATGTGTTGGAACGCCGTAAAACACTATTCATTCATTCTATCTTTATTTAAAATAACATCAACTGATTTTTTAGTCCAGCTAACCAACGCAAGTGTGTCTGAAAATAGTATTAAATTGCATTGATAAAATTGAAACAAAACCAAACCAATTTTATTGAAATTTGATCGTTACAAATACTTATAGAAACAATGTATGTTAAACATGAACAAATTCGACTTGAAAAGTCTTTTTAGAAGATTCACAATTTTATCCGTTTAGTGACAGCTTCTGGCCGCTCATGTTTATAAAACTTAATTCAAAAACTCTTACTGTACTTAATATGCTTTGATAAAAACAATTCATGATTCAGATTTCGATATAGAAAAAAGTCATGTTTTGAATAAACTTGAAAAGGATATTGGTACCTCGAATATAAAATTAATTTGACACACGTGTTTACAGAAGAAATTGCAACTTGTGACATCAACAAATGGATATGTAAACTGAACATATAACCTTGCTGCATGATCTACACTGATCCCATTCTTACCATTACTCGTGTAGCCATCTAAAACAACAGATTGATTGATAACATAGCAGCCTGCAAATTACTATGATAAAATGGCTATGAAACGCATTAGGAGGCGGCTGCAAGCATTAATACTAGACTGAAGATATGGTTGAAATAATCATGTTACACAGAAGATCTAACATGAATGTTCATTTATTATTGAATTTATTAAGCGAGTTAGCAAAACTGTTATATGTTGGGCTCTGTCGACCATTATATCATGTTGTCAATGTGTTAATACATTCAATAATAAACGCACACGAATGTAAAATTCTCACAGAACTCAGGGGATATGGTACCTTACCAATCATTTAACAGATCACCTCGGTATGGAACGATAATAAACCAGGCATATTAGTTTCCGTCAGTCGTCGTTTGTGTCTCAAAATAACACCGTTTTGCCATGACAAAGTGACGCCATTTTCATACTCGGGGAAAGTCGAAAAGTAGTTCGGCATTTTACGTACGAGAGTCGAGAAAAAATGAGTGATGAATCGGAAGTGATATTACACAATGTTATATAAACAAGCGGAGGGACAGCGCGCTCGACTATTTTGATGCTGTTCTAAATCAACACCTTTTCAGGAAATGAGTACCAAATGAAAAACAATTAATATAAACACTCAGGGGTGGTAAAATTAAGCTATAAATATTGCTTGTTTGTTAAAAACAAATTAGCAAAATAATTCAATATCAATATTTATTTTCATTTGAAAAAAACAAAGTTAATTATTCAATTTAGCATTAATTACATTGGTCGTTCTTTTAAATTGCTTTATATATTCATCATGGCTCTATGAGTTTCCAAGATGCTGCTGAATACACTGTGAAGTTTCATTCATGTCCAATGAAAAACGTGAGCTTACTCAAAAACTTTAACCAATTTTTTTCAAAAAGGGTAATAATTCTGCCAATCTTACAATACAATGTCTCTGTGCGTTCCATAGATGATGCTGAACATACATGTGCAGTTATATTCGTAACAAATGAGTGGTTTCATAAAAAAAAACTTTAAACTAAAAAACCAACGCCGATGCCGGGGCGAGTATAATAGCTCCCCTATTCTACAAATAGTCAAGTTAAAATGCCCGTATTTATAACAGTCCTGCACGGTGAAGTATGTGATAAATACAAAATATTAAATTTCAAACGTTAAGTTCATCAGGTATGTAGTTACATGTAGGTCAATGTCTGTATAGCATAAGGAATTAAAATAGGCAATCTTAACGCAATAAAATAAAAACAAGCAATCTAAGTGCAGTCCACTTGATAAAGAGCAAATGTACTTCTTGGTTAACCGAATGGTCTTGACGAGAATGCCACTTCCCTTCTATGTTACTGTTCAATTCATTATATAATGTGCTGGAGATACGGCCATATTAATTAACATCATGACTAAATGTTCATACACTGTCTGAAAATGTATACACTGCAACTATTGGTCTGTGTGGAAATCCGACAGTCCTGGGTGATTACTAAAATCATTTCACGCATTGCTTCCATCTCCTGAAACAAGAAATGACAACTGCATTTAATTACATGTATTTGAACGTCATTTTTATATACCATTTTAATCTGTTGTGTAAACATTGTACATTTATCTTAATCAAATCACTTACAAATCCTTAATGAATTTAAACCGATACATAATGGCTTTGATATTATCCTACCCAGGGCATGCTGACCTTTTTAATTCCCGAAGGAAGGTTTGCAGTTCTGTTTAGATTCATTCGGAGATCTTCGCAACAGAAATGGATGCAACATATAAAATGCATTGTGTGTTAAAGGGGCGTTTAAGCCTTTACTTCATATAGACGCCTTTGGACACCTAATATACACGCCTTTGGACACCTAATATACACGCCTTTGGACACCTAATATACAACGCTTTTGAATTATTGGGTGAATTATGTTTATATCAACTGACAGAGTGGAAAACAGTGCAGGAACTCTTCCTAAACTGTTTTCAAAGGCCTTCTGTGATTGGTGCGGGAAAACGCATATCTATGGAGTAAAGGGCACTAACAATCAAATTACCGAATTCATTATGAGGTCTTACTCAACCAATAAAACCCGGATCCCATTTATAACCTGTAATATATTGGAAGATTGAATCCCATTAAAAATCATGAGTTTTATTCCGAGATAGATCTCGTTGGGTGGACAAGTAAAATGCTCAAAACACAAGAATGTGAAACATTCAATATATATTTTTAGTTTAAAAAAAGGTGCATTACTCACGTAAAAAAATACATGCAAAATCTAGTGATAGGCATTCTTCTATGCAAATTTGAAAAGAATAAATGTTTTGATGCTGTGTTTGAACGCCATTTTAAACACATTTCCGGTTATATATGGCGTATACAGTTTTATTGGTGGAGGAAGACCCCAGAATGAATCTGAGTACACATTTCCGGTTATATATGGCGTATACAATTTTATTGGTGGAGGAAGACCCCAGAATGAATCTGAGTACACATTTCCGGTTATATATGGCGTATACAGTTTTATTGGTGGAGGAAGACCCCAGAATGAATCTGAGTACACATTTCCGGTTATATATGGCGTATACAGTTTTATTGGTGGAGGAAGACCCCAGAATGAATCTGAGTACACATTTCCGGTTATATATGGCGTATACAGTTTTATTGGTGGAGGAAGACCCCAGAATGAATCTGAGTACACATTTCCGGTTATATATGGCGTATACAGTTTTATTGGTGGAGGAAGACCCCAGAATGAATCTGAGTACACATTTCCAGTTATATATGGCGTATACAGTTTTATTGGTGGAGGAAGACCCCAGAATGAATCTGAGTACACATTTCCAGTTATATATGGCGTATACAGTTTTATTGGTGGAGGAAGACCCCAGAATGAATCTGAGTACACATTTCCAGTTATATATGGCGTATACAGTTTTATTGGTGGAGGAAGACCCCAAAATGAATCTGAGTACACATTTCCAGTTATATATGGCGTATACAGTTTTATTGGTGGAGGAAGACCCCAGAATGAATCTGAGTACACATTTCCAGTTATATATGGCGTATACAGTTTTATTGGTGGAGGAAGACCCCAGAATGAATCTGAGAGGAACCAGCGTCCTTCCGCAAGTACCATATTAAAAATAAAACTTGAAATTATCAGCGAACGTTATAACACTACGTAAGGTATGTTTGTATACAGCACTAAGCCAATACTAATATCATCTTTCTCGCTATTGTATGACTGCATGAGATATTATGTCGTTTGGAATTGATATTCGTCTTTCATCTATCGATATTCAACATTAAACTACCAACTCTGACCATTTCAGTCTCCAATATTAAAGAGTTACGTACTGAATTATCAAAAGACAGATGACGAATGTCAAACTAGCTCTAACATTTTTATTCAACACTATGCTAACTGCGTGAAGTGTGCCAATAATCTGCGAAAGGAAGGATATTCTTCTTCAGAACATGTATATGCATCTGGATACGATAATGTTCTTGTAGATTTTTTAATAAAGATAAAACTAACATTTTGAAATAAAATTTGACTTTGAAAATAAATTCAAATGATTAGAGATATATTTGCATAAAACATGAAAGGAAGACTTAGAAGATTTGAAATTGGTTTATGATATCGTTTGATTTAAAAATCTACAGCCTAACATTTTCCTGCAATATAATAACAGGATGCCAAACAGATATAGTGATTATTGTGAAAATGGTGTTACATCAAGCTTAAGCTTGATATCAACTTATTGATGGTGTTGCACCCTGTATTTAGATACAATTAGACGTTGATAACGAGTCTAGACAGTACAACACGATGACAACATGTCCCCATCACCATAATGCCATCGTCTTAATGGACACTGCCGTGTTGGTGAACATCAGTAGTACGTGATGCATCACAGTCAGAACATATCCTCCACGTCCATTATAACAGAAGAAGAAGAAACTGACCGTGTATGTAGGATTGGAAGCCTTCCGTGTTTTCCACAAAGCGCCATGAACCTGTAGTGCATCTCCTGTTTCATACAAATCAGTCCTGTTTAAAAATGAGCTCTAGACAACATTTTACTTGGAATAAACACTTGCAAATTCATGCAGCATTGTTATTTTAATAGTACTGGAATATTTCATGGAAAGTAGGCCGATATGAAACCCAGCCTAATTTAGATGTAAATGTTGCCACCGTACCGAAGATCTGTCAATAAAATAGCATTGCCGTTTTAGAATATTTGGAAACATTTGGAAGTTAGTATGACATTCGTCTTTTGATATTCAACATGGAACTTCAAACTCTAACTTTCAAGTCTCCAAGATTGAAAAGTTACATACTGAACTATCAAAAGACAAATAACGAAGATCAAACTAACTGTAACCGCTTAAAGTTGCTTAAAGGTATCTGCATGTGGAAGGTTATTCTACCGAGGGAAATGTATATGTATCTATGATTGCGTGACGTTTTAATAAAGAAATAACATAATATTTTGCAATAAAGTTACAATTTAAAAATTAATGATCAGAGAAATATTTGCATAACCATTGATATATTAAAGACACTTAGTAGACTTAAAATCAGTTTATTATACCATAACATTTCCGTGCAACATTACAACAGTATGCCTAATAATTACAATCATTTGGGTTAAAAACTTTCAGCGTTAGCTTAATATCAACTTACCCGCGAATTGGTGTTGTTTCCTGTATTATGGAGCCATCAAAGGTTGGGACGACCCAGGACAGGACAAACACGATGCCCACATGTCCCCATCCCCACAAGGTCATTGTCTTTTGGACACCACCTGTGGTGATGTTAAACCCCGGCAGTACATAGGCACCACAGTCAGAACACCTCCTCCACGTCCATTATACCAGAGGAAGATGGAACTAACCGTGCGTGTATGATTGGAAGTCTCCCATGGTTTCCGCATCGTACCATCGATCTGTACTACAAATTCTGTTTCACAAAATAACAGCCATGTTTAAAAAAAAAACTTAATTTAATTGGAATAAACTCTGTAAAATATATGCGGAAACTCATGAATATTTTTTATTGATAGTAGGCCGAGATGAATTCCTACCTAATTTAGGTGTCACTGCTTTGACCGAACCGGGGCACTGTTAAGTTTTCCGTGGAAACAGTGATATGTGTATCAATGATAATAATCACATTGGATCAAGCATATACTCTGTATTGACCCATTTATTTGTATACCATTTAGATTTATTTATTTCATAATACTTTTGTGTATTTACCGTCTTCTGAGCGTAGGACGTCAGTATCTAGTTCGAGATATGTATGATATTTAAAACATACGTATTTGACAAAAAAACTTTTAATTGATTTTAATGGTTAATGGAATATACAGAAATTACACAAAGAAATACATTTAAACCTGATCAATACAAATATTAAAACTTTGATAGGGGAAAAGAATATTCGAAATAGCACTTGAATAATTATGGCTTTAACGTCTCACCACACAGTTACGCCACTTTTTTCCTACGGTAGCAATATTCTTACTCTTAAAAATAGGCCTATGTACTTTGGTTATGAAATATTTTCAAAATGGTTCATAGTGGCTGTGATTTCTTGCTGCAGATGAGTAGAGCAAAAGTTGGCATAGCATATACTGCAATAAAACATCACTGGTGTTAAAAATATGACTTTTATAGGATTTCAACATATGCATGTATTTATGAGCATCTGAGGACTTCTTTTTTTTCAAAAAAGCTCAGGGTGTCACTGCACCCTCTTTAAAAAAAGCAACGTGGACAACCTACCAGTTATTGTGCACTTTTATGTGTGTGTACATTCCTGCTATGAAAACAAATACTTTAAAAAAGAATTCTTTTTTTACCAGTGAAATCCTAGACCTTATTTTATATAGAACAAAGAACAAAACTCAACTGTGTTGTGAGACCTTATATCTGTAAAAGTGTCACAATTATAGCGAAACTGCAACACAGTCAGTGAATATTGTCAATACTGAAGTATCACAGAATGCTTTATATGAATGCATGAATGATATATACATATGGACATCATTGCAAATTAATTTTAATTCAAAAATATACCTTTGAACAAATAAGAAGTGTATTCGAGCAAAGTATTGTTCAGATTACAGGATACATTGAGACCTACAAGATTCAAGTTGCAAAACAACTACTTCCGCTTGGAAAGCTATTATCCTGCTTCTTTTAACGTTGTGCTATAAATATTAAACATCTTCTAACTCATGTTTACTTTACGTTAATAGCGGTACATCTTGGCTTACACCTGTTATAGTCATCTTTTTTTAATTTGATATAGTACTTATTTTTCTGCTTTGTTGAAAATATACGAGTAGGCCAAGGTAAACTTTTTAATAATAATTAAATTGATGGAATCTCGCAATTATTGTTATTAAAGTGTATTAGCTAGTTGTAAGGATGGACAACATATTCATGAAGGGAAGGCTCAAGTGTTAGCATGTTCTGTGCCATTTTCGGTATAATGGCGTGAATAGTTCATTCTGTAATCCATCTGACTATCAATATAAAGTCATGAGTTCGAATCCCTGCTCAGTCTCAGTCTTCGTGGTGATTGATGTGTACGACATTGCGTCTCACTGCCATTCGTCTATCACCGCTGATTCAAGTGGGAGACGTACCAGTTATTTGCGGAGATGGGTGTACTTGAATACAGGTTAATCTTCCAAGAACGAGTGATTAGGTTACCTGATCGAATGCATAAAGATGAAAATATTTAAACAAACAAAAACAAAACAAATTACCTAAGACTTGGTGTTTCTGGAAACAAAAAGTAGGGAACGCATACAGACAGATCAGCCTGATATAGACGCGTTTCCATCACAATGGCTTTGTGGAAACTGCAAGTAGCGATGATAGTAGGAAGTCATCCTTATGTTTTATAGAGCAGTATTAATCTGTAGGTCGTCATTCATCAGTGGCCCATACACCATGAATCAGTAGTACATCTCCTGTTTCATTATAATCAGATATATCTAAAATGAGTTATGTTTAGATACAACAACGGGAATGAACACTGGCAAATACACGTAACTCGGCAAAAATACATGTACATGAAACGGTGCATTTTGTGAAAGTGTAAGCATGTCGTTCATTAGTATGCGTTTGATGTAAGGATAGTTCACCATTGTTTTATCGGAGCAGAGTCTGTTACAAAACAGTAATACCAAGGACTGGAATCCAACTGACTCAATCACATATTCATGATGAAATATTTTCTTGCAAACCACTAGATGTTTGATCTTTGTGTCAAAATAAACATGCTGACGTATTATCTTCCGAGATTAACGTTATGTCATAATATTGTCTGTTTTGTGTGTTAATGGAAGTTTATTATCAAACCTGGAATGAGTTAGGAAAATGTCACACAAATGAAATGACAGAGTTCCTTGTCCGGTTTGCGAGAAAAATAATTATTTGTCTTATAAGGAAACGAGTAATATATTTGCGTAAATTAATTTGTAATAATTAATTTCTTGTCCAAGACTGTTTAATAGATTTTGATGGTTAATGTAACCTATAGCAGTTACATTTGGATCATATACAATTGATTTAATTGAAAAAAACATAGACGGCTTAAATGATTTTTACTACTATTATACCATATCATGTATTACTATTCACTTCATTTATTTGTAAATAGTTTCTAATAAATTCTGAACTATTCATTAATTATTGCGCGCACAAAATGACCTATTTATGTGTTGACGTTCCTTAAAACGCTGTTCATTCCTTTATTCTCCATGGCGAGAGATAAACAGTACAAATTCAATGTGGACCTTATTACAATGTAATAAAAATTAAGCAAAGGCCGACAATTACTATTTCTGTACGTAAGCCCGGGGTCACGATACTACAGGAGAAGAGTTTATGTATGATCAAGTACTGTAACATAATCGATGATATATAAAAAATGAAGTATATTATAATTACTTTAGCTTTATTTTAATACAACCTAACCTGAGACATGGTGTTTTTCTATATTAGGAAACATATAAAAGCTTGGAACGAATCCAGACAGGCCATCAACAGGTACACTTGTCTCTCTGCCTTTATCACAACAAAGTCGTTATGTTAACGTAAGTGGTGACGATGTTGACGATGGTAAAGCCAAGCCGAGTATGTAATCACCTTTTTGTTCCGTACGGCACAATGATCAGGGGCACTTGTCCTGTATAAAAAAATCAGACATTAAATAATATAGTCTAATAATATTTGGAACGAACAGAATGTGACTAACTTCTTTTGTGATATTATACGTGATATCATAATATTACGTACATTTGTTGTATGGTGTTTGGCGTCGCTTTCAGCAATTGCGGCGGTGTCCACTTGACACAATAGCCTATTTGCTGCAACACTGGAGTATCATATCGTAGACACATGCTATGATACCACACCCAGTCACATTATACTGACACCCGGTCGACCTGACCTACAATACTGCCACAATGAAGTATCATACCGCAGACACATGCTATGATACCACACCCAGTCACATTATACTGACACCCGGTCGACCTGACCTACAATACTGCCACAATGAAGTATCATACCGCAGACACATGGTAAGATACCACACCCAGTCACATTATACTGACACCCGGTCGACCTGACTTACAATACTGCCACAATGAAGTATCATACCGCAGACACATGGTATGATACCACACCCAGTCACATTATACTGACACCCGGTCGAGCAGACCTAGAACTATCTTCTAAATGTTTTAGTACATTATCTTTGTAAAACCTTCCTGTAATTATTCTACCCTCTTTGCGATGAATGTGTACAACAGGACAACTAGAATTAAAGAAAAGGGCATATAAAACCTTGGCGCTTCTTGTCCTCTTTGTTATGACTGGCCTAGTCTGACTTTTTACCATCGTTTGTTCTTCATGCACTGTAGGGGCTCAAAATATTAAGTTTCACCCCCAGCATGTCAGAAATGTTCCTAGGATTACAAACGCTTGGCCTTTTGGTAAGGTGTCAGCAATAGGGGGATCCATCTAGCACAAAGCCTCTTTACGACACAATTCAGAATAAATCTATTTTGGTGATTACTGCAAAGAAACTCGGGCTTTTATTTTTCTTCAGGTTTCATTACGACATTGAAATATAGCCACTGTACATGAGTGTGTATAACTCAACAATGAATATCTTGGTCCAGTACAATCGGATTAAGTTGAGAATTTGCAGGGGTTTTGAATTAACATCCCTAAACAATTGCACGAATTTTTTATGTTCTTTCGTAACATTGTTTCTACGGAAGGCCATTAGTGACAGAATTTATTCAAAGCCCCTCGTAGATGACAATGAACCTAAACGTTGTAGCATAATCCCTTACAATGCTTTTAAAATGAACAAGTAAAGACTCAAATAAAGAATAAATAAGACTTTGGCCAATCAAGTGTCACAATTCATGAGAAAATCGGGTAGTTCTTAACATGTTAAATGGATTTGAATGGTTATTGTAATGTTCTCTCTGTTCTAAATGGGAAATATAATATATGCACAAGACTTGGTTTGTATTTAATACGTTTTATTCACTCAAGCACCAGACTCTAACTTCTTCTTTTATACTAACTCTAACATTTCATTCATACACAAGCTATGTTATCATTAGTGGGCGGGTCTATAATTATACTCATGAATATGTAGTATATGGTCACAATCATACAGTTATCAAAATGTAAAACAAGAGCACAACAAGCGGGTGCTGTCCTTTTTTCAAATATATGTATATTACGTAGGTCAAAGTCAGTGATGTAAACTTTTTAAATACTTTAGGATAATGATTAGTTCGCAAAATCAATACTATTACTGAAAAAATAAAATTTGATTTAAAAACAAAAGAAAAAGAAAAACAAGAGCTGTCGAAGAACAGCGTTAACCCGACTATTCTAGCCATGTCACAGAATAGTATATTATGTGTACCATCAGAAAATCAGATATATCTGTATCAACGAAACCATCTTTAATATAAGCAAAATAGTTGAAACATATATGTGCAAGTTGGACTATTAGGGCAGAATATACACTATGTACGTATATGTTTATGTCAAGCTATATCTAGCTAGCCATTAATTAGGTTGGAATGGTGTAGAGTATTTAAAATGTGGGTGTGGATGGGTGGGGGTGGTGTGGGGGTATATGCCTAAGTTTGATAAACAGGGCTGTGTATTTCTAATACAATAAAAAGAAGTTGGAGAGGTGTCTTGGGTTCGGTAACAACGTTCAAAATGGGCAGTGTAGTATTAAATGTACAACAAAAACAAAATTAAACAAAAAATAATGTGTGGGGTGGGAGGTCTTGGGGTCGGTAACAAAGTTGAAATGGGACAGAGTTTTAATTTAAAACAAAACAAATTATAATAAAACAAGAAATATCACTGGTAAGTGTCAGATGCCCCCAAATGGTCTGTGAAAATAACAATATATTTTATAATTGGAAGCGATGTATCCATGAATATTAAAAGTAAGTACTGACGTCTCAGACTAGACATGCAATTTCATATTGTTTTACTTGACCTTTGTGTAACCTTGACCTTGATATCTCATGTAAATGTTTTAATATTTATACAGGTAAATGCAGGTGCCACACCAACGTGACATGTTGATCACTTGTGCTTTAACTACTTTAAAATCCCTCCATGTAAGACAAAGCTACAGACCGGACATGAAATTTTAAACAAACTGAAAGTGTGACCTAGACCTTTGATGTAAGGTTTTGGGTCGAAACGCGATATGTCGTCATGTCATGTTGATCAATTTGATAAATTGAGCCAGGTGTTGAAATCCATCCATGTATGATAAAGTTACAGACCGGATTCGAAATCTCACACAGACTCAAAGTGTTGTCAAACAAATTCAAAGCGTGACCATGATCTTCGAGGTACGGTCTGGGTGTTTAACTGGCTTACGACGACGACGACGACACGACACCTGGGTCATGGCAATAGTCTTCGTTTTTCTTTAAAATAGTCGAACTAAAAATCATATTTAAGCATGACCAATGCCATTATGAAACGTTGTTGTTGTAAACAGAGTATTAATGGAGCGACTGTGATTTTAAAACACATGTATAAAAAACCTCGACCTCTTGATACATGTATTATTTTCTTCTGTTTTTCTTTAACCAGTTATATAACTATCAACTTGCGGTACACATTTTATTCGTCTTTAATTATTAGACATGTATATTTGCGAGAGTGATACTGAAAAGATAAAGACACTCCACGAGGATTTCAGAGCAAAATAATTAATTATATCAAACTATTGTAATTCAATATTTTGTCAATATTAACAATCAATTGACAAAATCATTAACGGAATAGCTTTATACGTCTATTCTTCAACTATTATTTCGCTTTGATATTTCGAGACCATATACATTGTAAAATTTAAATTGGAGTAGGCTATAGCATTCACCCGGCGTTGCTTATTCTCTGAATATACATAGATCACAAGGTCAAGTAGTCCCTGTCTCCCCTCTCTACGAAGGGGGCTAGGAAGTTCGTAAACGTTTGCCATTACTTTTTAAAAGGTTATTTAATCTATTTTAATAAAACTCCCGGAGCATCGGCCGCTATATATTTTCAGTAATGGTGCAAAATTTTGCTTATTTTCCCTCAATTGTTTATATTCTAAGGTATCTATGGAAACGTCGATTTACCTTACGCAGTCGGTGCAGTTTTTGCTTTCCCCTTAACCTACCTGTACTATTCAAACAAGAGTAGCGTTGCTAAAATGGCTATTAATTTCAAATAAGATCAATGGGTGCTGTAACGTATGTTTATTTACACCCTTTAAGAAAATTACACGAATTACACACATATATAGTATATATTATAATAGTGGGGCAATATGGTGCTGTATATTGAGAGAATTCTGACTTTTTTGAGAAAAGCACAAAACTTGACACAAACATAGTACAAGGTTAACCGATTATTTTAACACCGAGACCCACTTTCAAAATGGCGGAAAATCTAAGATGGCTACAAAAATGGCCGCCAAATGTTGTAAATTTCACGTTTGTCCTTATATTTACAGTATTTTATGACTAATATTATCAAATTATACTTATATTTAATAATTTTAATGGTTTTATTGAGACAAATTATTCTAAGAGAAAAAAATGCAAACTAACGGCTAAGATCGTCAACATTAACAAACAATTCTATTATTTAGATATTATTTCATACTTTTGCACAATGTTTTCATCGAATTTTACAAAAGACATGTTTGGACATGTAAGATACAAAATTGCTAAAATAATGAAAAGGAAAGATGCAACTTTAAGTGGGTGGGATAAATCAATATGACATTAAGTACCAGCATCAGTCAATGCTAGAACAAATTAAAGATTAAATTTTAGAAATATTCGACAGCTACTGGTATATTATGATGTTCACAATACTTTAGCCTTTGTACATTTACATCTTTTGAAATACCCTTTGTCAGCATGTAGAGAGACGACCAGATTGGTTCCAGTACTTTTTCCCAATCTGTTTTTGGGGCTTTGAATGGTGATAGGAAAAGACATGATAAGCTGTTCGTTTGGTGCGTTATAGCTGAGCTGTCGATATAAAGGTTTGTCACTTTTACGTGTGAACCATTCTTTTAAAGACGCATTTACATTTGATGAAGTACGTGTTGGGACGAATTCAAATCACTTGTGGAGTGTGTGGTAGAGCACTTAACCCATGGTCGCAGGGTCGTAGGGTTGATCTTCCACCACGACCATGTATGGTAACCTTGAGCAAGACACTTTTTCCGCATATGCTTAGTACTGGTTCTTCACAGGAACACTTCGAATGTTATTTGTATAAGAACTTGTTTCACAAGTGACGTAAAATAAATAAGTGTAAACTAAACTTAAACTACAAATCACTCTATGAATGACATAACACCTTTATGGATTCTTTACAGAAAGTAGAGAATATAGTTGCAAATACTTTATTGTTACCGGATTCCCTTACTCCATAGTTTTCCTTTCCCACTAAATAATGATGAGGTTTGGTCATACACCGTGAATAAATGAAATGCTGGCAAGAACCCCGTCCTCTCTTTATCAAGTTGATATGAAACGGTATGCATACAAGAAGTATCTTCCAGTTCCAAAATCTAACCCAATTCACACCCAAAGCAGTGTCAACTTAAACCAATAGCTAGTATCAACTGTTTTCTATCATGACCATTCATATACTTTTAATGGCAGACCATATCTGTTTTTGTTTGAAACACATATACATATATACTACATATTATTGAAAGTTCTTTCTTGTTGTCATTTACCTCAAGAAATGCGTCCCGGAAGTTTGGAGCTTCACATGGCTTTCTATGTATCCCATTTCCTATCGTAGATCCTGCTAATGATTATCATGCACATTCTCATCCCTACCAATCTGCTTACATCAGAGAGTTCTCTTCTCATACTTAGTTTCAACATATTTTAATCGAAATATTGGGATTTCTTCCAGGTTTTGGATTTCACTTACAATATGTCGCCAAGAATAACATAGTTATTGTGTTTTCTTAGTTGTACACTGGGTTTTGTTTGAAGGTCAGCTTTAATCCAATGCATATATTTCACTTGGTGGAAAGGAACTGGTGTTGTTTCTTTAAAACTAGGCAAGATCTGCCTTTCGGACATGACTTGACAAGTAGGAAAATAGTACCTTGATTGGCCACTAATGACAGAGTTCGAATCCAAACTCGATCCTCTGGTCTCTCAAAATCAACTCTGGTTCTACCTATACAGTATAGAAAAGGGACTCCAGAGTGATTCATATAAATTCTGATTTTACTTCGCAGTCTAACTATATAAATTGTTATAAAATAAACCTATACCATTGCCTGTGTCAAATACCAACATATCTCTAGAGTGTTTTACAAATAGATTACCTATCGCTACCATAGTCACACAGAGGTCATTTACTTCAGGCCTTACTTTAACACATTAAAATTTTGTTTGACCTGTTTGTGACGTTGACATTTGCTCCTTTTCTCTATGTTATTTTTATTTATACTGAAAACCAAAAGTTTTGTCAGTGAAAATACATGTGAAATCCCAAAGGGTACATTTAAAGCCAGATGTGTGCCTGGATATGGAAATGATATTTTGAAGACACAGTCTGAACTTAAATTTGGACTTGTCACAAGCAGAATCGGTGATTAAATGAAATATACCAAATTTCATTCTGGTGATATCAGCCGTCCTAAATCGTTATTTTTTTAATGTAAAGAGAGGTAATTTACCGACTTCATAACTTTCAAGAGGGAGTGCATGTACACTGATGACATGTTATGCATCTTTTTACAAGTTTTACATTTTGTGGTGTTTTCATCATTAACACAGTTTCACTTGTTTATCTAGACAAATAGTGCTTTTATTTGACAAAATGCTGTTTTACACAAAGGGGCAATTACTTTCAACCAGACTCTAGAATATATCCAAATTCTGTTAATGTTGCTCTTAATACTTCGACAAATATGGTTGAATTAAGCCAGTTGCCAAGATTGTTCAAAGAAGCCGTTCTTATGTGAACGTTTCCAAACAAAACTCAATAATAGTTTCTTCGAATGTACCTGGTCAGTTTTATTGAATTTGTTAGTTAGAGGCAATAAAGGTAGTTTGCTCGAGTTGAAAAGGTTTACAGAAGCCCACTCATGTTTACTGACTGACGAACAGACTGAACAAATTGAGGTAGAAGGGCGCATTTGTCAATGATTCTGCATTCTGTTTAAAAGTTTGTCATGAAACGAATTATGCTATTGAATTCTAAATTTATGAAATAATGAATAAGCAACAACTTGTAACTGATAGTTTGGAGACAACAAACGCAATTAACACCAACCCCCTTAACTTATACATGTATATATTCATGTGCCTGATGTATTTATCTTTTGGGTTTTGATACTTGTATTGCATAGAAAATATATGAATCAGTGCAGCAAAACAGCAAAAAAATAAAAACATACCGGCATTATAAGTATTTTTTACATTTTAAACCAATTTATAATTTTTCATATCACTCACTTAAATATTATTGCATCTCACATTTCGTTAAATTTATAGGGTAAAGTATGCTAAGTAATGTAAATATGAGGTCATATCAGTATTTATATAAAGTTAATATTGATTTACCCCACCCACCGTATCTTGCATATAAATACAATGTTTTGCTCTATATCATTAGAAACTTTATTTTTATATGTTTATAAAGTTTGTAACTGTTATTTTGTAAAATATCTATAAAAAAAAGTTGGGCAAAATTATAATAGAATATTCAAATGATAGAAATTGTTATTTTTTAAGATTTTAAGTCTACATTTTGCATGTTTATATATTGTAAAATATTTCGCAATAAAAGCATTACATTGAACAAATATAATTATGTTTTAATAACATTAATCATAAAGAGCTATCAAATATAATAAACTACTGTAAATATAAAGACAAATAGGGATTTTGTTAAATTTGACGGCCATTGGGGCCATCTTGGATTTTCCGCCATTTTGAAAGTGAGTCTCAATGTTAGAATAATTAGTTAACCTTGTTCTATGTTTATGCCAAGTTTTATGCTTTTCTCAAAAATGGCACAATTTTTTCACGAAATGGCTCCACTATAAGGACGTCAACATTCTAACGTAATAGTATACACTTTTTGACGTCGGGGCACTTGAACATGGATAAACGCGTGGAAAACCGCAACATCTTTAGAGTATGTACAGTGAAGCTTATCACTGTTTCAAGGAATCTAGTATATCAATGGCGGACCCACTGTTTAAAACACTCAGCGCATTCCCCCACCAATTACCTCCCATACCTTATTAAAGTTCACCATATTTCTACTGGAAAATATGTGTGCCCGTTCGGATTTTAGTTTGCACCCCCTAACTGTGCCCCCTCAAAACTGAAAATCTGGATCCGCCCCTGTATATGAATGTATATAAACATATATGTAAATATGTTCGAGATGGTCGGAAAAAAGTCATTAAAAATAACTCCAGGGGTGCCAATATGAGCACATATTGAAATTCGTAGTATTCAGAAATATGCATTTATAATGTATGTTTATTTATGAAAACCTATGTGGTGCATTTGTTTTTGTGTTTCGTTTTCTGTAAAATCGAACTTATTACAACTTAATGGACAGCAAGTTATATTGTCATACACACAGTCAAACATTATTCTGTCAAGTAGTTTAGCTTTAATGAAATACTCATTTTAAACATAGAATACAGACAGACAGACAGACAGACAGACACACAGACAGACAGACAGACCCGAAACTTGTGTGCAAAGTAGTGTTTCTCATTAGGTTTCGTGTTTAGTGACGTGGTCAACCCTGTGTATATAAACAGGCATGGACAAAAGTAAACTTACCGCAAATGTTTTCATTTCTATTCCACCAATAGCATCTTTTTTGGTTCGAATCCTCAGAACTATCGAACCCTTTTTTTCAAAAAACTACTTCTAATATCTTAACATCTGATATTTAGCCATCAAAGCTGGCGTGTTACGTTGTTATAATCCAGGGCAAATGTTTTACACACGATGATAAAATTTAAGAGCACGAGAAAATGGCAAGTCACCAATTAGGCAAACCGGTGAGAGGATTTTATGTGTACCAAACAAACTATGCCATAAGACGACAGCATACGAGGTTATCAAAGAGCGCTGTTTTGCTGTGGGCGAAAAACGAGTATACTTATTGTTCGTAAATTTATTTTAATTCATTAATCTTCGTCAATATTCGGCCATTCCCGTACAGATATTCGTGAATGCGATATGATTCCGATTTAATACTATTAGCAGAGACATATAAACATACAATAAGTCACTGGTATTAGTATCGGTTTATATGACGCTAAATATCCAATCAATCAATATTCAATAGTATCGGTTTTCAATTCAAATTTTTTCAAATTTATTCAGGTATATAAGATCATTATACAACGTATATATATAATGATGATGATAAAATAACAGTAATAAATCAAGAAAATACCAACTGGTTTACCAACTGTTATATCACTATTTACGTCCCGACACCGACAATTAATTTACGTATATACACGGAATATTCATGAGTGCAATGGAAATAGTAACGGAGAATATAATGCTGAACTTGCCTAATTATCACTTGAAAAGAATTGTTATGGACATTGGTCCTGGAAGTTATAATTCAACACATCGCAAATGGTTCACTCCATTGATATTTTTATCTTTAAAGGAATATCATTCCAAATTTTTAATCCCGAATATAGTCATTCAATTCGATATTTCTTTGTTATTGTGTAACTTAACCATACTTAACCATCCTTTAATAATGTTTCTCATCACATACATGTATACATTATGATATAGGTCCAATGTATTTATCACGTGAAACATTTTATCAAGGACTTAAATAGAGATATAATTCCCTGATTTTATCAGTGATCTATCCGCCTATCCTATAGTATTAAGTCACTGATTTTAAGAACAGTTGTAAAAATTGTTCTATATATTTGGAACACAGTGGCATATGTACATCTGGAGGTTGCAGGTTGGACTTAAGTATTTATTAATGAATAAGGTAAGCAATTTGCGTTTAAACACATATCTAAAATTCCACATATGACCCATGACAGTTAATATATAAATTCACTCATAACCATACACACAAGGCCTCACAAACAATGCTTTGTTAAAAAATTCCAAAACCAACTATACTTGCTATACGTAGATTATAATATTATGCTACTTAAATTTATTTTTCAAGATTAAAAAGTTCTATGATTTGCGTCGATTTCACCAAGGAATTATATACAAGTCACTGATTTCATCAATTCAATTAACTTATAAACACTGGGCCTGTTGTAAAAATAAGGTGGTACACATAATCTGCGTATGTGACTGTACAACAGACAGATAGGAATACAATGATACTCGTCTTCCAAACCGTGTTTACTACATAAAGTGCAATATCGTCGGTTATGTTCCATTCCGTTCTGTTTGTGTTGACCAGTTTCAATTCTAAACCTATTAGCTGATAGGCTTAGTTAAGACATAGTAATATAAGCTTGCTTGGTAAGTTAATATATCATTCATGATTCGAATGAAGTTAAAGTTAAAAGTTACTATATGTACATAACGTTCAAGACTGAGCTGTAC
Source organism: Panopea generosa (assembly GCA_029582155.1). Taxonomy (NCBI): domain Eukaryota; kingdom Metazoa; phylum Mollusca; class Bivalvia; order Adapedonta; family Hiatellidae; genus Panopea; species Panopea generosa. Next base: position 12,187,438 of record CM055909.1, read on the forward strand.
ATGCTAATGTACCATGTTAAAGGCAATTATGTTAAAACCATTTGATGTCTTTTTATTTTTGGCTCAATCCAGAGGTTGTTGGTTTGATCCGAAACTTGACACGATGCCTCTAAAAACGATGCCTCAGTACTGTTTCTAACCAGGAAGCGAACTCGAGAGTTTTCTTCGTATTAAGTATCTCTGAAGTCTCTTGTTACTGCTGAGACACTACTTCACTAATATTATGTTCTAAGTGAGCCTCCAAGTGTGACGTTTGCCTTTGTGGTAAGGTCCTGATTATGGATCGTTGCAATATAACTGAACAATTATTTAAAAGTGACGCTACACACCATACAACTGATTATTAGGTACAACATCACTTGTAAGTGTGCTTAACATTTGTGTGCAATTAACTTGAATTCACTTTAATAGTTTAACAGAGATAAATTGACATTTGGCATCTCGGTGCAACCTTGAAATTCGAGGTAGTTATCCAGCTAGTTTTGTTCAACACATTCTCTAAGGGTGCTAAACATTTGTGACATCCGTGGTTTCAAAGTTATGACCGAGACAAAATATGGACTCATGTATGGATTCATTTGACCTCTATGTGTGCCCGACCTTTGTGGTACTTGAACACTGTACCCCACATTTCATTTGTAATTCCCTTTAATAGCTACGTAGTTAAAGCCAAGATATAATTTTGACTCATTTGACCATTAACCTGTAAGTGTGACCATGACCTTTAGACATAACTTTGACTCATTTGACCATTGACCTCTAAATGTGATCTTGATGTTTACAGAACAGACGCACAACACTTTTGATGTATTACCATATGCAGAAGTGTGTCCGATGACAGTGACTTAACAGGCGAAATCAGAGTTAAATTCATTCACTAGTTCGTTAGTATTCTTAATTGTAGATTGTATATTTGCTGTAAAGCTGTCATGAATTATCAATTCTATCAAAATACACTCAAAAATATAAGTTAAGGGCCATGCCCTATATACATTTTACTGAACTAGAATTCAAACTGTTCTGTGGAAATGTCCAAAAAAGATAACTGGAATAGGTTTTTCCGAACCTTGCGTTCCGGTAGTTTATTAAGCTTTAAAGAAGTTTTAACAAATATATTTGAAAACAAAATTTATTTTTTTAGGTTGTTAAAAAACATTTTTAACTCTAAAAACAGTTGCTTTGTATTGGAGTAATAAACTCATTATATGGTCAATAAATATGCAACATTTGACAATAATCTGATGTTGGATGTAAGATTTAGAGGATTTTAAAACAGAATCTCCGATATTTTTACACCAAAATGTACGAATTTTATTTTAGCTATTTTTGCAACTTATATGATGCTCCAGTTCAACTGGGAGTTGTGAAAACAGTTTTTACAATTAAGTTTGATGTTGAAGAAAATGGTACAATCTTATGATAATAACAAAATAGAAAATTTACACTTTAGTGCAAAACTGTTTATTGGGTTGATATTGTTTTTCAATATATTGTCCATATTAATTGTAACATCCTTTCAGCATAAAGTATCAGTCTTTAAAAACTATAGATATACCATTTTAATGTAACATTTTATGATCTATGAAAAATAAACAACATGGTCCTTAACTTATTTTTTAAGTACATTTGTGCAGCAGTGTCCTGTAACAAATACCAGGTTTAGGAAATCTACACAATTAAAACTTATTTTCCAATCCAATTTGTTGAAGTACAATGAAATTTTATTATTTCCTTTAAAGAAATTTATGTTGACAGCTGCAGCATTAATATACTAAAAGACTTATAATATAATGTACTAAACTTCCATTCATCACAGAAATACAAATCAAAATCATTTCTATGCACAGTGAAATTCTCTACAAAACCACTCCAAGCAAATTGTGTTTTCATTTGTTGAAGTACTTATGACTACAAAATGTGTATACTGCAACTAAATAATCAAGGAAAGAACTTGTAATTTTACTTCAAATTGCTATATTTGCAAGATCAGTTTGAATGTTGAAAACATTATAGAACATCTAAGGTAACATACACCTTACATTTTATGTAAAAGAAAGAGAATATATCGTTATTTTTCAAAATTTTAAAATTGGCTGAAAAGATTTCCCCAAATATATGCCTATATATATGTCTCTGAAGACATATTGAGAAAAGGACATTTAGTAAACATTCCAAAATAATATACTGAAAAGAGATTTCCCAACATTTAATTAAAGCAAAACTGCCACATACCCTACTTTTTAATTTTTAATCTATCAATGTTAAATCACCCTTTAACCCCCAAGATAACAATTAACTTCCCAAATAATTATATTTTGGTATTATCATATTGTCCAAGGTCATAATAAATTACCTTACACAGAAACAAAACACTTTTAAACGCCTACATGCTATTTTACCATTATACTTATGTTGTGAAATGAACCCTATTATTGCTAAGTATCACACGTTTCATTTGTGCAGTATTTTTGCGAATTTTAAGTAGAATACTAGTTTTGTTTGAGGATTACTTAAGTTTGTAAAATGATGTATTTCAAATAATAAATGAATTTGGTGATTTTTAATGTAGCTTGCAATTGTTAGTGAAAAGGGCCCCTGTATGTCCACAGAGTCATTATTGATCATTAGTTTTTAAACAAGAGACCCATTGGCTTTAGAGGGCACCTGGTTATCCTTAATGACACAAAGCTATATGAATCTATTTTCGAACTTTTGTCCTTCGGAAAGTAGCATAAATCCAAACATGGATTTTGAATGTCACATCTACATCAACAAATTACATCATTTTTCTTATATAGAATTAGTAAAGTAGTACCCACCCAACGGCCAAACCGTGAGACCCAGGGGAATGAAATTTACAATTTTTATGACGGATTTATAGGCTTATAATTTGTTTTCAGTGCTTCATATAATTATAAAATGATTTTTTGATATTTACCTTAAAAATACCTTAAAAGGTCCAAGGTTACAGAGGGATATGGAATTCACATAGGTATTAACGGTCATGTCAGCAACAACAAATAACAACAAAAAACATTCATATGAGTCTATACAGTCATAAGAAATTTTTTTTTGTCATTTTCTCTTATATAGATTTAATAAAGTAGGCCCATCCCTAGGGCCAAACCGCAAACCCCAGGGACATGAAATTAACATTTTTTATAAAGAACCCGCAGTTGTCAATAATCATGCTCACAATTTGGTTCTGAGTGCTTCCTATAATAATATGAAGAGTTTAAAGTTTACCTTGAATTTGCCTTTTTTTTTGCCCCGCCCCTAAGACCTCATGGGAATGGGGATCAAGAAAGTCACATAGGTATTAACCGTCATGTCAGCAAAAAACAAATCACATAAAAAAATCATAAAAGTCTATTCAGTCATAAGAAATAACATTTTTTTTCATTTTCTTTCAAAAGGTTTAGTATAGTAGGCCCCAACCCCAGAGCCAAACTGTGAGACCTAGGGGCATGAAATTCACAAATCTTATAAAGGATCCATAGGCACCATTAAATATATGTGGTCTATATACTGTTCAATTTATGAATAGAAACTTGTCCATCAGTGATATCTCTACAGCCAACGTGCTTACTTACATACTCTTGAAATTTTAGGTTAAGAAAAGGCATGCTTAAAACTTTGTTAATATGAAATATATCCAAGTAAGAATAGGATTACTGCAAATCTGTGCAGTGGTATGATTTCTCTAATTTTGTGCCATGTCCATTTATTCATGTTCAATATTGTTGTAAAATATATTAAATCATAAACCCGTGTGATTTCAGAATTCTACAAAATGGAAAGAATTGGATCACTGTGGTTCAGTGTTAGTTTATACTTATTTCTCAAGCTCGACTGTTAAGAAAGATCAAATCGTCTATGAACTGCTGTAGAGTTCGCCTGCTGGGTAGAACCGGTACCGGGTGTTGCTTTTTTGAGAGGCATCTGGTCAAGCTGTGGATCAAATTCGCAACCTCTGGCGTCAGCGGCCAACACTCTATCCACTATATTATCGCCCCAGTTGATGTTATAAAATGAGTATTATACTAACAAATTATTCAAAAGTTCAGGTTCATTCTGCAAATATATTTTATGGATACCTTTTTTTTATTACAAATCTGGATGTTTACCGTTCTTGTCAGGGTTTGGAATGTTCTTACCTTAACCTTTTAAGTTAATTAAACAAAACTTCAAATACCCAGCTCACTGAATTACATATATTAAAGGATTATTCAAGTGGGGACTGATAAGGTTATACCATATACCCACAAATAAATGTCCCCACACTTTCAATTTTATAACAGACAATGACTTCACACAGGAACACATGTAAGTTTCACAACAACTGCTTTAAACAAGGCCATAATTAAGATATTGTTTGTTTGCCACTTCCGGTCTACCACAATAATTCAGCCAGTCATAAATTTTGGAAGGGGGGGGGGGGGATCTATTTTTTGGTGATTATTCAAAATTTCTCGGTCATTACATGTCCTTATCAATATTCTCTGATAGGTTATAAAATAAATTTACCTATCAACCCCTAAATTGGTATGGGTCGAAAGTGACAAACATTGTTTGAGGATAGCCCTATTAAAGTAACATACATGCATCTGTTAAACACCTATTAAGGTCATGTTTTAACACCAGTAATGTATAATTGCAGCATATGCTATGCCAGTATTTGCTATACTCATCTGCAGAGAGAAATCACAACAACTATGAACCATTTTGAAATATTTCAAACTAAATTGCATTGGACATTTTAAGCGCAAGAAACATGTTACCGTGGGGAAACTGGGGGCGCCACTGTGTAGTGAGACGTTAAGTTGACGGTACGAAGAACATCAAAATACAACAATTCACTTTATGAAATCATATCTTTGAGTTAGTCGATGTTGTATTCAGAATAGGCGGGGTCCTTCGTTGACGGTTGATCTTCGGCACTGAATCAAGACCAGCTTACCTCTGAAATCGCTAAGGTTGCAGTTCGATTCGAGCTCTTCCAAAATACTTAAGATTTAAATATTTACCTGTTTCAAGAGGAATAATGGAGATTCTACTCGGATGCTTACGAGCTTGAAGACTCGAAACATTAAAACAATAAAACAAGCGAAGCGGTACTGTAATGGACAGAGTATTGGATATAACACCAGACGTTGCTGGGTTCGATTCCCAGGCTTCGATTCCCAGCTCGCTCCAATGACATGTCGCTAGACTAACACTCAGTACTGGTTCTACAGAAAGAGCGGACTCGAGAGCGGTTAATATAAGCTTTGAGCTTTCTTTGCAATCGAGCTTAATATATAAGTACAAACTAAACAAACCAGTAAAACTGGTTGCCATATTAAACGCAAGGTACTGGGTTAAAAGTAGCTATTCGTTTCATTCAATTAAATGAACCTCTGACATAAAGAGACGATGTTAATTGATTTACCATGTTGTCTCATTAGTGCTTAATTTTCTATAAGATCAACTGTGAGATTAGCGAAATTTGATCAAGTACATTAATTGAGAGTACACGTGTCTTAAAGGTAGTAGGCCATATTAGGAATGTTTTCTCCTTTTCAATATATTATTTTTGCATGTTTAAATAAATATCCCTATGGACAGTGCCAGTGAGCAAATGCTTTAGTGGAAATATGGTTTTAACCTAATTGATTTTTATTTTAAAATCCTGATCGATATACCGCTTTTAAAGCATGCATTGATGAAAATTACGAGTTTTTTTTATTGAATTCATACCAAACTTTCGACATCGATGTCGCGTGAAAATCCGATAATAATTTTACTATAAACAAAGAAGGACGATTTAAGTTTAACCTTCATAAATCAATAACCGTTAAAAATATCAAATTTGTACTTATCATAAAATGCTGTTTAAAATGTCCTCTACAAGTAAATTTTTTTTCATAATTTTAAATTAATAAATTTTTGGTCCTTTTTTGAGATTTAAGATAATCAACCAATTTCACTATAATTTAAAATTATATTCTATACTGTACAAAATGAATAATTTTTTTGGAGAAACTGGATATTTTATCTCCGATACCATATTTCAACCACATTCCAAATATGTACTTATAGGCATAACAACATTTTTCATTAAGCTTTCCAATGATATTATTTTTATTAGAATAAGAGTTTATCTCTTTGGTCCTTTTTACACTTTTTTAGAAACATTACTTTATTTTTTACAAGTCGGCAAACATCGGCAACCTTCGGGATTTCCCGTAACTGTCCATAGTCCAGATTACCGCAAGATAATTTAAACCATTGTTATGACGCTCACCCGGGGAGATTATTTGGGATATTTATTGTCTTTATTCCTTGTCTTTTTGTGAAATTATAAAGCAATTTAAATTGTGTTGTGGGGTAAATACGTACATGCACATAGAATTGCTTAAAATTTATACCCCCCCCCCCCACTCCCCCCCCCCCACAAAAAAAAAAAAAAACAACAAAAAACAACAACAATACTATGGTCGTTATATTTATATGTTTGTGTATTTTATTAAGTATTATTATTTAAAAAGGATGTCATTATGCATTAGACAGGAATAAATAACTGTTATTATAAAAAATGAATAAATAGTTTTATAAAATATTTCTGTAAAAAAAATCTTCAAACACTGGTGTTTATGAAGGCGTTTCACGTAACGACGTCGAATTACATATCTTATAACAATTAATAGCAGCTTTCAGGCTTAAGACAGAAACCATGTTTTCATTTAGTAAACACCAATAAGTATATTATACATGTTTTAACTGTTTATACATCTGGTTCTTACTAATCAAAGGGCTATTAACATGTGAATGTGAGATGTGACAAATAATGCATCGGCCACATTTAGCCTGTCCTGGAGGATACCTATATGCTGTTATCTGTATTGTCTCTCTAGTCTCTGCCTATATGATCAAATGTGATAGTCGTTTTTTTTTAAATAATTTTCTAAAATGGCGCGAAAGTGTCCATAATATTATTTCAATTTCTTAATAAATAACAGTTTTAGTGCACGTTTTGAAAGTAATTGAAACTTTTTAATTAAATGAATTTAATTCCATTGCAATTTAAGTAAATTGTTCCTCTTATCATTTCAATCCGTTGTAGTAAATGCTGGCTGATAATTACTGGTTAGCTGTCAATTTGTATATTTGGGAATTAAAGGGAAGCGGCAAATGTCCTAGGGGCAATTCTCCAAGGGATGTTGGCGATAAAGTGTACATAAATGATATATATTATGACGGTTTATTGCATGAACAATATGTTTAAATTATGAACGTTTGCTATGATATACAGCAAAGTAACTCTGATATTCCATTAAAAGACTGCCATGCATATTTTATAAACTTGTCTAAAGATATAAATGCTTCAAATAATGAAGAGGCAGATGACTTTAATAATTCCTATAATTTTGATCAGAATGACCCAATACATGAATAATTAGATGAGCGTTTCACTGTACCGATAATGTTTTCTCTTTTCCTTGAGGACCTTGAGCTATATCTGCATACACATATAGAAAATGGAATCTCTTTGAGCGATTTAATGCTTATTCTCATTCTATTCGCAGATGATATTATTTCGCTATGTTCAACAACAGAGGACCTCCAAAATAGTTTAAATCTTTTATACAGTTACTGTAATAATTGGGGATTAGAGGTCAATACAGAAAGACAAAAATTGTTGTATTCCGTAAAAGGGGTAAAACTAGTGAACACGAAAAATGGACTTATAATGGTAAGACCATTGAGGTAGTTGAGGGTTTTAACTACCTTGGTGTAATTTTAAACTATAAGGGATCATTTTTATTAAACCAACAGTCATTATGTGGTAAAACCCTAAATGCAATGAACCTACTATCAATAAATATGAGAAAATATGAACTTAATCAAAAACATGTTTGCAATTGTTTGATGCTTTTGTGACATCAATTTTAAATTACAGTTCGGAGGTATGGGGATTTACAAATTCTAAAGAAATTGAAAGGATTCATTTAAAATATTGCAAACAAATGCTTGGGGTAAAACTATGAACAAGTAATGCAGGTATTTATGGGGAATTGGGGCGATATATATTTAAACGTTATACGTACTAAATCAATGAGGTGGTAAATGACGAGGTTGCGATTGTCAGTCCAGAACTTAAGTATCCAAACCGGAAGGTATGGTAGAGAAAGAATAGAACGGTACGAACGTATTTGCCTTTTTTTTTGTAATAATGACATTGAACCCGAATACCATTTTGTTTTAATATGTCAAACATATAGTGAAATAAGAAGCAAACATATTAAACGATTTTATACACAGAGACCGAACATGTTGAATTTTTTATATTTTCTTCAATCAACAAACAATAAAGAAATCATAGATTTTAGTAAATTCCTTTCAGACGCATTATGTAAAAGACGTTCTATAATAAACAACCAATAAGTGTTCATCCTCCTTTGATATTGATTTTTTTTATAATTAAAATAGAACATAATAAAATAACCTTCTTACTCAAAAATTTAAGCGAGCGCTATATATATGTTGAACATTTGTAATTGTTATAATGTGAGCATTGATTTTTCTCGTAAATGTATTGTATATATGTTTTTTATGATGAGAAACTGTAATAGTTTAAATCCATAAAAATTCTTCTTCTTCTTCTTCTTCTTCTTCTTCTTCTTCTTCTTCTTCTATAAATCTTGTTATATTGTAAAGAATATTGTTTGCATGATATTTGTATATAAGAGAGGCGCATATGCATCATTTTATAATAGTTTATACTTCTTGCTGTAATCCCATATATATCTCTAAATATATTATCACACTGACACATACTTGATTATATGAGAGAGAGAGAGAGAGAGAGAGAGAGAGAGAGAGAGAAAAAAGAGAGAGAGAGAGAGAGAGATGATGATGATGATGATGATGATGAAATAAGATAATTATTAACTAATGTGGTTTTGATAGTTCTCTACTTAAGTAAATGTTTATTAAACAGTAAAATATTCCCCACTTTAGTTAATTTTCATCAGATTAAAACATGATGATAGAGACTGAGAAGCATACCGATATATTACTTTATAACAAGTTTATTTATATAGAAAACAAATTATTAAAATTATACTATTATCATGTTCTTTTACTTAATACATGTAACTCCATAATTGTGTTTAATAAAATTCATTAGAATTATTTGCTACCTTAAATAAAACTAGTTATATCTAATTCAAGTTATGGATATGTTTATATTTATCATTATTCTGTTTGGTTAAACTGTATATGTATATCGATATCACGCAAACTGAAATAAAATAAAAATAGCAATCAAAGGCGACTCAAACTTTAGTATTTTTATTGCCTTTTTCATTTACTTAATATATTGAACATGTAACTATATGCCTCTGCCTTGATGTAACATCATGAAACATATTAACGTTTTCAATACTAATGAACTCCTCGCACAAACAAAGTGAAATATATTGACGTAACTATTACTGGGATTAAAATATTTTACTTGGAAAAGTAAAAAACATTATAGAATCAAGTTCAAATATCGATTTTGTCGGTATCCGATCAGGCCATAAATCGCATAAACACATGGCTGGGCTTTTATGATATATCCCTCAGTGTATATCAATAAGTTTGGTTTTATCATATCCTTTACTGTAACAGAAGATGGACCAATTCCAGAGACATATAAATGTGTATTAAATCACAGCCAATACTACGAAGCGTTATTGTTTAAAGTATTAATAATGTCTTTTAGAGCGTTTCAAATGTATTAAGCTTGTTTAATCAAAATAATTTTATTTATAGATTTCATTAATTCAATAACCTTAAACCTTTGATAATAGCATCGTCTTATATAGTATTTTCAAGGATTTAAATATAAGTCTTTGGTATTTTCTATGATCATCAAACCCTAGGCATACATATTTAAAGTGATATTCATCTTCCAGGTCAGAATGATTACAACATTCATAGTATCTTTCATTTCTCTGTATTCTGTATGTATGTATCAGTTTTATTTACCCTCGCAATTTGAATCCGTCATTTTGGCGAGCAGATCTGTATTCTGTTATTTCAGAAACGAGAAAAGTCATAACCAGATAAAATTGAATTATTGATTTTAACCGATCATAAACCATATACACGCATGAATGCTTTGCCCCTTAGGTTGAGACTAGGGAATACTCTTTTTGCATCGCATAAAACTATAAAGGTTGGTAACTTTTGTCACACGATAAAAAAGGCTCTTAATTCAGTTGATTTCCCTGATATCTCGATGAAGTCCATGAGCCATATTGTTCCACATGTATGTATTATATTACGAAGAGCACTAAATGTAAATAGTATATCATATGAACTAAAGCATTGCCTCCCTTGGAATCGAACGTCAATTTTATAAGTATAGTAAACAGACATATACAAATAAACTTTATAGTATTATACTTTGCGAGCTATTTTCAGGACAATATTATACAATACTAAACAATTATGATCTATTTACACATATATACTTTTAATAACACTAGCTGTTGAAACAATCAATATGTATATGCTTTATCGATGAAAAATGATCTTTTTAACGCCCCTAGCTTTTACGAACGCATAAAATGCAAACAGCAATCGGAATACGTTTCATATATCCGCAAAAATAGTGCAAACAACAATCGGAATACTTTTATCTCACCCGTATTTATTTATTTATTTATTCTCTTTAATTCCTCCGGTTACAGAGATTTTATGGTACATGAACACAATGCAAACATATGTATAAGGTGACAAACAACAAATATGAAATCAAAAATACAAGAACATTAGCAAATTGTAGTAGGCAATAATGAATAGTTGCACGTTCGCTCGCTTGCCAGTGGCCATACCCACCTGCACACGCATGCACAGAGACACACACGCAGACATAGACACACACACACACTGACAGACACACACACACACACACACATACACATATTTGAAAACAAAAATTCAGAAGACAGTAAACATTCGCATACAATGACATGTCATGACAACATGCACTGACATCAGATGAATGTATATAGTAATCAAATAATTGTTTCAATCCAAAGCATACATTTTGCAATATATTGAAATGTGTCCAGGCAAAACCTTTCATGCACAGCAGTATTATCGAAGTCCTTTGATGCCTGCCCCAGCAAGCATCTCATCAGCAACACAAACTTCTTCAGTTCCGTACTCGCTCGGGTGATACCGTAACGAGCTCGGAACCGAACTCGCCCTAAGATCCGATAAAAAGTACGGAAGCATATTTTATCGAAACCTAATCTCTGTAATATAATTACATATTTTCAAAATTTAATTGTTCAATAACGTAAATCTCAAAATACTTAGACGTACGCACGCAAGTACATACGCACGCTCATACACACGAACCTTAAAAACAGACAACCCAAGCAATTCACATATTAAATTGTCGATCAAAGCTAAAAAGCATCTAAGTGCTTTAGCCTAAGTACTTTCAGACGACATGTTTTTGAATACAATATTTAGTTGGCCGTTGTTTCCATAGTCATTCCGCTGGTAGACGAATGTCTGATTGTATAAATACGACTTGCTGGTAATTCTGACGACGTCTCCTCGGACGAGAAACACTCCATACAAACCATTATTGCAAACCTCTGTCGGTATGTCTTCGACATCCAAATGTAAATGATAAAATCTATCGCTACATTAATGGTTGAAAACAAATTGCCGATGTCTGAAAACAGCCAGAACATATTCATTTGACTTCCGGTAAAAGTGTAGTCCGTGTCCAAAACGGAAAGCGTCTGTATGATGATGTTGGGGAGTGTTAATAACGTATACATGATTAGCACGACACACACCGTCATCATGATGCGCAGTTGCGTATTCATTACTTGCGACTCTTCCAACATGAGACGTTTACGAATATTTACAATTCTCCAGTACTGGTAAGGGATAGCAATGTTTAAGAATGCTATAATGATAAACGGTAAATAGTCAATGCAAACGATGTGCGTTATTAGTAACACTCCTAAGAACTCTTCCATGCTCTGCTTTCTTGCTATTTCATACAATGTAGCTTTAGTCCCTTCACTTGTTTCCCCGGCAACTTCTTTAACTTCCAGACAGAACGGTAACGGCAGGCAGATGGTTAAGCTAGCCATTACAATGAGTAAGATGACCTTTTGCGGATACTTTGCCAGAATCGTTTCCTTAACAAACAATGGCGTGCGTATAGCCATCAAACGTTCCAGCGATATGGCGATCATCAGTGACGCCGAGAGAAGTTTGCACGCCAGGTCCATGAATATGATGGAACTGAACGAGTACGCGTGAATGTAATTGTAAAGTAGTTCGTCAAAACTGCCAATGATGTGTATAGCAGACCTAGTTGAAATTACCACCATGTACAGCGTGTCGGCAATAGTTAACGCGGCGAGGTAGACATAAATAGACTGACGGAGCTTCTGCGCTGCCCGGACAAGAAAGAATATCGCAAAACTGTTTCCGGCAATTCCGAAAACGCAGATGGTTGGACTGATGATAGTGTAACAGATGAAGGAAAAGATGCGATACTGCTCGTCAGACACTAGTTCCCACAAACCATGTGAAGATGTGTTATGGTTCCGGCTATAATTGGTTGTTGTATCCATTCTTCCAAAATGATGCTGTTTTTTTTTGTTGTTTACGGTTTAATTTCTTTTTTTCAAAATTCGCTCGGCTATGATTTCGTTTTTGCAGTTGCAGTTCTGCTTTGCACTGAAACAAAACAATGCATTAATTTAAGATTTAAAAGTAAATTGGATTTGTTTTATTTATATTTCAAATACATATTTTGTTTATGAAAAATATCGTCTGATCTATTAAAATATTTTAAACTTGAAAAGTTGTGTTTTCGCCATAAGTTCTATCACAGTACAGCACGTATTTATTATTGAGCGTGTCAAGCTGTTCACCAAAGTCGTATTTTTTATTGAAGTTAAATGTGTCAATAGGACCCACGCTTTATGTTAATAAATTTTATCAAAGACTAAGTCGAAATGGAGCCGAAGATCCTAAAATTTATTGACGGCAGATATCGAACCGCATTATTTGTCTGTGTGTCGAGATGACATATGAATGTGGTGTGCTTTATCATTTGAATGTTTGTTTATATTTGTCATACAGATTTAATAATTTTATATCAAAGGCGTTTTAAAAAAAAACGCGTCTGAATATCGTGACGGCAGTCAAATGCCACCATGCTTTCATATTAAATTGACTCTTTAATTTTTTTGGTCAAGCAATTCACCATTTTTAAAAATTACGTTATTTGACCATAAAAAAAAACAAGAAACAAAGAAATGATAGTCATTCTTTTGGAATTTCATGTACTAATTAAAGTTATATGCATTTGAAACTTAAAGACACTAATAGAAATATGCTATTAAAATGTAAAATTCCATTTATCTAAAACGGTTTATGCTAGTGAAAATAACTAAAAAACAGCTTACCAATTTCTTCTCTCTCTTTGGATTATCTTGCATGCGTCTGCTTCGAATAGTTCCTTAATTAACGTTTATATTTTCTGAAGCGACAACAGAGAAACATTATCTTATTAAATAGCCGATGATCAATACAGAATTTCTGAGAATAAAGAAAGTCTTATCATTCGGATATTTCCCATTGACATTACGTGGGTTGACCACAAAGTTCGTGACCTTTTACTGGTAAAAATAAACCACCGGGACATTTCTAAGCGTTTCCTGCGATACATTAGAATATATCATTATATAGTAATTTCTATTTCTGAAACGATTTAATGAAAATGTTTCGATAACTTCATTGACGATACACGTACCATATAGTGCGGAATAATAATAATAAATATAATGATAATTAAACTCAGTTAAATACCAATATATCATTTTATATTAAAACAAAGCTAACAAAATAATTCACCGACGCTGTTTATTTTCATTTTCAACAGTTGTGTTTTTTGAAAACAAGAGAGTGAATGGATAGCTCATATTGCTTTAATTTTACTTAATTCAGCATTTGTCATTTGTGACATTTGTCTTTCAAACTTTAAAGTTACTTCATGTATTCATTTACCATTGCTGACAAATAAGGCACACCATGTATGTATACTGACCCTCAATACTTCAGTTGCGTGACTAGAACAATATAAGAGGGTCAAGCATATAAAGAGATAGTAATTGAACTTACCTGAAATAATTCCAGCAAGAATTCTAATAAAGTGTTAGCTATAGTTGAGATGATCTTCTGTTTCAAGATCAGTTTATCAAGGTTTTACATATGCGACACAATTATTCACTACCTTCAAATCATATAGTTATAAAGATTGTAAAAGTGAGTGTTTATTTACTTTTTATGTCCAAAAGGTTCGAGATTTGTTTCTAGGCAAAAGTTATGCTGTGTCCATAAATCCATTTCTTACTAACGGCTATTTGGGCGTTTGGTTGCAGATCCAAGATGGTCGCAAAAAATGGCAACAAATATTGAAATTCAGGTTATGATACATATATTATCTGATAGAAACACTGCAGATTTGAAAACTTTAGATTTATTTTGTTGTTGTAAGTTGTATGACACATTAAAAGGTAAACAAAAGTAATCATATGGTAGATCAATGTACAAGTCTAAGTAAATGGCCACAACATTGTTGTTAAAATAATGAACACGTTTAAAGGTTATATTTTGCTACTTCTACTGAATACAAACTGGAATAGTTGTATCTTTTTCATGTTATGCTTCATTCACTCAAACAAGTTTATATTACATATCCAATCTGACAAAAATAACATGTTAAACTTAAGCTCTTATAACTATTTTCTGTAGATATACATACATTTTAGATTACCTTATTAAAGATTTGGTTATTTGTTTATGTTAACGTAATGCAAATATGTGTAAAATGATCATCGAAGTTAGAAGGATGTGCTTTTATTAAGTAATATGCATTCATTGTGGCAACCCTTAGTGTAACAAAAACCCTTAGTGTAACAATTGTTACACTAAGGGTTGACATCCAAACTTTTAGTGTAACAAAATCAGTTTTTGTTTTACTAGGGGTTGACACCACAATCCTTAGAGAAACTAAACTATTATGTTACACTAAGGGACGATATGTGACATGTTGTTGCAATATGTAACAACATTTTAGAAGTCAGCTTCTCTATAATATCCCTACATATCATGGGAAATTACACAATTTATCTGTTTAATACTGATACGTATTGTTTATGCAACCGCCTTGAAATTGGGGGTGGGTGGGGTGGTGAAGAGGATATAGTACTACCAATATACGACCGTCGTACCCTTCGCCCATGCGTCTGTCCTTCCGTTTTTCAGTACGTCACGATTTTCAGGTCAAGGTTAATGTCACTTTTACTTAAAATGGAAAATCGCTGTCAACGCTTACCGGCATTTATTTCCATCCGATGAAAGTGACACAGAATTTCAGAACAGTGATACTTTTGCATTTGCGTTTCACGATTTTCGGGTCAAGGTCAATGTCATTAATGGTTGCGGTTATTAATAACCCTTAATGTAACAAAAATATATTTATCATCAGAATAAAATTTTCTCATCAAATTACATCCATATAAAACTAATTGTGTTACACTAAGAGTTACGATTATCATCTTAACATTTCTTGTGTAATAAAAGAAAACAGCCACATAAAAATTGTTTTTAGTGTCTAGAAACAGCAATTATTTTGTTCAACTGTTTTTCAACTGTCTGAAAAAAAACCCACTTACCTTAAACCCTACGGGCACTAAATTACCTAATCGTGTGTGCGGACGGGCGAACATGGGTAACACTATATGTCCCCATTTCATAGCAGGGACAAATAAAATTTTAGTTGAAAAAAAATGTTACACTAAGTGAACCTGTTTTATAATCAAATGTTAATACATGTACCAAACATACGGTTAGTGTAACAAATGTAACACTATGAGTTGACACTGATACCTTTGTTGTAATTATACCATTTTTGTTAAACTAAGGGTTGTGGTGTCAACCCCTAGTGTAACAAAAATTGGTTTTGTTACACTAAGGGTTGCCACAATGCATATATTGTTAAGTGCTTGAGGCCCTTTTAACGATTAATTGATTCGTCCGTATAGTTATAATGTAGAGGAGTCTAACTTTTAATTTTATCTTAAAGAACTCAAGGAGTGTTTCAAGTAATTTTTACAGGTTCCAACGATTAGAATGGTTCCATCTTGATATAAAGACTTGTGAATTATTTTAATGAAAATGCAGTATTTGCCATAATATTGGGCAGGATAAAACAAAGAAAGCATTGTTTGACTGGTAGGAACAAGTTTTGAAGTTAGTTGAAAGTTCAGTAGAATAAAGTTGTACAGTACTGTCATTAGAAACCTAAAAGTAGCAACAAAATAATAGGAAGAATGCAATACACATTTCATTAAATCAGACACTTGAATTTTCCAAAATTCTGTACGGAACCATAACAATGAAAATAATAAGACACTGTCAGGCAACAGTATAGCATATTATTGCTATAGGTATATGATATAAACACATTCCAAGGATCTCAAATGTATATACCTGTTATAATAATGATAATAATATTTAAACGCAGTCAGATGCCAATTTATTATTTTGTATACATTTGTCAAATATCAATTTAAGGTCGATTAACTATTATATTGAAAGACAAGATTTACGACTCCCACCACACCAGCAAAATTGCCCTGTTTAATGCAACAAAATTACACTTTAAGTAATTTTTTTCAAATTAAAATTTTGACAAATATTGTATTTAAATATGGGACAACTTCAGTTTCTATATTTTTAAAAATGTGTGCTCCGATTCTAGAAGGGCCTAAACTCTTATCGGATTTTAATCTTGTAGGATTGTGATATTGCAATTTATATTACATCAAGATCATCGATACTACAAATACAATAACTCTATCTTAGTAATAGCGGTATCTTGAGTTATGATTGTCAGAAAATGAATAATCAATTTGTTTGGGGGGAGGGGGCCGAGGTTTGGAAATTCCGCAGCCGTCCACAGCATACTTAAATTCACATTCGTTAGTCAAAATAAACACAAAAAAGAGAAAAACATCGAAACGACATAGATATCCCCCACCCCTATTTTTTTATCTTTTGCACAGGATTTTGAAAATTTGTCAAATACCGCTCTTTTAAATATTTTTGTTACACTTATGGTTGCGGTGTCACAGTGCTTTACTAATAAAACGACAGCTGTCGATAAGACAGCACGCTCGACTATTCGAATATTTGTCCCAAACTGGTGACAAATACATGTAAACAAGAGTTATCTAACTTACTAAATCGAGTATGTCTTCTAATTAGAATACGTTCTATGAAGTTTCAATCCAATACGTACATGCAGTTGCGGCTGAGTTATAGCATTTTTAAATCAAACAAAGACCATAATTTTCAAAATAATCTTGCAAAAGTAATCTCACTTTATTGATTTAGTTAGTATCATGTCTATAAAACAATATGTAAAGTTTCTATCAAATACATTGAGTGGTTGTTGTGATGCGGTATTGATGGTATTAACTTGCTCTCAAAACTTTAACCAAAACTTTTTAGTCAAAGAATGGCTATATTTTCATTACATTCATGCAAGAGTTTTCTAATTTAGTTAGTTCAGTAGCTTTGGTGACTAGGAAGTCATGTGTCTTGTCTTTCAATTAAATACATTGAGTGGTTGGTGAGATACGGACTAGATGATACTTGCTCGCAGAACATTAAGCAGAATTTCTAAGTCAAACAAGGGCAATAATTTGCATTGTATTTATTTAGTATTTATTCTTATAGATTTGATGACCTGGAAGTCTTGTATGGAGTTTTAATCAAGTACATTGAGTGGTTGGTAAGATAAGGACTTGATGATAATGCACGCAAAACTGTAATCAGATTTTCTAAGTCAAACAATGGTAATAATTTGCATTATATTCATGCAAGTTATCTTAGTTATTATAGTTGGTTTGATAAACTGGAAGTAATGTGTGGAGTTTTCATAAAATAAATTGAGTGGTTGATAAGATATGGACTTGATAGTACTTATACACAAAACTTTAACAAGATTTTCTAAGTCATACAAGGGCAATACTTTACTGTATATTCGAGCAAGAATTATCTAACCTAATTATCGTACTACGTTTGATGACTGAGAAGACTTGTGTGAAATTTCAATCAAATACCTTAAGTGGTTTGTGAAATATGGACGTGATGGTACTTGCAGGCAAAACTTTAACCAGATTTTCTAAGCGGAACAAGAGCAAGCATTTGCATTATATTCATGCAAGAGTTATCTAACTTAGTTATTGCAGTAGGTTTAATGACTGGGAAGTATTATGTGAAGTCAATTTATGCAATGGTGAGATAAGGACTTGCACGCAAACTTTAACCAAGGTGTAACTTAAACCAAGGTGTAACGCCTACGCCGACAACAGGGCGAGTAGAATAGCTCTCCTTATTCTGCGAATAGTCTAGCTAAACACTTTTCAAATGCGAAAAATAGAACAAATTGGGGCGGAGTGGGGGTAAGTGACGAGCATTTTCATTTTACCGTCTTGAGAGTCATTCTAAGGGTAAAAAAGAAAAAAGTTAATTTTTTTTTTCATATTTAAAATGTATAAGGCATATTTTATACGCATACACCAAGCTTTGCCGAAAGATAAGTATTTAAAGGAAATGCATTTGATAAGGCCATTACTGAGGCTACGTGAAGCTGGTCTTTTCTTTTCAAAGCTTTTATATATATGTTTGTATGAATCATATTTTGAAAACTTAAACATTACACTATCAACACCATAAAACCATAAAAAGTAGATATTTCCTCTAAATCATTAAAGTATATTGAAAGTTAAGAAAATTAAAGACAAGTTTATTTCAATATTTTCGAGAAAGTCTGAAACCCTTGAGGAATAGTCACATATATAGTATTACAAATATGGCGACAAATTCTGATAAACATTATATAACAAATTTATATACAACCGATTTCATAAAGCACATTGATCCTATTGTTTAACAATAAAAAATGCAGATTTGAGCTTCAGGCTTTGATCGATAAGAGGTATAAATTATATTATTTTTTAAAGCCAACAAAAACTATGGCACCATTTATATTATAATACTTGACAAATAGGTCGTACTCTGGGAGTTTGTAGGTAATAAGACCAACGTAACGAAATTGTTACATTTATATTATAATACTTGACAAATAGGTCGTGCTCTGTGAGTTTGTAGGTAACCAACGTAACGAAACATGTTACATTTATATTATAATAATTGACAAATAGGTCGTGCTCTGTGAGTTTGTAGGTAACCAACGTAACGAAACATGTTACATTTATATTATAATAATTGACAAATAGGTCGTGCTCTGTGAGTTTGTAGGTAACCAACGTAACGAAACATGTTACATTTATATTATAATAATTGACAAATAGGTCGTGCTCTGGGAGTTTGTAGGTAACCAACGTAACGAAACATATAACATTTATAGTATAATACTTGACAAATAGGTCGTGCTCTGGGAGTTTGTAGGTAAAAGGACCAACGTAACGAATTTTTTATATTTATATTATAATAATTGACAAATAGGTCGTGCTCTGTGAGTTTGTAGGTAACCAACGTAACGAAATATGTTACATTCCAACATAATATGTTTGCTTGGTTCACTTTTTACAACCACGTGGCAATTATTTTAGCAGTTCTTATTATTCATTACACACATTGTTGTACAAAATAAGGGATCTTAGGTCGAAAGCTTGATTTATAAACATTCATAGACCCGGACTTTCTGTTTAAACATTCCTGGACCTGGACTTTATGTATAAACATTCCTGTACCCGGACTTTATGTATAAACATTCCTGGACCCAGATTTTATGTATAAACATTACTGGACCCGGCCTCTATGTATAAACATTCCTGGACTCGGACTTTATGTATAAACATTCCTGGACTCGGACTTTATGTATAAACTTTCCTGGGCACAGACTTTATGTATAAACATTCCTGGACTTGGACTTTATGTATAAACATTCCTGCACAACTAATTACTTTAATATAATCGTTGAGACTTCCAGACCAATTTTGTACAATTTTATCTTTAATTCTTTGCTTATCATTGCTTAAATATAAAATGACATTTCCGACATTTTGAAGAAAAAAAAAAAGTCTCATAAAATCCAAGATTACAGAGCAAATATTTTAATAGTGAACATCAATTTTTTGATTATTTGTCTTTTAAGTGTAGTGTTTCTCATTTGTCTTCAGTAATTGTATCAACAATTTTATAATATTTAAGAATCTTCAGTTTTGAAAAGGCATCTTACCCTATTATCTATAAAAAAATGTTCTGTGTGCTTTCAATGAATTGTTTCCATTTTGTCTCCTTTATTAAAACCTTACACTTCATAATTGTGTACGATCAAGTCAAAGGCACCGTTGAGATGAGATGAATCAAAAGAAAAAAAGTAACATGAAGTGAAAGATCATGTGCAATTAACTATGTATAGAATCAATGTGTCGCGCCTAGCGGCCAAACTGCTACATTCCTTAAGAACTACATTTGAATGTTGAAACTCGAAAACTAAAGAATGAAACTAAAGTACACTCTCGGCGACTAGTTCCTAACTCGTTAACTCCTATTTCATAACTAAAAACGTGTTTAGTACGCTTTCAGAAAATTACCATTTTTTTAGCACATGTGACCTATAGTAACCAACTAAATCAAAATATTTTAGCGGGTCTTTTTAATTTTCCCAACACTCCCTTAGTAACAAGTTTTGAATTGATAATAGCCGCATGGTTTAATTATAAAGCTGGTGGCTTTCAAACAAGAACATATAAGTAGAAAAGTTGTCATCACATGTACGATAAAGCGGATAGATTTTGCGTTACGGATTAACGTGTAGAAATGTACCTAGCTGATAAAACAAGTACATTAAAACATGATTTTACATAAATAATAACTATATTAGAATTTGAATAAAATGATTTCTATATAAGCTTACTGTAAGATTTGAATTAAACGATTTCCATATAAGTTCACTGTTAGATAAACTTACAGGTGTAACAATAAGTATCGTTTGGATAAGCGTGTCATTTCAGCTCTACTTATATTTGAACGATACAAAGAAGAGTACAAGTAAAACTGTTGAAACTTCTGATATGGATAAGCTCGTGTATGAAACCGTTGCTTCTAGCATTTGTCGTTAATGATAAAACTGACCGAATCGACGGTCTTCCGCCAGTTCGGAGGACGCTCTGCCACTAAACCTCGCTGTTGTTATATGGCTAGCAGAAGCTGATTTCCGTCAACTGCACCAGGTACTGACTATGTTCCCAGGTTGGTGGACTATTTCCTCACCTACTCTACATTAACTAAAGTGTATTATCTTGCGATGACTTTGTCAAACCGCATACAGAAACTGTGATTGGTCAACAGCTATAATGTGCCTCTTCAATCTCTTCTAGGGTTCTCAATGTTCGCAATATCAAATCAACACACGAGCACTCATAAACCAGACAAAGTCAATAGTCTTTATAATTCGCACTATTGATGCAAAAAGATACCAAGTAGATTTCTATTTCATATACACTTAGTACCTTATTGCAATAATGGGAATATATAATCTAAAAAAAAAGAAGATTTATCTGATAAAATGCTCAAGCAAGAGAGACATTTGTAATTATCCAGAGACATTACAGCAATGCCTCTGATTTATTTGTTCCTTGCGGTCTTTGATGAAGCTTTATTAGCTATAATTGGGTGATACTTAATGATAATCTGACATTCTTCGCAACTCAACTGCGGTGGAAGATATATATCTCTTCATTTGTTATAATCAAATGACAAACTTATTTCATTCGGATTTGCTCAGCATATGAATACGTTATAAGACATAAAGCTATTTAACGGTCAATTTCTTATATCAAAATATTCTCCATTAACAAAAATACATTTTTCCATCCGAGATATCCATAACCTGAAAGCCACAGAGTAGTCTGCAGATACTGATTAACAGTATGCAAAGAGCGCTTCTGGAATTGTAGCAATTCCCAGGAAACATCATTTTTAGTACAGAAAAAGTGAAGGAAATAACAGGAAATCAGGTCTGGCGAGTATGGAGGGTGATGTAACTGTCTGACCTGTTGGTCCCGCAGAAACTGCTGCACAACATTACGTTTGTGTGCAGATTCTTTGTCATTGGTAAGACGGAGTTTACATTTATATTATAATAATTGACAAATAGATCGTGCTCTGTGAGTTTGTAGGTAACCAACGTAACGTTTTTAAAGTTTAACGTAATGTTTTCTCACTGATTTCAATACCCTATCTCTGTAAAACCTTTTTAATAAAGATTTGCCAGGTGCACTTAGTATTTCCACAACAGGACCTTTGGAATTGAAGAAAATCGTGAATAAAACCCATTTAGAACTTTGAGTTTCTTTTGCTATAGTCGGTAATTCTTGTCTTTTCCTTAATCACCTTTTATTACTTACCAGTCTTTGGGGATCGAAATAATAGATCCACGTTACCTGTGAGGACTCATTAAGTCTTCTTTCACAAGTATTTTTTATACACTTTCAAAAGATTTTTTCAACACTTCACCGGTTGGTCTTTGCTCTTTGGTCAGAAGGTTGGGTACCCACCGTGCACAAACCTCTGATAATTGTGTTTTGTCAGAATTTTGTGAATATTTCCTAATCATTATGTGAGGATTATTTATTGCAATAAGAGTTTTATAATTAAATTTTTTTGTCAATTTCGCGTTCCGTGCAACTATGAATATTGATCGCATTACTCACGATCACATGCTTAAAGCGGTTCACCAAAGAGCAAAATATAACCAAAAAAAAACATGAATTACGATTGTTGTAATTAATTAGATTGAAGACAACATCACGAAACTATTTGGTTTGATTAGAAAATTATTCAATTTACAAATAAGCAAATTGGTTTAGAAACAAGTTCTTGCAGAATTTGTCTAATAAATCTCTGAAAGTGTAGGTGTTCAAACGGTATTTTAGAATAAGGATTTCGTTTTAATTCCATCGCTGCGATTAAAATATCATTTTTGTCACATTCTAGCGGATTTGAAATTATAACAGTAATATCATTCGTAGTTTATTTATTAACGTTGATGATATGTTCTGCATTCACTTAAACAAGAGCTGTCGGGGGGACAGGGCGCTCGACTATTTCAATGCTGTTCTAAAACAACAGCTTTTTCAGGAAATAAGTAACAACTGGAAGACAATTAAAACTCAGGGTGATGAAACTAATCTACAAGTATTGCTTGTCTGTTTAAAATAAATTAAAAAAATAATTCACCGACACTATTTATAAGCCCGTCTTTTTGAAAAAATCGAAGAGCTATTGTCATGACCCTGGTGTCGTCGTCGTCGTCGTTGTCGTCGTTGTCCGCGGTTAAAGTTTTATGTTTTCTTCAGCCTTTTCTCTGTTTCTGAACAAACAACTGGTGTTACAATGACTAAACTTCATAAACGCATTCATATCGTGTTATATAAACAATATTTATAGCTAACTTAACTAAATTTACATACTTTGGGCTCTAAAACCTTGGGTTAAAGATTTTTGTTTAGCTCGGGTTTTGGTTAAAGTTTTATGTTTAGCTCAGCTTTTTCTCTGTTTTTGAACAAACTTCTCATGTTTTGGTGACTTAACTTCATGAACACATTTATATTATGTTGTAAAAACAATGTATATAGCTTACTTACATCAATTTCCATACTTAGAGCTTTAAAACCTTAGGTTAAAGATTTTTGTTTAGCTCGGGTTTTAATTTTATTTTTTTTAAATCAATTTTTTTTTCAGCATTTCTATTAATTCTGTATGCTGATCACCATCAACTTAAAAAAATGTTTACATCATTGACCTATTAAATGGTCTTTCCTGCTCGAGCCCAACCAGGACCCAAACCCTGCTGCCCATTTTTTTTTTTAAATTTGTTTTGTATTAAATCAAATACTATGCCCCATTCCAACTTTGTTACCGACCCAAAGACCCTCACCTCTACCACCCCCACAGTCATCCCCATTCCCGCCGTTTTTTTTTAAATTATTGTTTAGTATTAAATCAAATACTCTGCCCGATTTCTACTTTGTTACCGATCCACAGTATATAACTGTTACAATTGGGTACATACTTCTATTTGAAACATTTGCATTACACAGGATAATCTATTTAGTTTTATTTCCAATGGGATCCTTGTGAAAAAAAATATCACGGTCTCAAACTATTGGCCGTAGTAACTTTACGGATCTGATATTACAGGGAGAGCTATACATTATGTTACTTTAAAATATTTAAAACAACAAGAGGACAACTCTGACTATCTGTAGTGTATTTAAGATTTTAAATTTTCGTAACATTCATATGTGTTCTTGTTATCACAGAATATATCAACTATTTATATTTTTGAATTAATTATCACAGAAAGACTTGAATGATATACATATCACAGAAACAATTTTGAATACTTTGCAGAATAATTAAAATAATTGACAATATCTATAAAAAATAATATCTGCTTGTTCTGTACATTTCATTTCGCAAAATGAGTTTCACTTTTACTTCTTTTTCAAAAGCAATATTGTTTTTTTTTTTAACTTTTTTATGTGTCTTGGAAAACTGTTCCAGTCTCGAATAGCTTGGTAAAAGAAGGTATTTGACATAAAACTATCTACCTGAGGTACATGAAAACTTCCAAAACTATGTTGACTATTATAAGAATGCGTCTGAGACTTTTAAAGAAGTTTTACAACCATAAGCATAAGTGAATCTGACAACTGAGTAATTTGTAATCTATTTCGCAATTGTTTTCAGATGTAACTGAACCAGGATGAGGATGCATACTCCAAATGACGTTGTATTAAAGAGTAACAGTAAATGTGGCAAAATGGTCAATATCCAAAACACTTCCAATTATATAACACATCTTTGAGACTCTATAGTGTGTCCATTAGAATGTACATTGAATCTTTTAACACTCACTAACTTATTCTTAGAACCAAATACAATGCATTCAATTTTATACTGCTTCTAAGACATTCTGCATTTTCATCACAATTTTACATGCACCAGTTAATATGTGTTTTTATGCTTGCTGCTTTATCAGACAACTTGCATGCCATGTTGATCCTTTTTTATACTTTGGACCAGAGCACACAGATTTGATCTCTTTTGTAATGTTTTTTAATGCACCTATGCAAATGACATAAGTATGGTAGGAATTCTTTCGAGTTCCATGATGGGCATCAGCAAGTATATTAATTTCTGTTATATCTGTGGTCAACTCAAGTTCTGACTGAATGACAAAGTCGTATGAATCACGACTCACTTCTGGTACCACACTCTTGTATCCTCGATTACGCGTCTGACTATCAATACAGGGTTCGTGAGTTCGAATCCCCCGCCCGGCAACAGTCTCCGTGATGATTGATATACGACATTGTGTCTCATTATCATTCGTCTCTCACCACTGATTTAAGTGGGAAAGTTATCAGTAACTTGCGGAGATGGGGTGTGCTCGAGTACTGGTTAATGCCAGGAAACAGTGGTTAGGTTAACTGTTCGTCTGTTAGCCCTACATGGCATAAAAATGACACTAAATATGCAATCAATCAATCAATCAATCAATCAATCAATCAATCAATCAATCAATCAATGTATCCTCGAAACATTTAGCCAATGTAGGCATCATGTAAACTACCAATTTGTGATGCTTCACAAAACCTTTGGTATTGGTTTGGTAACATATCAGATACAAAGTAACCATGTAAAAGGCGTTGATTACCAAGAATTTTTTTCCCAAGGTAGAGAGTGCTTGTCCGTGATATCTCATGGTTATTTAAACACTTTGTTTTGAGTATAGCTACATGGCCTTTATACACAATAGATGTAGTAGACAGATGTTCCCCACAAATTTGATCATGATGCATTAATTTTTTATCATATCTTTAATAGATGATAAACATGTCTCAAATAACTGTTCTTCATGGTCATCCAAAGAACTGTTGATGCATGTAAAACCACTGTCTTGGAACACGTGAACAGTGGTTTCATCTGCACACATCCTTTCATGCACGCTGTCAGTAACATTGACATTATTTTTTACATAAGAATTAAGAACTTCTTTCAGCATTTGTTTAGAAGAAACAGTATTTGGATTTCTTTCCGCTAAAAATGCTTTAATTTCTGTAGCTAAACTTAATATTTCCTGTTTTTCCATTTCACTTTCACACTGGAACGACAAATTCCCTTGCATTGCACGTGTTTTTTCTTTTCTTTTATTGTTTCTCCTTTTAACCGATTATATCTTGTCTTTATGATATTTTCTCTTCTGACCAGTATTAACTGTTAATTCCATTGTTAAGTTATTGCTTGAGTGATTCAGAAAGTGTAAAGTACATCTGTAACTGACACAGACTTAGAGAGAGTATGGTAAAGCAATGCAGCAAAATGAAGTCCATTGTAATTGATACATACATTTTGATTATGGGATCAGTTTCACACAGGCATTATCCCATTTTATCATAAGGACTGCAGGTTCATTAATTTATCTTAATCTGGAAATAACTCAAGATTTATCAGCATTTGTACTTGTTTTCATATCATTAATTATGTTGATATTAACAAAAACATATAAATACCATGTTTATTTCATTTTTTTTTTAAAAAGGAATCAAAGATATACCACCCCTTCTAAAAGCAAGTGTTTTTAATAATTTGATTT
Organism: Panopea generosa; assembly: GCA_029582155.1. Taxonomy (NCBI): domain Eukaryota; kingdom Metazoa; phylum Mollusca; class Bivalvia; order Adapedonta; family Hiatellidae; genus Panopea; species Panopea generosa. The sequence continues at coordinate 12,214,220 of CM055909.1, forward strand.
CACCGATATGAGTCATTTTCCGTATTCTGGAGGGAAATACTTATCACAACAAAACCATTAACAAAACTGAGTGAACAGAACATTATTTTGTTATTTTGTTGACAGAAAATCAAAACCCAGCAATTGAAGCATTTTTAATCATTCAAACTGGGACTTTATAGAAGTAAAATCAAATGAAAATCAACATTTTGGTGAGCAGAATGTTAGAAATGATGATATGATGTTGAAACTGATAATGAATCAAACTGTGAAAGTGATAGGTGTAACGAATTCTTTTGTTCACCTTGTGTAACAACAAATTAACAATCGTGGGTTGGACCAATGTCAAAGCCACACTTGAAAAACAGAAATTGCAGAAAACTAAGATACAAAAAGTTTTGGGCTATGTTAGAACGGCGAAATACATGGAGGGAAAACACATATTTAGCTAAGAAAGCTAGCATGATGAAGAGACCAGGTGTAGATGAACATATTGTGAGAATTCAAAGAGGGATAATGCCAAAATGTGTAATCGATTTAGTGAGGGGACGCTATCCAAATTCACCAGGGGTACCATACTCAGGACATTGCTGGTGAAAGCATTATTTTAATATTCATTCTGATGGCTACATTCAATTTTGGATCAGCTACATATCTCGTGATAAAAATATAAATATACAGATACAGGTAAAAAAACAAATAACAAAAAAATGACATACTAAGTTATCTTATTAAATGAAGACATCCAGATAATATTGTGTGTATTACTATACAAGTGCATTGCTATACAAGTATGGATATTAAAAGAAAAATATTTTATAAGACTGGTAAGTCAATGCATGATTTGTAGTTTGCTTTCTATTTTTGCATAGCTACATTGGAGTGCATGCCTCTTTGTTTGTAAACAATGGTCATATAGCAACTCATGAATAAAATGCTCCGCCTTAAAAATTCAAATTTGACTGTTACTGCCTTTATTAGATATAATAGGTAACAAATTATTTCATGTTTCATTCTGAAAATTTCAGGAATCATAAGTAATATCAAGACCATGTAACATGACAAATTTCAAAATTTTAAGATCACTTAATTATTTTAAATTTGAAAAATACTCTCCCTGACCTGAATGTGATTTGAAAAATTGTTACCGACCAAAAGATCCTCACCCCTACTCCCCCCACACACACCCATCCCCATTCCCGCACATTTTGTTTTGTATTAAATGAAATACTCTGCCCCATTCCACCTTTGATACCGACCCAAAGACCCTCACCCCAATCCTTCCACCGCCCCAACCCATCCCTATCACCGCCTATTTCTTTCTTTTTTAATTTTGTTTTGTATTAAAGCAAATACTCTGCCCAGTTTTACTTTGTTACCGACACAAAGACCCTCGACCCTACACCCCCTCCCCACACACACCCATCCCAATCCCCGCACATTTTGTTTTGTATTAAATTAATACTCTGCCCCATGTCAACTTTGTTACCGACCCAAAGACCATCACCCCTACTCCCCCACCGCCCCCACCCATCCCCATCACCGCCCATTTTTTTATTTTAATTTTGTTTTGTATTAAATCAAATTCTCTGCCCAATTTCATCGATATTACCGACACAAGACACTCACCCATACACCCCCACACACACCAATCCCAATCCCCGCAATTTTTTTTTGTATTAAATCAAATACTCTGCCCCCATTTCAACTCTTTTACCAACCCTAAGACCCTCACCCCTAGCCCCTTCTCTGCCCATTTTTTTAAATTCTGTTTTGAATTAAAATCAAATAATGTGCCCCATTTCAACTTTGTTACAAACCCAAAGACCCTCAACCCCTACCCCACTTCCCCCCACCATCCCCGCCAGTTGTTTTGTTTTATTTATTTTTTTATGTTTTTTGTATTTAATCAAATACTTAACCCCATTTCACCTTTGCTACCAACCCAGTAATAGTATGGAATTTCTAAACAAATCACCATCATGCTTAAAAAATTTACTTCACTGACTATGCCATTCATAATATATTTGAAAAAAAAAAGACGAGCGTATGCCCCGCTTGCGGTGCTCTTGTTTTCATTATCAACAGTTATGTTTTTTGAAAATGGTAAATGGATAACTCCAATTGCTTAATATTATTTAATTCAGCATTTGTCATTTGTTACATTTGCTGTTCAAACTTTAAAATTGCTTTATAAATTCATTAACCATTTCTGACAAATAACCCCAATGGGTGTGCCAATACCTTAAGGCACATCATGCCTTAGTACTTCAGTTGCATGACTAGAATAATATAAGTTGGTCAAGATTTCAAGAAATGCTAATTAATTATTACCTGAAATAATTCCAGCAAAAATTTAAAAATATTGTAAGCTATAGTTGAGATGATCTTCCGTTTTAAGATTAATTTATCAAATTGAATGTTTTTCATATACGATGTAATTATACACTACCTCCAAATCATATAATCCCAGAGGTAGAGGGGTGAGTGTTTTTATATTTTTTATATCTAAAATGTTTGACTTGTTTTAGAGACAACTTTTATGTCCGAAAATCCATTTCTAACTAACAGCTATTGGGGCGATTGGTCACAAATTCAAGATGGCCACCAAAATGGCCGCCAAATGTTGAAATTCACGTTATGATATATAATCAGATTTATTAATGTTGTAAAGTGTATGAGATGTTTTATGGTAAAAGAGAGTAAACGTAACATTGATTCAAGTGCAAAAAGTCTAAATAAGGGACAAAATGGCTAAACTCATTTCGTTAAATACTTTGGTTTTATTTTTTTATGTATAAATGGTTCTGAAAATACTTAAGAATTATATTTTGCTATACTTAATACAAACTAGAATATTAAAAATAAAATAACGACTGAATATGTTAAACTTAAGCTCTAGTAACTATGTTCTGTAGATAAGCATACGTTTTAGATAAGTTTGCTAAATATTTGGTCGTTTGTTTATGCTTACACATTGCAAACGTGTGTAAAAAAGGCCACCAAAGCTAGAAGGGTGTGTTTTTATTCAGTAATATATATATTGTTAAGTGCTTCAGACCCTTTTAACGATTAATTGATGCAAATTATGGCCATTGTTCTGCTTAGAAATGCTAGTTAAAGTTTTCCGTGCATCTTGATATCATGCACATATCTCTGTAATCTCATATGCAATAGAATTGAAACAACACTAACGCCCTCGTGTTACCAAACGTAATGGTTGTGTTACACTAAGGGTCGCGGTGTCAACCCTTAATGTAATTGTAACACTAAGCGTATGTTGACATTTGATTATAAAACAGGCTCACTTAGGGACACAATGTTTGTTCAACTGGAAATTTGTTTCTCCCTGCTATGGAATGGAGGCATATGGTTTTGTCGATGTTCGTCCGTCTTTTATGTAGCTTTTTTTAATAACACAAGTTAAAGCTGATAAGCGAAACCCTTAGTGTAACAATATAAGTTTTATATTGATGTGATTTGATGAAAATATCGTATTTCGATGATAATTATATGTTTGTTACACAAAGGGTTATTTATAACCGCAAACATTAGTGTAAAAATAAGTAACAAAATAAATTTTTAAGTACAATACCCCCCTCACTACCCCACCCCCCAATTTCAAGGACGTTGCATTAAAAATAGTATCAGTATTAAACAGATAAATTGTATAAATTGTGTAATTTGCCGTAATATGTTGGAATTCTGTATTATAGAGAAGATGATTTCCTAAATTGTGTAACATATTGCAACAATATGTCATAAATCGCCCCTTAGTTTAACACAATATATTTGTTACACTAAGAGTTGCAGTGTCAATCACAAACCACAAACAAACATAATGGTTAAACTTCTTTCGTCACTTAAAACGTTTAATAACTCAGAAACAGATAAAGAACCCAGGACTTAATAACACTCATTTGTGTGTTAAAAGGGCATGCGTGTAACAAAAAAAGATAACTTGGTCAGTTCTCTAGTATTTAGTGACAAAGCAGTGCGAATCAGTCAAACGCGTTGTCTTACGGTCTTGTTTTTCTACCAGTACCTTCCTATTTTCGATGCGATTCATTACCTTTTTGTAATATGATAATATATTTTAACAGCTTAAACAAAAACTAGAATGCAGATTGTACAATGTTATTAAAGGGAGTTGCCTTGCATTATATAATGATATGATTATATCAAATGGTTCGCATGGATTTTGTCAATGTCAATTTGAAAAGGAATTGTTATTTATTTGTTATTATCACTAACTGCTATAGTAACCATTTGTAATAATAGCAACCGATCGTAACACAGCTTACCAGGGTTTATGTTTAATTGTTGCAACATGCGACAGCAGTCATGTGATGTTTTGCTTATATTTAACAAACCGTTAAAAAAGGACACCATGTCTGATCAAAATTTAACACTGATCAGTTTTCAACGACTGTTTTGATCAGAATTTAATGTTGAAATGTGACATGGGTCAATGGGGTCAAAATTTAATGTAACACCGGCGGATGTTGTTGTTGATGACCAACAAGTCTCCGACTACGGAGATATTAAAAGATGGAGAGATCACAAATTCTAAAGAACTCAAAAAAAAAAAAAAAAAAATCATGTTCTTTTTTACAATTTCCACCGATTAAAATGATTGCTTCTAAGTACAGAGCTTTGTTAATTCTATTAATGGAAATGCAGTATTTGCCACAATATGGGACAAGAAAGAACATGACATGTTAGACTGCTAAAAACAAGTAACATAAAATTAGCAACAGAAACAAAAGGAAAAAGGCAATACATATTGAAATCAATCAGATAACTGGGTTTTCCACAGATTCAGCATGTATCCATAACAATGAAAGTACCGAGACACTGTCAGGCAGCAATATAGCAGATTTTGTCATAGGCATAGTATATCAACACATTCTAAGCAACAAACAGCCCATTTGTTATGATGTGACATTTCGCAAAAAACATATTTTATGAGTAGAAATATTAACCTATTCTAAATCATTAATTTATCCTCACACCAGCGAACACAAGTGTGGACTGAGCTGGTAGAAGAGTCAGTAAATATCTCAATGGATATTGTTAATTAACCGCCACTAGTAGATGTCACAGAAGGAACAGATGAATAGTTCGAGATGCCGGAATATAAAAAAATACTGGGAAAACTATCTCTCTCTCTAAGATTCAGAATAAAAAATGGCAACAAGCACAGGAGTCTCCATCATTTAAAATGCTATTCTTCAGATGCTTCTCACATGATGAAAGGCATTGGGCATATACAATTCTGCTTTAAAACATTTCATATTATATAGCTGATACAGCTGCAAAGAACAACTGATATAAAAGCGACATTAACAAATATAGACATGAAGAAGCAAACAGAATATCGATATTTCATCTTAACGTCTCACACCACTATTACATTTCCCATAAGCTCCATAGTAACATTTATGTCCAAAACACAGTGAAAAATAAAAATCTGCAGCATGTGTTTGGGCTCAAATTCTTCACTGGTTCAAGATATGCAACAATAAAAGAAAAAAAGCATCCCTTGACCTGGTTTTTTTTTAAAAAAATACAATGCTTTTGTGGGACCTATCAATTTCCAGAGTAATAATATGTCAACTATTTGCCCACGATGCGGTTCGAACCAACAATTCTGAAATGACACACAATTGTCCAGAAAGCTGGTATCAGCATCAAATTTTCAGTGGTGATTTCTAAAATACTGACCATTAAACTCATGCTAGGAAAAAATAAATAATTGCAGTACAAGGACCTGAAACAAGAAGAAAAAAAGAACTAAAGTTTTATTTCTTCCGCTTTCTTCTGTAGGTCCGGAGTGCTCAAGGGAGATAATAGTGGTGCGAGTCCTTATGAAGGCAATTGAAAAAATCTTGAAGAAACCATTCAAAGCAATGCCACAGATGATCTTATTTTCTTGATATAACAATGAATCAATGCATAATTTAGGTGTTGTATCAATATTCTCTCCATGAATGAACGTTTAAATCTGATGTATGTCAGCACTCATATCGCATGGAAGACCAATTGCCGCTGTCAGACATTTCAATTATAATGTTGACGCTGAGACTGCTAATAATTTATATGTCTAAGAAACTGGCGTATCAGATGTTGAGTATGATAGAATATTAAAATAACGACTTTAAAGTAATATGATAAGGGCGCTCTTAAAACAATATGTGACACCTTATGTTGAGGAGTTATGATGATGTTACTTTGAAATGAGGTTATATATACATGCTGTAATTGGTGGTAAATGACAGCATGGTTTTCAATACACGGCGGCCATATTGGTGGTCATGTTGGATTTTGACAAAACTCCCCAACAGCTGTTAGTAAGAAAAGAACTTCTGAACATGGCATACAATTTAATATAGAAACATGACTAAACAGTGATATTTTTTTCAGAGTTTATCTTAAAAATGGAATTTTCACAAAGTTTTTCATAATATTGCTTTGTTAGGTTGTAAAATTGGATAACATACAAGTTATTTCAGTTTGTATTAGGTAGAATTTAAATATGTTCAATATTTTCAGAACTTTTTATGAATAAAAATAAGACCAAAGCATTCAACAAAATTAGTATACTTGCAGAAAAACAGTCATTTTTCTTATTTTGGAGGCAATTTTGTCCCTTATTTAGACGTGTTGTACATGAATCAACCATCTTTTTACTTTTATATATTTTACCATAAAATATGTCATACAACTGATAACAATACAATAAATCTTTATTTGTTTTATTTGATAACACTTTGCAGTGTTTTCTATCAGGTTATATATTATATATAACATAAATATCAATATGTGGCAGCCATTTTGGTGGTCATCTTGAATTCTAAACGCCCCAACAGCCGTTTGTAAGAAATATAATTTACCTCTAGAAACAAGCATTTAAAAATAGAAAAGGCCAATGTTTTCAACAAAATGCGTATATTTGCAGAAAAAAAGTATTTTTTTCTTCATATTTTGTTGGTCATGATGTCCATTAATTAGACTTTTTGTACATGAAAAAACCATATTTTTACTCTTTTTTACCCTTAAACATGTCATACAACTTACAACTTTGCAGTGTTTTTAATACGATTATATATTATAGTATGAATTTCAATATTTGGCGGCCATTTTGGCGGCCATCTTGAATTTGTGACCAAACGCTCTTTTATTGAAAGGGTTGTTGAGGTTATAGTGTTATTTGAATGCTATATGTGTGTTTGTTTAAGCGGTAATTATGGTGTAAATCTGCATATGTATTAGATTTATTTTAAATAGATCATTATTTTATGTAAAACAATTCAATATAGTAACAGTTTCTTACAACAATAACACCAGTCCCGGATTGCTCCTTTAGTCCATTGCGTGTATTCACCAGGGCCCAGTTGTTAAAAACATGGTTAATTTAACCATAATTTGAGATTTACAGCATTTAAGGTCATTTTATTGAAAATTATAAAAAAGTTTGCCATTTTATTTCTAAAGATGCATTTAAATTGCAAAACAAATCATTAAGTATAGAACATATTGCAGTTACAAAATGCCACTTAACAGGTGATTAAGCTAACAGAGCTGTGGGTAAAGGTGGTTCAAAATATCCAATTGAGGATTCGACTGAATCACTTACTACCAACCAGTTGCCAGTTGGGGATTCGGGCTTCTTTTTAAATCAATGATTTATATTCATTAAACACAATTATGCAATAGAAAAAATTGTTTATGCACATTATTCTGACACCAGGTCAACATGACCCAGAACTATCCTCTAATTGCTGAGTTCCAACTTAAGAAGATTCTGTTATCATTTTACAAACCTTTGATTTGTTTGCTAGAATATTTAGCGTCATTTTATGCAGTCGAAGGTTAGCATGTAATCAGTTAACCTGACCACTCTTCGTTTGGTACTGGAAGGTTAACCAGTACTCGAGCACACTTATCTCCGCACGTACCTGATAACTGTCCCACGAGAGGCCAGCGACAATGAACTACTATGTCGTAATATATCATTGTGGAGACTGTGGCCGGACGGGATTCGAACTCGCGACCCCTGGATTGATAGTCAGACTCGTACCGACTGCGCAAACCGAGCACGGGTGAAAACTGTTGGTATGGTCCGGAATGACCATCTGCTACTCCGCATGCGTGTCGAACGTTCTACTATTAGACTACCGCACGCACGTATTGTTGTTTATGTTAGTTATTACAATGTTATAAACAATTATGACAATACATACAATATCCGCTTCATTAAGGATGTATCTATAAAACTGTCGTCATTCCTTGTATGGCAACTCCCATGATGATATACCACATGCTATTTATTATCTCACTGGCTGAAAATGTATATGACATTGATATACTGCTCGAAACATGGTGGAGTCGAAAACCATAGTAAAAAAAGTTCCGGGTAAAATATATTTGAAACGGAAATACGAATACTAGTTTTACGTAGACTGAAATTTACGAGCCGGTGTCAATTAATTATGATAGATTAAATTGTCGTTTGATGTACATTGGATGTGGGATGTGCAAATAATTTCCTTTCTCTCACGAATGTGACCGCGGCGTGGTCTAAAGGTAGAGCGTCCGCCTCGCATGCGGAAGGTCGTGGGTTCGATCCCCGGCCGGGTCATACGAAAGGCTTTAAAAATGGTACCAGAAGCTTCCTCGTTTGACGCTCAGCATTTAGAGGAGAGTTCTAGGTCTGGTCGGCCTAGTGTCAGTATAATGTGACTGGGCGGGTATCATACCATGTGTTTGCGGCATGATACTCCAGTGTAACAGCGCTCAGAATACTGTCTCAAGTAGACACTGTCGCGATATGACTGATTTTTTGTTGAAAGCGACGCTAAACACCATACAACAACTCACGAATGTGGAAGAGGGTTCAAAGACATATTTCTCATTGAGAACGTTTTCCGGTTACTTGTACTAGCGGAAGACCAGTGGTGCTCTTACTCAGATACGTCAGCCGAAAGTGGGTTTGAAAGAGCTGGCTTCTCACGCCAGACGTCGCGGGTTCGTTTCTAGGCTATTCCACTGGTAAACCAAACACAATACCCGGTACTTATTCTAGTCAGGAAACTGATTCGAAATCGATTCATATATATTAAGCTCTGAGTTTACTTTGCAATCGAATTAAAATAAAATACTTAAGTATAAACTAATGGTGAATCAGGTATGTTGCCAACACTAACACAGGTTTCAATATATGTATTTACCACCGCAGCAGTGGTCTAGTGGTAGAGAGTCCGCTTCGCAAGCGGAAGGTCGTAGGATCGACCCCCATCCTAAAGCAATGACTTGAACAATGATAATAGAATCTTCTCCGATTGGCGCTCAGTATTCAGAGGATAGTTCTAGACCTGGTCAGCCCATTTTCAGTATAATGTGACTGGTAGGGGTAGTATACCATGTGTCTGCGGCATGATATTCAGCATTCAGAGAATAGTTCTAGACCTGGTCGACCTGTTGTCAGTATAATGTGACTTGTAAGGGTATCATACCATGCGTCTGCGGCATGATACTCCAGTATGGCAGTGTTCAGAATCAGTTTTACTGAGTTTGTCCATGAGATGAAATGAAGTATTCGACACCTCTCTCTCCCTATTGTCTGGTCGGCCTAGTGTCAGTATAATGTGACTGGTGGGGTATCATACTATGTGTCTACTTGAGACAGTATTCTGAGCGCTGTCACACTGGAGTATCATGCCGCAGACACATAGTATGATACCCCACCAGTCACATTATACTGACACTAGGCCGACCAGACAATAGGGAGAGAGAGGTGTCGAATACTTCATTTCATCTCATGGACAAACTCAGTAAAACCGAGTCTGCTGGTGGTCTCATGGGTTACGTCCGGTGTTTCAAAGGGATCCGTTCACCAGTTCCCTCTATATAACAACAACAACATCAGTCAATCAATCAATCAATCAATCAATCAATCAATCAATCAATCAATCAATCAATCAATCAATCAATCAATCAATCAATATAAAGTAAAACTTCGATTGCTCGAACCCGATGAGACAGGACAAAATAGTTCGAGAAAGGAGGGTTGTTCGAGCAAAATGTTGTTCAACTTCATAACATACATGAATAAACATCGAGATAGCGGTTCAAGCTATTGCATTAGTGGTGTTCAAGTCATCCGTGTTTGGGCCAACAAGTTCTACTGCACGTCGTTACAGAATTAATGTAAAATACATACTGTGAACAACAACAATACGAGATATGAATGCTAATTCGCTAATAGACGATCAGTTAACGACTGTTTCATGGGATCCTGATAGGTTAATCGATATTCTAGCACACCTCATCGCCGAAAATAATTGATAACTTTCCCACTTGAATCAGTAGTGAGAGACGAACGATAATGAGACGCAATGTCGTATATCAATCACCATGGAAACTGTTGCCAGGCGGGGTTTCGAACTCACGACCCCAAGATTGATAGTCAGACGCGTTACCGACTGAACTAATCGGGCCTGACTACTTGCGGAAGGACGGTGGTTCTACCTAGATTCATTCCGAGTTTCGCCAGTAAAATTGAATATATCATATATAATCTAAAATGTGATGAAAACGGTGTTAAACCCCATTAAAAAACATATATCGAGTTGCTTTGCATCTTAAGTCAACGTGTCTTGTATCAAGCATTGTTTGTTAGTACGTGTAATATCATACGGATTTGGTAAACCGCAGTCAGAAAACAATACGCAAGTGAAGTCGACTTATCGCAAGAGAGACCTGCTTATTTTGTGCTATAAATAACATGCGATTCGCACTTTTCTTCATTCAGAGTATATTTTTCGATTGTACATGCATATTGCAATGGGACACTTTTACTTAAGGTGCATGGTATGTACGAAACTTGTTTATATTATTTAATTTGTTTCACATTTTACATTGTTAAAGAACGTTACTGAAATATTGGGCGGTAGTGCAGTGGATAGTGTTGGTGGCTCAAACCAGAGTGCCGATCACCAGTATGTCTCTCAAAAACATAGAACACTTAGTACTGGTTTAACCCAGGGAACGGCCTCGAGAGCAATTAATATAGGTTTTGCGCTTACGTCCGTATGGAACTCAAATAGACTAGTATAAACTAATATATACGTTTTTTATTTGAATGGTGTTAAACGCCATTTCAACAAATTTCATGTTATATATGGCATAACCAGTTTTCTTGGTGGAGTAAGACCTCAGAAAATATCTGAATAGATTCAACGTCCTTCTGTAAGTACCTGGCACTAATATACTTGTAAACTACCGTTTAAAACCGAAGCTAGTCGGGGTTGGGGTGGTTTCAGGGGCGTGCGTGGTGTTCAATATGTCTATGATTCAAACGGATGTATTGGTTACCGCATGGGTGTAGGAGCGTTTCAGTTAGTGGGTGATCCAACCTGAGGAGAAAGTAAACTATTAGTAAACTATAAACTATATAATTTTTATATCAAAGTATATGCTGCACCCCACCCCCTGGCTCCTACGCCTATGGGTTGCCGAAAATTGTTTTTAAATTATTTGAGGGAATTGGTTTATACGCGTCCATTATGCTATTAAAATAGTTCATATTAAAATAAAACTAACAAAAGTTTACTTACTTTTAGTTAGATAATTTCTGTTCAACAATTTTGCTACCGTTCTTAATTTACAATTATTTTATAACATGCTTTTCCTTAAACATTATTCTAAATAAAACGTCTGACCAACATAATACAAATATTGTAATTTGATAATAGTTTACTTAATTTTTTTGTTAAATCAACATGTAAAAAGTATTATAAGTGCTTCATATTTATTTGAAATGGAGTATTTTTGAACGCCCCTCGCATATATTAAATGAGAAGCACGTTCATAAATGTGACCCAGCTTAACTTTTATGTTGTATTGTGAACGGTGTGCTAAATTATGTAGTCACTTTTCGTACGATATTTACAACGTTCTACTAATGTACCGTCTGTGGTTTTGTTAGACACAAAACATAACTGCACATATTTATGCATTATATGTTTTTATACCAATATGGTATTTACAGCTTGAATACACACGTGTTAAAATAATGATACAAATACCGACTCTGACGTTTCATTTTCTTTACTTTATGTTTCTTTTGAGGGAAAATCGATTGAAAAATGACGAAGGACGATTTATAACAACATTGATATTTTCAAAACTCTATTCAAAGTTAAACGGTCCTTCAATTGATCAACATTCATTTTATTTGTCATATATTTTTATTTACAATTTGAAACGTTTAAGCTTTTAGTCTATGTATTTTTCTTTATTTCAGGTGCTAGCGATCGCTGTCACAGTGGTAAATATGTTTATTTTTCCCTTTACTAGTGCACCTGTTTAAATTAACAGTTTGAAGTCAGTTTGAAATTTAATTTTCGTCATTTGATAAGGAAATGCGTAACTCTTCAATTGTAGCCTGAGAAGTTAGTTTTAGAGTTAATTTCATATTGAATATCGAATATTTATTGAAAGATGGAACGCTAATACCAAACTAACGTCTGTTTGTCGTTTATATGTATGAACGTTTCTCACAACTTATTCACACTACGCTCGAATTAGTTGTAGGTGCATCAAAACTAAGCTTAGGCAGATCAGAAAATGTACATTTCTCTAGGTCACAGCACATGGTCAGTGACAGGGTTTGAACCCATGCCATTCATATCATAGACCCGAAACCCCAACATGCGACGTGTTCTACCGATTGAATCACCTTCTAACGGATAGAATTACCATGAAACAGATAAATATATATATAAATATTGTCAGAATCATTTTACATTGGTTATAGATTTTTCAATCCACTGCTCTTACTTTGTTTAGTCTGTATGTAGAAACCATTAAAAATTGTAATTAACTTTCTTTTTTAAGGTTTTATACCATTTTCAACACATAACAGGTTATATATGACATATCCAGTGTCTTGGTGGAGGTAGACCGCAGAATGCATCTTAGTAGAACAAACGCCCTTCTGAAAGTAACGGTCGAATTTTCTCCACTAAAGTTTATGTACCAAGCTAGGCTCAAACCCACGTCTATAGCGATGAGAGGTAAGTGTTTGCCTTATACCGTTTTCTACGAAGAACCCTTATTCAAATTTGAACGTGTATCTTGTATTTCTCGTCGACATTTTCATTACTTATATACGTGTCGTACTTTTAGGCGTGTACGGCCTCTGTTAGTTATAGAAGGAGACCATTCAAACCAATACTACCATGGACTATCAAACCATTCACCATTCGACCATGGACTTTCAAGCCAATCACAGTGAAGCCGTGGACTTTCAAGCCATTCACATTCAAACCGTGGACTTTCAAGCCATTCACATTTAAGCCATGGACTTTCAAACCATTTACATTTAAGCCACCCAGGTAAGATGAGAGTTGAAGTCATTTTGATTAAGACTAGTTCTTGTGTTTATTATTCTAAACTGAGTTAATTCTGTATATGTACAGTTGGTTTAAATGTTAGTGTAACTGAAAAGTGTTGTTTAATCATTGTATATTAGTGTTTACCTGCTGAAAGATGAATATTTAATGTTGAATATTTTAAAAAAATATACTTGCATATACAGATGGAAAATAACGCCGCATCATCTGTGAAAATGTATTTCATCCACTCGTTTCTTAACAGCAGAATGCTGATTTTCCTTAAAAAGTACATGCACTGCCATGGTTTTAACTCCGGTGTTTGTTCTTCATTTCTCAAATGGGACTGATACCTTCTAATGGTAATACTTTCACAGGGCAAATATTGATATGAGTTATATTCAATATCATCATTGGCTTATTATATCCCTTTAAACATAGCACCACCTTTGGAAACAGGAAATGCTTCTGTGGTGTAGTCGCATAATGGCGGTTATAAATAATCCTTGTTTCTTCTCATTCTTCTTGAAACTGCATTTTCCTTATTTAAATCTCATTCTTTTTATTTGAATGGCATTATTGGTGTATTTTAAACGTTTTATAAACATTGTCTGGTTTGTGAATTTATTAAAAAAGATGCTTGAAATTGGGATTTCGGAAGTCTACCTTTACTTTGTCAACAACTTACAAAGTTAACAGAACAAAATATATCTTTTATGCTATCTTTCCCATTATATTTTGATAATGCAGAGGTTGACAAGAAATAAAATAAATGTTTCACTTTGGTCTCTCTATTAATGGCAAACAGGCAATCTATTTTATTTAACATAGAATAAAGGGCAAGACTCAATTATTAATGGTGAGCTCACACCTATAAGCTCCCCAGTGTCGTCTTCTGTCTGCTACTGGCCGTTCTGATGCGTTTACCATGAATCTGTGTCATTTCTTAACTATGCATGTTCATTACTTATTTTATTAATAATTCCGTGTATTGACTGTGTTCAGTACGTTTTATATTGATTATTCCGTGTATTGTCTGTGTTCAGTACTCATTATATTAATTATTCCGTGTATTGTGCAGTACGTATTATATTGATTATTCCGTGTATCGACTGTGTTCAGTACATATTATATTGATTATCCCGTGTATTGGTAGTGTTCAGTACATATTATATTGATTATCCCGTGTATCGACTGTGTTCAGTACATATTATATTGATTATTCCGTGTATCGACTGTGTTCAGTACATATTAGATTGATTATCCCGTGTATTGGTAGTGTTCAGTACATATTATATTGATTATTCCGTGTATCGACTGTGTTCAGTACGTATTATATTGATTATTCCGTGTATCGACTGTGTTCAGTACGTATTATATTGATTATTCCGTGTATCGACTGTGTTCAGTACATATTATTTTGATTATCCCGTGTATTTGCTGTTTTCAGTACGTATTATATTGATTATTCCGTGTATCGACTGAGTTCAGTACGTATTATATTGATTATTCCGTATATTTACTGTAATATGTTGCTTTGGACACTGTATCCTTTAAATAGGGAGCCGATTCACCATTTTTTCGCAAGTCTTTATATTTTATTACAAAAAAAAATGATGACACCTAAGAAATTTTCATTTGCGCAATAGTTTTATCCGGTTTTAAATAGAATACTATTTACAAGTCACGCTGAAGTTAAATTATTTCAGTGCAACACTAAATAACTTTTATTTTTATAAACTCAAATTTTACATTTCGAATTTCGTAAACTTACGAACATTTGTGAAAAGTGCCCCTGTTTGGTATATATATTTTATTTTTTTTTTTTTTTTTTTTTTTTTGCAATAACGTAAATAAAATTTGAAATATAAATCACTGTCGGTTAAGGTGTTTAATGTTCGGTTCTGGAGTAGTTGATACTATTAATAGTTAAAGCGTGCATCTCTTCATGTATTTATTTATACATTTATTTTTAGGTTGTGGTAAATCCGCTGTCAACCACACACCACCGACACGTAAGTATTGTTTTGGGGCGCATTCAGCCAATGCTGTTTTTTTATAAATATAACTTCAGTGACTTACAAGTACGTGTATGTAAGGTATCAGGAAATTAATCGTTTTAATTGTTTAAAGTGACAAATGAAGATGTTAAAAGACGCTCGTCTTTTTTCTAAATCTATTAAGTAGCTCAAAATCAGTGATGTAAACTTTTTAAACATGCTGGTAATTAGTTAATTCAATAGCTCGACTATTATAGTCTTGTCACAGAACAGTATAGTATAATGTACTATCAGAAAAACAGATATATCTGTATGAATGAAACCATCTTTCATATTAGCAAAATAGTAGATACATGTATGTGCAAGTAGGACTATTAGGGCAGAATATACACTATGTCTAAGTACTAAAGTTGAAGTGTATTTAATTGAATACAATCTTTTAAATCTTGGTATGGATGGGGGGTGGGGATGGAAGTTTAAGAAACAGGGCTATGCAGTTTTAATATAATAAAGAAAAACAAAACAGTTTGAAGGGGGTGTCTTGGAGTTGGTAACAAAGGGTCAGAATATATGAAATTTTAAACAAAACAAAGTTTAAAAAACAAAATGGGGTCTGTAACAAAATTGAAATGGGGCACAGTGTTTGATATAATACAAAAAAATAGGAACCATGGTGTGTGGGGGTCTTGGTTGGGCTCGGACAGGTAGTCGATTATTAGAGGACAATGGGCCTGGCATATTCAAACAATGATACAAAGTATTTCCCATCTGTGACCTATTTATCGATTTGGATACATTAACATTTACAATTCATATAAATACCCAATAACAGTTTTGGGCGCATAAAACTTTTAACCCGATAATGACAGTATTAACCAAGTCCATTAAAAAGGTCAGGGTCAGTGATGTTAACTTTTTTGAGTTGATGGTGATCAGTTTACAGATTCAATTATAGTATAATTGAAAAAATAAAGTTGATATAAAAAAAACTAACAACAAAAAACAAACAAAAAGATGAGTTAAAAATGTGCCAAATTAAAAAAACACAAATTATGTCAGCAAAAAAAAAAATCATCAATGGGCAAATTCAGTGTTAATTTGGTATTGCCAAAAACAGTAAACGTTTAGATATTTTGCAATTTCTTTTGATAGAAAAAGCATATCATGTTTTAACATACTCTTCTGAAAATGTTATATTTTCAAAATTCCATCCATAAACATTTGCCCACAACATTATCGTTTAATGATATAACAAAAAATATCCAAATTATTGACATTTTAGATAACACAGGAGCTCAAGTTCATTTTCATATTTATTCAATTTTAGGAAAAGTATTCACAAAGGCAAAGAGGGAAGGTCAAACGTCAATCCACTATAGCTTAGTTTGAAAAAACGAATGATCGTTCACAATTGTAGAATTACAATTATATATTACTGGCTACATTTTACAATAAAGATCTGTGTGTATATAAAGTTATGTAGAAATGTAAAATAATTGTTAAGATATAACACACCTATTTATAGCACATGCTTCAGTAATGTAGTGGCATAATGTAATTACTGATGTTTTCGAAAGCATTATTATATTTGATTTGTAAATTTTCGCTTTGTCAACAGTGTACACACCGAGCAGAACAACTATTGGATGAAACATGATCTCTATTGTTCTAATGATATTTTGACACTGCAGGGTCAAGTCGTTCAATTCATAGCTTGGTTAGCTTAACCTGGGGTTAAGTAAAATGTTCAAATCACGATATTTTGAGATTTACTGCATTTTAGGTTATTATTTTATTGAAAATTATGAAAATATACCATTTTGTTTCTAAAAAAATGCGTTTAAATTGCCATAAAATATTCAGTACTTCCTATACATGCATATTTATTAAATTGTTACGATGTACGATCACTTATACTTCTTCAAACTTATTTTTCTTCCTTAACAGGTTGTTTTCCCGCCATCAATAACCAGCCGCGGTATTACCTACGGACACGTGACTGCCTAACTTCTTATTACCCATCGATTGTATCAAAACTATTGCTCAAATGAAGATGTGTTGTACTGACGTTCTCATTTAATTTTCTCAAATAACGTGTAAGGATTTTCACCCAAGTTGATATAGTATTATTACCTTCAAGTTAAATTAACCCAAATTATATGCCAATTAATTTCGTTGCTTTTAATATCAAGTTTTAATTATTTACATGATCTTGTCATCTAACAATGCAACTAACAACAATTTCTAGTATCATTAATACAGAAGCAATAATACTATTCACAACCCAGATTGATGGACATTAAAACTTTCTTTTTAAAAAAAACAACACAACACATTAACAAACATGTAGAAAACAGGTGTTTATGCTGACAAGTCTTATTAAAATGTATGAACTAGAGTTTTGCGTTTTGTATGTCTTTTTTATTTCATTGATTCATCATTTATATGCCATCCATTTTAACATGAACTATCTTGTTGTGAGTAATGGATACCATGCTTCATATGTCATTTTTTAAAATTGTATTCTTAAAGATTTTATGGAGAAAAAGACTAGTTGGCTGTAGTGATTGATTCAGGGCAATGCTTGATTAAACCTTATTGAATTACTATTATTTATACCAGTTACTGACTTGGTAGTTTCATCAAAATCTCAGTCCAATTACTTATTTTTGAATGGGGTTTAACGCCATTTTCAACACCTTTCAGGTGATATATGGCATATTCAGTTTCATTGGTGGAGAAAGACCTCAGAATGAATCTGTGAAGAACCACCGTTATTCCCCAAGTAACTGGCTAACTTTCTCACATAACATTTTTGGACAAACTAGAGGACAGTTATCGCGAGACGGTGCCTTACACCACTCGGCCATTGAGGACCCCTTGTTAATATAATTAATGCCAATCACTGGTAATGTCACCATTATGTGCAGAAGTATTTCCAAAATAGAAATTTAAATTTAAATTACGAGTCTATAGTTTAATGTTTTTCATTTGACCACTGGGATGTGCTCGAGTACCGATAAACCTTCCAGGCTCCCAGGAAACAGCGGTTAGGTTAACTGGAGGTCTGTTATCCCTCGATGCCATAAAATGACGCTTAATATTCAATCAGTCAATCAAAATAAATTTCCAATTTATATCATCTAAATATGTACTATTCAGAAATATGTTATGTGAAAAATTATCAAAATTGCAATGTTCCGGTTAAGCATTAAATTTTACTTAACTTATTGAAATTTAAGTGTTGATGCTTATGTAGATCTTTAAGTTTATTTAGCTTATATCGATATACATTTCTGTCTTTTGTTTCACCAACGTTTTCTAAAATTTTATCTAAGTTCTTAAAAATAAACTTAATTTTGACTGGTTATACTAGTATTCTTTAATCAACATCAGTGAAACCAACTGCAGTTTAAACCCAGTCTAAAATCATGATCACTTGAATTATTTTCTGTTATTCAAGTTTTTAAGTATTTGAATATATAAACTTTAATCATTATGTTGGTAAAACAGGAATCTGGATGTACTTACTTTAAGTGTTTAATGTAATTACTTAGCTAAGTTAATATTGGTAAAACTCAATTGTGAAATGTATTATATATATATTTCTTCTGAGTCTGAACAGTGAAGTTTACATTCTGCAGTCAAACATGTCTTAAGCAGCCAGTTAAAGGAAGGATCAAAATTAGCTTTTTAAGAGAGGTTGTTGCTTTATACAGGTTAATAGGAATGGGAAATAGCAATTGTGGCTGCTTAACACACGTGGTTGTTAAACAGAGGCGACCACTTACACAAGTTTGACATCGTGTGATTATCAAATGTATAAAAACCCTGTACATTACAATGATTTATTGACTTGTTTATGTACTAAAACACTAGTTGAAGCTGATGGCAAAAATGTACAGCACTTATTTCAAATCTAGTTTATTTACCTTCTCAGTTATTATTGAGTTAAACCAGTTTTGAAATAAACCGTCGTTTGATGTAGTCAGTAGGAAACTAACTATGATAAATAACAGTATACGCGTTAGTAAACATACCTTGAAATGAACATATATCTAAATGACAATTGTCAAATTATAAGATCAAAACCATAATAGCAGTATAGTCACTACAATAGTGCATCATATACACTTCACAATGAACAAGAAGGTCGTATATTTAATGGTAAAATTATAAATATTTATCTAAATAGTATTATTTTTGTATCCTGTCGGCCCGGTTAGCCGAAATGGTTCATGAGTTCGAATCCCCATCCGCCCACGGTCGCCGTGATGATTGATATAAGACATTGCGTTTCATGGTCATTCATCTCTCATCACAGGGCCAAACGGGACATCGGTTACGTACGGAGATGTTATAAGGCTGACTGATCACCTGTTAGCCGTCAATGACATAAAAATGACGCTTAATATTCAAATTTTCTTTTGTATTTATGCTTTTAAACTTTTAAACATCACGAGATGATTGTGTCAAAAAAGTAAAAACAAAATCAAAACTATTATTTATAATTTATAGCAAGTATAGTTGTCATATGATAATGTTACATGGTAGATTTGGTTATTTAAGCAATATGTTATGAAGAGAAGCTAAACACTTAAGAACACGTCAGGCGTGCAAATAGTTTCCCAACCATTACCGTTAGTGGCACGAGTGTTATCTATCAAAACTGATTTAGTTATAATAATGATTTTATTCAATAGATTATAGACACAAGTGATTATCTATATGTACCTAGGCAGGGGCTTAGACACGAATATGATATTGCGCGGCCAACTCCTTACAAAACTTGTATTTGTGAGGACGAGCAGCACCAACGAATCAACAATGAGAGACGCCATCACCGTCCGAATTAGAAAAAATGAATATAAAACGATGAAAATAGGAGATTATTGGTGCGAATGCAAAATAAATGTAAAAAAGAAGAAAGGAAATAGTTTAAAAAACGTAGAAGTTTTTTGAAATTATTAATCTGCATCATGCAGCACCCGTGTATACGTTAATGCGCATGGCAATATACTGAAGCAAATTAGTTTAGAAAGGGCAATTCATGTTCAAATTCAAAAGGTTATGGGAACAAGTCAGTCATGTGAATCACGAATGACATAACTTAAAACTGAACTTGATTTATTAAACTAAACAAAATAAGATTCCAATATTATGCGATTTCAAATGTGTTCATATTTCATTATAACGGGAGGTGATTTACTGGTAAATGAACGAATCTCGAATACTCAAATTCATATCATGCGGTGTACATGTATTTGCGAAAACATTCTTTACTGCCTTTTATTTCGAAGCAAAATGTTTTCTGCAGCAAAAAGCATTTCGAAAGCAATCATGTAACATACAATTTCATCATACAAAACGCCGTTTTACAAATCAAGTAAAGTAACTGTTCAGCCAGAGAATGCAAAAAAGAATTAAACCGTAATTTGAAATGATTTTTGCATACATACATAAATCCTGTAAAGTAGCCGTAAGCAAAGAGTAAACTTATTTCATTCAGTATAGATTGTTTAAATGGAATTCGGCGTATTATTGGAATAAGTCTGACTTTCAAGTAAATATCTCATTAAAAAAATACACATCCCTTCAATTAACTGTGTCACACAAAACACTGCGAGCAGAACAATTAATGTCAACAAACCAATTAACATATACATAAAGTGGCGAGGGGAGACGTTTCGCGAACACCGTTTGTTCAAACAGTCTTGGTACACATACAATCGTAAACACCCCCTCCCAATCCCTGCTACATAAGATGCGAATCATATAGACTAAATTAGTTTAATATTAACTTTATTCAGTTCAATTCAATTTCTTTATTAGGCATGATGAGAATAATACTTTTACTACTAATGAGTCTATTTAACGAAAAAACTCATTTGGACTAAATCTTCCTTGACTAAATTTAAACAGAAACATGTGTTTCTGATGAAATAAAACTGTACTTGCTTGTCGCCCTTTGAACGGACATTCAACAACCGACATAGACTATATGTGTATTGTATGAAACAAAAGTCTTATATTAATATCATCACACATTCCTACACCTTTTATTTATTCTTTACAAGTTGTAGCTGTGGCCCTGGTAAGTTTTTTTGATATATTATTTTGTTAGTAATGACCGGTTTACTGAATAAAACAAATATTACAAGACAATCATCAAAGTAATACGACTAGTGTTTAACAGCTTAATAGGATGTCAAATTCTGTAAAAGATGCAAGATTGACACATTATGTACACAATAAATCAGATCCTGTTTAGATTTTTTACAAAACTGTGTAAAAGACAGGACCCTGGTTCAGATTTACAAAATTTTGTAAAAGACAAGGAAGCTTGTTCAGATTTACAAAATTGTGTAAAAGACAAGGAGCCTTGTTCAGATTTACAAAATTGTGTAAATGACAAGGAGCCTTGTTCAGATTTACAAAATTGTACAAAAGGCAGGACCCTGGTTCAGATTTACAGTATTGTGTAAAAGACAGGACCCTGGTTCAGATTTACAAAATTGTGTCAAAGAAAAGGGGCCTTGTTCAGATTTACAAAATTGTGTAAAACACAGAAACCTGGATCAGATTTACAAAATTGTGTAAAAGACAAGGAACCCTGTTCAGATTTACAAAATCGTGTAAAAGACAAGGAGCCTTGTTCAGATTTACAAAATTTTATAAAAGACAAGTAGCCTTGTTCAGATTTACATTATTGTGTAAAAGACAAGGAACCTTGTTCAGATTTACAAAATTGTGTAAAAGACAAGGAACCTTGTTCAGATTTATAAAATTGGGTAAAAGACAGGGAGCCTTGTTCAGATTTACAAAAGTGTGTAAAAGACAAGACCCTGGTTCAAATTTACAAAATTGTGTAAAAGACAAGGAACCTTGTTCAGATTTACAAAATTGTGTAATAGACAGGGGGCCTTGTTCAGATTTACAAAATTAAGTAAAAAACAAAACCCTGGTTCACATTTACAAAACTGTGTAAAAGACAAGGAACCTTGTTCAGATTTACAAAATTGTGCAAAAGACAAGGAGCCTTGTTCAGATTTACAAAATTGTGAAAAAGACAAGGAACCTTGTTCAGATTTAAAAAATTGTGTAAAAGACAAGGAACCTTGTTCAGATTCACAAAACTGTGTGAAAGACAAGGTCCTGGTTCAAATTTACAAACTTGTGTAAAGGACAAGGACCCTGGTTTAGATTTACAAAATTGTGTAAAAAAACAGGACCCTGGTTCAGATTTACAAAATTGTGTAAAAGACAAGGACCCTGGTTCAGATTTACAAAATTGTGTAAAAGACAAGAAACCTTGTTCAGATTTACAAAATTGTGTAAAAGACAAGGAGCCTTGTTTAGATTTATAAAATTGTGTAAAATACAGGATCCTGGTTCAGATTCACAAAATTGTGTAAAAGAGAAGACCCTGGTTCAGATTTACAAAATTGTGCAAAAGACAAGGAACCTTGTTCAGATTTACAAAATTGTGTAAAAGACAAGACCCTGGTTCAGATTTACAAAATTGTGTTAAAGACAAGGAGCCTTGTTCAGATTTACAAAATTGTGTAAAAGACAAGACCGTGGTTCAGATTTAAAAAAATGTGTAAAAGACGAGGAGTCTTGTTCAGATTTACAAAATTGTGTATAAGACGAAGAGCCTTGTTCAGATTTACAAAATTGTGTAAAAGACAAGGAGCCTTTTTCAGATTTACAAAATTGTGTAAAAGACATGACCCCGGTTCAGATTTACAAAATTGTGTAAAGGACAAAGTTCCTGGTTCAGATTTACAAAAGTGTGTAAAAGGCAAGACCCTGGTTCAGATTCACAAAATTGTGTAAAAGACAAGACCCTGTTTCAGATTTACAAAATTGTGTAAAAGACAAGGAACCTTGTTCAGATTTACAAAATTGTGTTAAAGACAAGGACCCTGGTTCAGATTTACAAAATTGTGTAAAAGACAAGACTCTGGTACAGATTTACAAAATTGTGTAAAAGACAAGGAACCTAGTTCAGATTTACAAAATTGTGTAAAAGACAGGACCCTGGTTCAGATTTACCATATTGTGTAAAAGACAAGGAACCTTGTTCAGATTTACAAAATTGAGTAAAAGACAGGACCCTGGTTCAGCTTTACAAAATTGTGTAAAAGACAAGGAGCCTTGTTCAGATTTACAAAATTGTGAAAAAGACAAGGAACCTTGTTCAGATTTACAAAATTGTGTAAAAGACAAGGAACCTTGTTCAGATTTACAAAATTGTGTGAAAGACAAGGCCCTGGTTCAAATTTATAAAATTGTGTAAAGGACAAGGACCCTCGTTCAGATTTACAAAATTGTGTAAAAGACAAGGAACATTGTTCAGAAAGACAAGGAGCCTTGTTCAGATTTACAAAATTGTGTAAAAGACAGGACCCTGGTTCAGATTTATAAAATTGTGTAAAAGACAAGGAACCTTGTTCAGATTTACAAAATTGTGTGAAAGACAAGGCCCTGGTTCAAATTTATAAAATTGTGTAAAAGACTAGGAACATTGTTCAGAAAGACAATGAGCCTTGTTCAGATTTACAAAATTGTGTAAAAGACAGGACCATGGTTCAGATTTATAAAATTGTGTAAAAGACAAGAAGCCTTGTTCAGATTTACAGAATTGTTAAAAGACAAGGAGCCTTGTTCAGATTTACAAAATTGTGTGAAAGGCAGGACCCTGGTTATTGTGTAAAAGACAGGACTATGGTTCAGTTTTACAAAACTGTGTAAAAGAAAAGGAACCTTGTTCAGATTTATAAACTGGTGTAAAATACATATAAGCCCGGTTCAGATTAACAGAAATGTGTAAAAGACATATAATCCCGGTTTAGATTTAGAAAATTGTGTTAAAGACAAGGAACCTGGTTCATATTTTTTTTCACAAAATTGTGAAAAAGACGTAGGACCCCGGTTCAGCTTTAAGACATGATAGAGCCTGATTCACCATCCTTCGCTAAGTCAAAAAAAATGTGTACGAATAATCAAGATACCTACTGTTACAGTCGTTATACCATCGCGCGAACTTGAACGAATAACATTTTCTTTTAACGGTTTACCTTAGTTTAATGCTTGGTGATCACTGAACTGTTTTTATTGAACTTCATATTAAATAATTAGTTACCTTACGAAGGTAAGCGATTCCAGCCAATTTCATTCACATTCATCAATTATTATTGGTGTATTATGCCTGTGACTCAAACACAATACCGTTCTTAATGAGCTTAATGAAGTTTCCAATATATTGCAGGTTATATATTTATAGAGCATTTGAATAGTCATGAATCCTTAACTGAATCTTATTCATATAAAGCTATCAGTTCATGTAAGTAAACTGTCCGTCCAGTCCAGATGTGGTGCATGTAAATCCTTAGCATATAAGTCATGGTCGACACCAAATGTATTGGTTTGGCAGAGGCCTTGATATTGTGTCTATGGTTTGCACTGTAGCTAGGCACGCTCGCCGTAGTCTGGTCTGTACATTTAAGTCTTTGTTATTCATAAATAATCATCTCCATACATATATATATCATGCATTGTGAATGAGCATCTGAAAAGATAAAAAAAAGTAAATTCCGTTGTGAATTAATATCTCTTGATATCTAAAAAGCTTTATGTATAGCATTCAATTTTATTGCTGGAGTAAAAAAATTAAGACGCAGAACCGTCACTCTTCCGGAAGTGACTTTCTCTAATTTACTGTTTGTGACGAACTGGGCTTACGCGAGCAACATCAGCAGCGAGAGGAAAACTGTATGGAGACAACATGTTAGCCCAGTCAACCACGGAGGACATAACACATTTATATTAAAATAAAGCCACATTATGAAGTAAATAGGCACCATTATGACTGTATACTATTCTATTTATTGAATAATAACCAAGTTTGATCATACAAGACACATTACCTCAGCAAGTCAGAGGTTAGGATACCAACGGGCAGTTAACAAATACAAGACACATTACCTTAGCAGTCAGAGGTCTAGATACCAACGGGCAGTTAACAAATACAAGAAAGATTACCTCAGCAAGTCAGAGGTCTAGATACCAAAGGGCAGTTAACAAATACAAGACACATTAACTCAGCAGTCAGAGGTCTAGATACCAACGGGCAGTTAACAAATACAAGACACATTACCTCAGCAAGACAGAGGTCTAGATACCAACGGGCAGTTAACAAATACAAGACATATTACCTCAGCAGTCAACGGTCTAGATACCAACGGGCAATTAACAAATACAAGACACATTACCTCAGCAGTCAGAGGTCTGGATACCAAAGGGCAGTTAACAAATACAAGACACATTACCTCAGCAATACAGAGGTCTAGATACCAACGGGCAGTTAACAAATACAAGACACATTACCAATAAGACAGAGGTATGGATACCAACGGACAGTTAACAAATACAAGACACATTACCTCAGCATGACAGAGGTTCGGATACCAACGGGCAGCTAACAAATACAAAACACATTACATCAGCAAATCAGAGGTCAAGATACCAACGGGCAGCTAACAAATACAAGACACATTACTTCAGCAAGACAGAGGTCTAGAAACCACCGGGCAGTTAACAAATACAAGACACATTACCTCAGCAGTCAGAGGTCTGGATACCAAAGGGCAGTTAACAAATTAAAGACACATAACCTCAGCAATCAGAGGTCAAGATACCAACGGGCAGTAAACAAGTACAAGACACATTACCTCAGCAGTCAGAGGTTTAGATACCAACGGACAGTTAACAAATACAAGACACATAATCTCAGCAGTCAGATGTCTGGATACCAACGGGCAGTTAACAAATAAAAGACACATTACCTCAGCAGTCAGAGGTCTGGATACCAACGGGCGGTTAACAAATACAAGACACATTACCTCAGCAGTCAGAGGTCTGGATACCAACGGGCAGTTAACAAATACAAGACACATAACCTCAGCAAGTCAGAGGTCTAGATACCAACGGGAAGTTAACAAATACAAGACACATTACCTCAGCATGACAGAGGTCTAGATACCAACGGGCAGTTAACAAATACAAGACACATTACCTCAGCTGTCAGAGTTCTGTATACCAACGGGCAGTTAACAAATACAAGACACATTACCACAGCAAGTCAGAGGTCTGGATATCAACGGACAATTAACAAATACAAGACACATTACCTCAGCAAGTCAGAGGTCTAGATACCAAAGGGCAGTTAACAAATACAAGACACATTACCTCAGCAGTCAGAGGTCTGGATACCAACGGGAAGTTAACAAATACAAGACACATTACCTCAGCAAGTCAGAGGTCTGGATACCAACGGGCAGTAAACAAATACAAGATACATTACCTCAGCAGTCAGAGGTCTGGATACCAACGGGCAGTTAACAAATACAAGACACATTACCTCAGCAAGTCAGAGGCCTAGATACCAACAGGCAGTTAACAAATACAAGACACATTACCTCAGCAGTCAGAGGTCTGGATACCAACGGGCAGTTAACAAATACAAGACACATTACCTCAACAATACAGAGGTCTGGATACCAACGGGCAGTTAACAAATACAAGACACATTACCTTAGCAAGACAGAGGTTTGGATACCAACGGGCAGCTAACAAATACAAAACACATTACATCAGCAGTCAGAAGTCTAGATACCAACGGGTAGCTAACAAATACAAGACACATTACTTCAGCAAGACAAAGGTCTGGATACCAACGGGCAGTTAACAAATACAAGACACATTACCTCAGCTGTCAGAGGTCTGGATACCAACGGGCAGTTAACAAATACAAGACACATTACCTCAGCAATCAGAGGTCTGGATACCAACGGGCAGTTAACAAATACAAGACACATAACCTCAGCAAGTCAGAGGTCTAGATACCAACGGGCAGTTAACAAATACAAGACACATGACCTCAGCAAGACAGAAGTCTAGATTCCAACGGGCAGTTAACAAATACAAGACACATTACCTCAGCTGTCAGAGTTCTGTATACCAACGGGCAGTTAACAAATACAAGACACATTACCTCAGCAGTCAGAGGTGTGGATACCAACGGGCAGTTAACAAAAACAAGACACTTTACCTCAGCAGTCAGTTGTCTGGATACCAACGGGCAGTTAACAAATACAAGACACATAACCTCAGCAAGTCAGAGGTCTGGATACCAACGGGCAGTTAACAAATACAAGACACATTACCTCAGCAGTCAGAGGTCTAGATACCAACGGACAGTTAACAAATACAAGACACATTACCTCAGCAGTCAGAGGTCTGTATATCAACGGGCAGCTAACAAATACAAGACACATAACCTCAGCAAGTCAGAGGTCTAGATACCAACGGGCAGTTAACAAAACAAGACACATTACCTGAGCAAGACAGAGGTCTAGATACCAACGGGCAGTTAAGAAATACAAGACACATTACCTCAGCAGTCAAAGGTCTAGATACCAACGGGCAGTTAACAAATACAAGACACATTACCTCAGCAAGACAGAGGTTTGGATACCAACGGGCAGTTAACAAATACAAAACACATTACATCAGCAGTCAGAAGTCTAGATACCAACGGGTAGCTAACAAATACAAGACACATTACTTCAGCAAGACAGAGGTCTGGATACCACCGGGCAGTCAACAAATACAAGACACATTACCTCAGCAGTCAGAGGTCTGGATACCAGCGGGCAGTTAACAAATACAAGACACATTACCTCAGCAGTCAGAGGTCTAGATACCAACGGGAAGTTAACAAATACAAGACACATTACCTCAGCAAGACAGAGGTCTAGATACCAACGGGCAGTTAACAAATACAAGACACATTACCTCAGCTGTCAGAGTTCTGTATACCAACGGGCAGTTAACAAATACAAGACACATAACCTCAGCAAGTCAGAGGTCTGGATACCAACGGGCAATTAACAAATACAAGACACATTACCTCAGCAAGTCAGAGGTCTAGATACCAAAGGGCAGTTAACAAATACAAGACACATAACCTCAGCTGTCAGAGGTCTGGATACCAACGGGCAGTTAACAAATACAAGACACATTACCTCAGCAAGTCAGAGGTCTGGATACCAACGGGCAGTAAACAAATACAAGACACATTACCTCAGCAGTCAGAGGTCTGGATACCAACGGGCAGTTAACAAATACAAGACACATTACCTCAGCAAGTCAGAGGCCTAGATACCAACGGGCAGTTAACAAATACAAGACACATTACCTCAGCAGTCAGAGGTCTGGATACCAACGGGCAGTTAACAAATACAAGACACATTACCTCAACAATACAGAGGTCTAGATACCAACGGGCAGTTAACAAATACAAGACACATTACCTTAGCAAGACAGAGGTTTGGATACCAACGGGCAGCTAACAAATACAAAACACATTACATCAGCAGTGAGAAGTCTAGATACCAACGGGTAGCTAACAAATACAAGACACATTACTTCAGCAAGACAGAGGTCTGGATACCAACGGGCAGTTAACAATACAAGACACATTACCTCAGCAGTCAGAGGTCTGGATACCAACGGGCAGTTAACAAATACAAGACACATTACCTCAACAGTCAGAGGTCAAGATACCAACGGGCAGTTTACAAGTACAAGACACATTACCTCAGCAGTCAGAGGTTTATATACCAACGGACAGTTAACAAATACAAGACACATAACCTCAGCAGTCAGAGGTCTGGATACCAACGGGCAGTTAACAAATAAAAGACACATTACCTCAGCAGTCAGAGGTCTGGATACCAACGGGCGGTTAACAAATACAAGACACATTATCTCAGCAGTCAGAGGTCTGGATACCAACGGGCAGTTAACAAATACAAGACTCATAACCTCAGCAAGTCAGAGGTCTAGATACCAACGGGCAGTTAACAAATACAAGACACATGACCTCAGCAAGACAGAGGTCTAGATTCCAACGGGCAGTTAACAAATACAAGACACATTACCTCAGCTGCCAGAGTTCTGTATACCAACGGGCAGTTAACAAATACAAGACACATTACCTCAGCAGTCAGAGGTCTGGATACCAATGGGCAGTTAACAAAAACAAGACACTTTACCTCAGCAGTCAGTTGTCTGGATACCAACTGGCAGTTAACAAATACAAGACACATTACCTCAGCAAGTCAGAGGTCTGGATACCAACGGGCAGTTAACAAATACAAGACACATTACCTCAGCAGTCAGAGGTCTAGATATCAACGGACAGTTAACAAATACAAGACACATTACCTCAGCAGTCAGAGGTCTGTATATCAACGGGCAGTTAACAAATACAAGACACATAACCTCAGCAAGTCAGAGGTCTAGATACCAACGGGCAGTTAACAAAACAAGACACATTACCTGAGCAAGACAGAGGTCTAGATACCAACGGGCGGTTAACAAATACAAGACACATTACCTCAGCAGTCAAAGGTCTAGATACCAACGGGCAGTTAACAAATACAAGACACATTGCCTCAGCAAGACAGAGGTTTGGATACCAACGGGCAGCTAACAAATACAAAACACATTACATCAGCAGTCAGAAGTCTAGATACTAACGGGTAGCTAACAAATACAAGACACATTACTTCAGCAAGACAGAGGTCTGGATACCACCGGGCAGTTAACAAATACAAGACACATTACCTCAGCAGTCAGAGGTCTGGATACCAACGGGCAGTTAACAAATACAAGACACATTACCTCAGCAGTCAGTGGTCAAGATACCAACGGGCAGTTTACAAGTACAAGACACATTACCTCAGCAGTCAGAGGTTTATATACCAACGGACAGTTAACAAATACAAGACACATAACCTCAGCAGTCAGAGGTCTGGATACCAACGGGCAGTTAACAAATAAAAGACACATTACCTCAGCAGTCAGAGGTCTGGATACCAACGGGCGGTTAACAAATACAAGACACATTATCTCAGCAGTCAGAGGTCTGGATACCAACGGGCAGTTAACAAATACAAGACACATAACCTCAGCAAGTCAGAGGTCTAGATACCAACGGGCAGTTAACAAATTCAAGACACATTACCTCAGCAAGACAGAGGTCTAGATTCCAACGGGCAGTTAACAAATACAAGACACATTACCTCAGCTGTCAGAGTTCTGTATACCAACGGGCAGTTAACAAATACAAGACACATTACCTCAGCAGTCAGAGGTCTGGATACCAACGGGCAGTTAACAAAAACAAGACACTTTACCTCAGCAGTCAGTTGTCTGGATACCAACGGGCTGTTAAATAATACAAGACACATAATTTCAGCAAGTCAGAGGTCTGGATACCAACGGGCAGTTAACAAATACAAGACACATTACCTCAGCAGTCAGAGGTCTAATTACCAACGGACAGTTAACAAATACAAGACACATTACCTCAGCAGACAGAGGTCTGTATATCAACGGGCAGTTAACAATTACAAGACACATAACCTCAGCAAATCAGAGGTCTAGATACCAACGGGCAGTTAACAAAACAAGACACATTACCTGAGCAAGACAGAGGTCTAGATACCAACGGGCGGTTAACAAATACAAGACACATTACCTCAGCAGTCAAAGGTCTAGATACCAACGGGCAGTTAACAAATACAAGACACATTACTTCAGCTGTCAAAGGTCTGGATACCAGCGGGCAGTTAACAAATACAAGACACATTACCTCAGCAGTCAGAGGTCTGGATACCAACGGACAGTTAACAAACACAAGACACATTACCTCAGCAAGTCAGAGGTCTAGACACCAACGGGCAGTTAACAAATACAAGACACATTACCTCAGCAGTCAGAGGTCTGGATACCAACGGGCAGTTAACAAATACAAGACACTTTACCTCAGCAGTCAGAGGTCTGGATACCAACGGGGAGTTAACAAATGCAAGACACATAACCTCAGCAAGTCAGAGGTCTACTTACCAACGGGCAGTTAACAAATACAAGACACATTACCTCAGCAAGTCAGAGGTATGGATACCAACGGGCAGTTAACAAATACAAGACACATTACCTCAGCAAGACAGAGTTCTAGATACCAACGGGCAGTTAACAGATACAAGACACATTACCTCAGCAAGACAGAGGTCTAGATACCAACGGGCAGTTAACAAATACAAGAAACATTACCTCAGCAAGACTGAGGTCTAGATACCACCGGGCTGTTAACAAATACAAGACTCATTCCCTCAGCATTCATAGATATAGATACCAACGGGCAGTTAACAAATACAAGACACATTACCTCAGCAGTTAGAGGTCAAGATACCAACGGGTAGTTAACAAGTACAAGACACATTACCTCAGCAGTCAGAGGTTTAGATACCAACAGACAGTTAACAAATACAAGACACATAACCTCAGCAGTCAGAGGTCTGGATACCAACGGGCAGTTAACAAATACAAGACACATTACTTCAGCAGTCAGAGGTCTGGATACCAACGGGAAGTTTACAAATACAAGACACATTACCTCAGCAGTCAGAGGTCTGGATACCAAAGGGCAGTTAACAAATACAAGACACATGACCTCAGCAAGACAGAGGTCTAGATACCAACGGGCAGTTAACAAATACAAGACACATTACCAATAAGACAGAGGTATGGATACCAACGGACAGTTAACAAATACAAGACAAATTACCTCAGCATGACAGAGGTTTGGATACCAACGGGCAGCTAACAAATACGAAACACATTACATCAGCAGTCAGAGGTCTAGATACCAACGGGCAGCTAACAAATACAAGACACATTACTTCAGCAAGACAGAGGTCTAGATACCACCGGGCAGTTAACAAATACAAGACACATTACCTCAGCAGTCAGAGGTCTGGATACCAAAGGGCAGTTAACAAACAAAAGACACATTACCTCAGCAATCAGAGGTCAAGATACCAACGGGCAGTTTACAAGTACAAGACACATTACCTCAGCAGTCAGAGGTTTAGATACCAACGGACAGTTAACAAATACAAGACACATAATCTCAGCAGTCAGATGTCTGGATACCAAAAGGCAGTGAACAAATAAAAGACACATTACCTCAGCAGTCAGAGGTCTGTATACCAACGGGCGGTTAACAAATACAAGACACATTACCTCAGCAGTCAGAGGTCTGGATACCAACGGGAGGTTAACAAATACAAGACACATTACCTCAGCAGTCAGAGGTCTGGATACCAACGGGCAATTAACAAATACAAGACACATTACCTCAGCAAGTCAGAGGTCTAGATACAAAAGGGCAGTTAACAAATACAAGACACATTACCTCAGCAGTCAGAGGTCTGGATACCAACGGGCAGTTAACAAATACAAGACACATTACCTCAGCAAGTCAGAGGTCTAGATACCAACGGGCAGTAAACAAATACAAGACACATTACGTCAGCAGTCAGAGGTCTGGATACCAACGAGCAGTTAACAAATACAAGACACATTACCTCAGCAAGTCAGAGGCCTAGAAACCAACAGGCAGTTAACAAATACAAGACACATTACCTCAGCAGTCAGAGGTCTGAATACCAACGGGCAGTTAACAAATACAAGACACATTACCTCAACAATACAGAGGTCTAGATACCAACGGGCAGTTAACAAATACAAGACACATTACCTTAGCAAGACAGAGGTTTTGATACCAACGGGCAGCTTATAAATACAAAACACATTACATCAGCAGTCAGAAGTCTAGATACCAACGGGTAGCTAACAAATACAAGACACATTACTTCAGCAAAACAGAGGTCTGGATACCACCGGGCAGTTAACAAATACAAGACACATTACCTCAGCAATACAGAGGTCTAGATACCAACGGGCAGTTAACAAATACAAGACACATTACCAATAAGACAGAAGTATGGATACCAACGGAGAGTTAACAAATACAAGACACATTACCTCAGCATGACAGAGGTTTGGATACCAACGGGCAGCTAACAAATACAAAACACATTACATCAGCAGTCAGAGGTCTAGATACCAACGGGCAGCTAACAAATACAAGACACATTACTTCAGCAAGACAGAGGTCTAGATACCACCGGGCAGTTAAAAAATACAAGACACATTACTTCAGCAGTCAGAGGTCTGGATACCAAAGGGCAGTTAACAAATAAAAGACACATTACCTCAGCAATCAGAGGTCAAGATACCAACGGGCAGTAAACAAGTACAAGACACATTACCTCAGCAGTCAGAGGTTTAGATACCAACGGACAGTTAACAAATACAAGACACATATTCTCAGCAGTCAGATGTCTGGATACCAACAGGCAGTGAACAAATAAAAGACACATTACCTCAGCAGTCAGAGGTCTGTATACCAACGGGCGGTTAACAAATACAAGACACATTACCTCAGCAGTCAGAGGTCTGGATACCAACGGGCAGTTAACAAATACAAGACACATAACCTCAGCAAGTCAGAGGTCTAGATACCAACGGGAAGTTAACAAATACAAGACACATTACCTCAGCAGTCAGAGGTCTGGATACCAACGTGCAATTAACAAATACAAGACACATTACCTCAGCAAGTCAGAGGTCTAGATACCAAAGGGCAGTTAACAAATACAAGACACATTACCTCAGCATTCAGAGGTCTGAATACCAACGGGCAGTTAACAAATACAAGACACATTACCTCAGCAAGTCAGAGGTCTGGATACCAACAGGCAGTAAACAAATACAAGACACATTACCTCAGCAGTCAGAGGTCTGGATACCAACGGGCAGTTAACAAATACAAGACACATTACCTCAGCAAGTCAGAGGCCTAGATACCAACAGGCAGTTAACAAATACAAGACACATTACCTCAGCAGTCAGAGGTCTGGATACCAACGTGCAGTTAACAAATACAAGACACATTACTTCAACAATACAGAGGACTAGATACCAACGGGCAGTTAACAAATACAAGACACATTACCTTAGCAAGACAGAGGTTTTGATACCAACGGGCAGCTAACAAATACAAAACACATTACATCAGCAGTCAGAAGTCTAGATACCAACGGGTAGCTAACAAATACAAGACACATTACTTCAGCAAGACAGAGGTCTGGATACCACCGGGCAGTTAACAAATACAAGACACATTACCTCAGCAATACAGAGGTCTAGATACCAACGGGCAGTTAACAAATACAAGACACATTACCAATAAGACAGAAGTATGGATACCAACGGACAGTTAACAAATACAAGACACATTACCTCAGCATGACAGAGGTTTGGATACCAACGGGCAGCTAACAAATACAAAACACATTACATCAGCAGTCAGAGGTCTAGATACCAACGGGCAGCTAACAAATACAAGACACATTACTTCAGCTAGACAGAGGTCTAGATACCACCCGGCAGTTAAAAAATACAAGACACATTACCTCAGCAGTCAGAGGTCTGGATACCAAAGGGCAGTTAACAAATAAAAGACACATTACCTCAGCAAACAGAGGTCAAGATACCAACGGGCAGTAAACAAGTACAAGACACATTACCTCAGCAGTCAGAGGTTTAGATAACAACGGACAGTTAACAAATACAAGACACATAATCTCAGCAGTCAGATGTCTGGATACCAACGGGCAGTTCACAAATAAAAGACACATTACCTCAGCAGTCAGAGGTCTGGATACCAATGGGCGGTTAACAAATACAAGACACATTACCTCAGCAGTCAGAGGTCTGGATACCAACGGGCAGTTAACAAATACAAGACACATAACCTCAGCAAGTCAAAGGTCTAGATACCAAAGGGAAGTTAACAAATACAAGACACATTACCTCAGCAGTCAGAGGTCTGGATACCAACGGTCGAATAACAAATACAAGACACATTACCTCAGCAAGTCAGAGGTCTAGATACCAAAGGACAATTAACAAATACAAGACACATTACCTCAGCAGTCAGAGGTCTGGATACCAACGGGCAGTTAACAAATACAAGACACATTAGCTCAGCAAGTCAGAGGTCTGGATAACAACGGGCAGTAAACAAATACAAGACACATTACCTCAGCAGTCAGAGGTCTGGATACAAACGGGCAGTTAACAAATACAAGACACATTACCTTAGCAAGTCAGAGGCCTAGATACCAACAGGCAGTTAACAAATACAAGACACATTACCTCAGCAGTCAGAGGTCTGGATACCAACGGGCAGTTAACAAATACAAGACACATTACCTCAGCAGTCAGAGGTCTAGATACCAACGGACAGTTAACAAATACAAGACACATTACCTCAGCAGTCAGAGGTCTGTATATCAACGGGCAGTTAACAAATACAAGACACATAACCTCAGCAAGTCAGAGGTCTAGATACCAACGGGCAGTTAACAAAAGAAGACACATTACCTGAGCAAGACAGAGGTCTAGATACCAACGGGCGGTTAACAAATACAAGACACATTACCTCAGCAGTCAAAGGTCTAGATACCAACGGGCAGTTAACAAATACAAGACACATTACCTCAGCAAGACAGAGGTTTGGATACCAACGGGCAGCTAACAAATACAAAACACATTACATCAGCAGTCAGAAGTCTAGATACCAACGGGTAGCTAACAAATACAAGACACATTACTTCAGCAAGACAGAGGTCTGGATACCACCGGGCAGTTAACAAATACAAGACACATTACCTCAGCAGTCAGAGGTCTGGATACCAGCGGGCAGTTAACAAATACAAGACACATTACCTTAGCAGTCAGAGGTCAAGATACCAACGGGCAGTTTACAAGTACAAGACACATTACCTCAGCAGTCAGAGGTTTATATACGAACGGACAGTTAACAAATACAAGACACATAACCTCAGCAGTCAGAGGTCTGGATACCAACGGGCAGTTAACAAATAAAAGACACATTACCTCAGCAGTCAGAGGTCTGGATACCAACGGGCGGTTAACAAATACAAGACACATTATCTCAGCAGTCAGAGGTCTGGATACCAACGGGCAGTTAACAAATACAAGACACATAACCTCAGCAAGTCAGAGGTCTAGATACCAACGGGCAGTTAACAAATACAAGACACATTACCTCAGCAAGACAGAGGTCTAGATTCCAACGGGCAGTTAACAAATACAAGACACATTACCTCAGCTGTCAGAGTTCTGTATACCAACGGGCAGTTAACAAATACAAGACACATTACCTCAGCAGTCAGAGGTCTGGATACCAACGGGCAGTTAACAAAAACAAGACACTTGACCTCAGCAGTCAGTTGTCTGGATACCAACGGGCAGTTAACAAATACAAGACACATTACCTCAGCAGTCAGAGGTCTAGATACCAACGGACAGTTAACAAATGCAAGACACATTACCTCAGCAGTCAGAGGTCTGTATATCAACGGGCAGTTAACAAATACAAGACACATAACCTCAGCAAGTCAGAGGTCTAGATACCAACGGGCAGTTAACAAAATAAGACACATTACCTGAGGAAGACAGAGGTCTAGATACCAACAGGCAGTTAACAAATACAAGACACATTACCTCAGCAGTCAAAGGTCTAGATACCAACGGGCAGTTAACAAATACAAGACACATTATTTCAGCTGTCAAAGGCCTGGATACCAGCGGGCAGTTAACAAATACAAGACACATTACCTCAGCAGTCAGAGGTCTGGATACCAACGGACAGTTAACAAATACAAGACACATTACCTCAGCAAGTCAGAGGTTTAAACACCAACGGGTAGTTAACAAATACAAGACACATTACCTCAGCAGTCAGAGGTCTGGATACCAACGGGCAGTTAACAAATACAAGACACTTTACCTCAGCAGTCAGAGGTCTGGATACCAACGGACAGTTAACAAATGCAAGACACATAACCTCAGCAAGTCAGAGGTCTACATACCAACGGGCAGTTAACAAATACAAGACACATTACCTCAGCAAGTCAGAGGTCTGGATACCAACGGGCAGTTAACAAATACAAGACACATTACCTCAGCAAGACAGAGTTTTAGATACCAACGGACAGTTAACAAATACAAGACACATTACCTCAGCAAGACAGAGGTCTAGATACCAACGGGCAGTTAACAAATACAAAAAACATTACCTCAGCAAGACTGAGGTCTAGATACCACCGGGCTGTTAACAAATACATGACTTATTCCCTCAGCTTTCATAGATATAGATACCAACTGGCAGTTAACAAATACAAGACATATTATCTCAGCAGTTAGAGGTCAAGATACAAACGGGTAGTTAACAAGTACAAGACACATTACCTCAGCAGTCAGAGGTTTAGATACCAACAGACAGTTAACAAATACAAGACACATAACCTCAGCAGTCAGAGGTCTAGATACCAACGGGCAGTTAACAAATACAAGACACATTACCTCAGCAGTCAGAGGTCTGGATACCAACGGGCAGCTAACAAATATAAGACACATTACCTCAGCAGTCAGAGGTTTGGATACCAACGGGCTGTTAACAAATACAAGACACATTACCTGAGCAGTCAGAGGTTTGGATACCAACGGGCAGTTAACAAATACAAGACACATTACCTAAGCAGTCAGAGGTCTGGATACCACCGAGCAGTTAAAAAATACAAGACACATTACCTCAGCAATTCAGAGGTCTAGATACCAACGGGCAATTAACAAATACAAGACACATTACCTCAGCAGTCAGAGGTTTGGATACCAACGGGCAGTTAACAAATACAAGACACATTACCTCAGCAAGTCAGAGGTCTGGATACCAACGGGCAGTTAACAAATACAAGACCCATTACCTCAGCAATCAGAGGTCTGGATACCAATGTGCAGTTAACAAATACAAGACACATTACCTCAGCAAGTCAGAGGTCTAGATACCAACGGGCAGTTATCATATACAAGACACATTACCTCAGCAGTCAGAGGTATGGATACCAACGGACAGTTAACAAATACAAGACACTTTACCTCAGCAGTCAGAGGTCTGTATACCAACGGGCAGTTAACAAATACAAGACACATAACCTCAGCAAGTCAGAGGTCAAGATACCAACGGGCAGTTAACAAATACAAGTCACATTACCTCAGCTAGTCAGAGATCTGGATACCAACAGGCAGTTAACAAATACAAGACACATTACCTCAGTAGTCAGAGGTCTAGATACCAACGGGCAGTTAACAAATACAAGACACATAACCTCAGCAAGACAGAGGTCTGGATACCAACGGGCAGTTAACAAATAGAAGACACATTACCTCAGCAGTCAGAGGTCTAGATACCAACGGACAGTTAACAAATACAAGACACATTACCTCAGCAGTCAGAGGTCTGGATACCAACGGACAGTCAACAGATACAAGACACATTACCTCAGCAAGTCAGAGGTCAAGATACCAACGGGCAGTTAACAAATACAAGACACATTACCTCAGCAGTCAGAGGTCTGGATACCAACGGACAGATAGCAAATACAATACACTTTACATTAGCAGTCAGAGATCTGGATACCAACGGGCAGTTAACAAATACAAGACACATTACCTCAGCAAGTCAGAGGTATCGATACCAACGGGCAGTTAACAAATACAAGACACATTGCTTCAGCAGTCAGAGGTCTAGATACCAACGGGCAGTTAACAAATTCAAGAAACATTACCTCAGCAAGACAGAGGTCAAGATACCATCGGGCAGTTAACAAATACAAGACACATTCCCGCAGCAGTCAGAGATCAGGATACCAACGGGCAGTTAACAAATACAAGACACATTAGCTCAGCAAATCAGAGGTCTGGATACCAATGGGCAGTTAACAAATACAAGACACATTACCTCAGCAAGTCAGAGGTCTAGATACCAACGGGCAGTTAACAAATACAAGACACATTAACTCAGCTGTCAGAGGTCTGGATACCAACGGGCAGTTAACAAATACAAGACACATTACCTCAGCTGTCAGAGGTCTGGATACCAACGGGCAGTTAACAAATACAAGACTCATTCCCGCAGCAGTCAGAGATCAGGATACTTACTGGCAGCTAACAAATACAAGACACATTACCTCAGCAGTCAGATGTTTAGATACCAACGGACAGTTAAGAAATACAAGACACATAACCTCAGCAGTCAGACGTCTGGATACCAACGGGCAGTTAACAAATACAAGACACATTACCTCAGCAGTCAGAGGTCTGGATACCAACGGGCAGTTAACAAATACAAGACACATTACCTCAGCAGTCAGAGGTCTGGATACCAACTGGCAGTTAACAAATACAAGACACATTACCTCAGCAGTTAGAGGTCAAGATACCAACGGGTAGTTAACAAGTACAAGACACATTACCTCAGCAGTCAGAGGTTTAGATACCAACAGACAGTTAACAAATACAAGACACATAACCTCAGCAGTCAGAGGTCTGGATACCAACGGGCAGTTAACAAATACAAGACACATTACCTCAGCAGTCAGAGGTCTGGATACCAACGGGCAGCTAACAAATATAAGACACATTACCTCAGCAGTCAGAGGTCTGGATACCAACGGGCTGTTAACAAATACAAGACACATTACCTGAGCAGTCAGAGGTTTGGATACCAACAGGCAGTTAACAAATACAAGACACATTACCTAAGCAGTCAGAGGTCTAGATACCACCGAGCAGTTAAAAAATACAAGACACATTACCTCAGCAATTCAGAGGTCTAGATACCAACGGGCAATTAACAAATACAAGACACATTACCTCAGCAGTCAGAGGTTTGGATACCAACGGGCAGTTAACAAATACAAGACACATTACCTCAGCTGTCAGAGGTCTGGATACCAACGGGCAGTTAACAAATACAAGACACATTACCTCAGCAATCAGATGTCTGGATACCAATGTGCAGTTAACAAATACAAGACACATTACCTCAGCAAGTCAGAGGTCTAGATACCAACGGGCAGTTATCATATACAAGACACATTACCTCAGCAGTCAGAGGTATGGATACCAACGGACAGTTAACAAATACAAGACACTTTACCTCAGCAGTCAGAGGTATGTATACCAACGGGCAGTTAACAAATACAAGACACATAACCTCAGCAAGTCAGAGGTCAAGATACCAACGGGCAGTTAACAAATACAAGACACATTACCTCAGCTAGTCAGAGATCTGGATACCAACAGGCAGTTAACAAATACAAGACACATTACCTCAGTAGTCAGAGGTCTAGATACCAACGGGCAGTTAACAAATACAAGACACATAACCTCAGCAAGACAGAGGTCTGGATACCAACGGGCAGTTAACAAATAGAAGACACATTACCTCAGCAGTCAGAGGTCTAGATACCAACGGACAGTTAACAAATACAAGACACATTACCTCAGCAGTCAGAGGTCTGGATACCAACGGGCAGTCAACAAATACAAGACACATTACCTCAGCAAGTCAGAGGTCAAGATACCAACGGGCAGTTAACAAATACAAGACACATTACCTCAGCAGTCAGAGGTATCGATACCAACGGGCAGTTAACAAATACAAGACACATTGCTTCAGCAGTCAGAGGTCTAGATACCAACGGGCAGTTAACAAATTCAAGAAACATTACCTCAGCAAGCCAGAGGTCAAGATACCATCGGGCAGTTAACAAATACAAGACACATTCCCGCAGCAGTCAGAGATCAGGATACCAACGGGCAGTTAACAAATACAAGACACATTAGCTCAGCAAATCAGAGGTCTGGATACCAATGGGCAGTTAACAAATACAAGACACATTACCTCAGCAAGTCAGAGGTCTAGATACCAACGGGCAGTTAACAAATACAAGACACATTAACTCAGCTGTCAGAGGTCTGGATACCAACGGGCAGTTAACAAATACAAGACACATTACCTCAGCTGTCAGAGGTCTGGATACCAACGGGCAGTTAACAAATACAAGACACATTCCCGTAGCAGTCAGAGATCAGGATACTTACTGGCAGCTAACAAATACAAGACACATTACCTCAGCAGTCAGATGTTTAGATACCAACGGACAGTTAACAAATACAAGACACATAACCTCAGCAGTCAGACGTCTGGATACCAACGGGCAGTTAACAAATACAAGACACATTACCTCAGCAGTCAGAGGTCTGGATACCAACGGACAGTTAACAAATACTAGACACTTTACCTCAGCAGTCAGAGGTCTGGATACCAACGGGCAGTTAACAAATACAAGATACATAACATCAGCAAGTCAGAGGTCTAGATACCAACGGGCAGTTAACAAATACAAGACACATTACCTCAGCAAGTCAGAGGTATGGATACCAACGGGCAGTTAACAAATGCAAGACACATTGCCTCAGCAGTCAGAGGTCTAGATACCAACGGGCAGTTAACAAATACAAGACACATTACCTCAGCAAGACAGAGGTCTATATACCAACGGGCAGTTAACAAATACAAGACACAATAGCTCAGCAAATCAGAGGTCTGGATACCAATGGGCAGTTAACAAATACAAGACACATTACCTCAGCAAGTCAGAGGTCTAGATACCAACGGGCAGTTAACAAATACAAGACACATTACCTCAGCAAATCAGAGGTCTGGATACCAACGGGCAGTTAACAAATACAAGACACATTACCTCAGCAGTCAGAGGTCTAGATACCAACGGGCAGTTAACAAATACAAGACACATTACCTCAGCAAGACAGAGGTCTAGATACCAACGGGCAGTTAACAAATACAAGAAACATTACCTCAGCAAGACAGAGGTCTAGATACCAACGGGCAGTTAACAAATACAAGACACATTACCTCAGCATAACAGAGGTCTAGATACCAACGGGCAATTAGCAAATACAAGACACATTACCTCAGCAGTCAGAGGTCTAGATACCAACGGGCAGTTAACAATTACAAGACACATTACCTCAGCAGTCAGAAGTCTAGATACCAACGGGCTGTTAACAAATACAAGACCGTTACCTCAGCAAGACAGAGGTCTGGATACCAACGGGCAGTTAACAAATACAAGAAACATTACTTCAGCAAGACAGAAGTCTGGATGCCACCGGACAGTTAACAAATACAAGACACATTAATTAAGCAAATCAGAGGTCTGGATGCCACTGGACAGTTAACAATTACAAGACACATTAATTCAGCTAGATTGTTGTCTAGATGCCGCTGGGCGTATGT
This sequence comes from Panopea generosa, assembly GCA_029582155.1. Classification (NCBI taxonomy): domain Eukaryota; kingdom Metazoa; phylum Mollusca; class Bivalvia; order Adapedonta; family Hiatellidae; genus Panopea; species Panopea generosa. The sequence goes on from CM055909.1 coordinate 12,256,837, forward strand.
TTGGATGCCACCGGGAATTTAACAAATTCAAGACACAGTACCACAGAAAAGACATAAGCATGGATGGCACCGGGCAGTCTTCAAATACAAGACACATTACTTCAGCAAGCCAGAGGTATGTGTGTCATCGGGAAATAAACAATTATAAGACACATTATCTCAGAAAGAACGGAGATCTGGATGCCATCGAGCCGTTAACAAGTACAAGACACATTACCTCAGCAAATCAGACGTCTGGATGCCACCGGGCCGTTAACAAATACAAGACACATTACCTCAGCAAGACATAGGTATGGATGCCACCGGGCAGTCTTCAAATACAAGACACATTACTTCAGCAAGTCAGAGGTATGTGTGCCACCGGGAAATAAACAAATATAAGACACATTATCTCAGAAAGAACGGAGATCTGGATGCCACCGGGCTGTTAACAAATACAAGACACATTATCTCAGCAAGTCAGACGTCTGGTTGCCTACGGGCCGTTAACAAATACAAGAAACATTACCTCAGCAAGTCAGAGGTCTGAATACCACCGGGCAGTCTACAAATACAAGACACATTACCTCAGCAAATCAAAACCCTGGATGCCACCGGGCAGTTAACAAAAACAAGACACATTACCTCAGCAAATCAGAGGTCTGGATACCAACGGGCCGGTAACAAATACAAGACACATTACTTCAGCAAGATGAAGGTCAGGATGCCAACGGGCCGTTAACAAATACAAGACACAGTACCTCAGCAAATCGGAGGTCTGTAAGCCACCAGGCAGTTAACAAATAAAATACACATTACCTCAGAAAGACAGAGGTCTGTAAGCCACCAGGCAGTTAACAAATTAAATACACATTAACTCAGAAAGACAGAGGTCTGTAAGCCACCAGGCAGTTAACAAATAAAATACACATTACCTCAGCAAGTCAGAGATCTGGATGCCAACGGGCAGTCAACAAATACAAGACTCATTACTTCAGCAAGTCAGATGTATGTATGCCACCGGGCAATAAACAAATATAAGACAGATTATCTCAGAAAGATCGGAGGTCTGGATGCCACCGGGCAGTCAACAAATAAAAGAAACATTACTTTAGCAATACAAAGATCTGGATGCCATCGGGCAGTTAACAAATGAAAGACACATTACCTGAGCAAGACGGAGGTCTGGATAACACCGGGCAGTTAACAAATACAAGACACATCATCTCAGAAAAACGGGGGTCTGGATACCACCAAGCAGTTACCAAATAGAAAACACATTACCTCAGCAAGACAGAGGTCTGGATACCACCGGGCAGTTAACAAATAGAAGACACAATACTTCAGCAAGACAAAGGTCTGGATGCCACCGGGCAGTTAACAAATACAAAACACATTACCTCAGAAAGACAGAGGTCTGGAGGCCAACACGCAGCTAACCAATAACCGACATCTTATTTCAGCAAGTCAGAGGTCTTGCTGCCACCAAGTAGCTTACAAATACCAGACAATTTTTCTCAGCAAACCAGATGTCTCGATGCGTACGGGCAGGTAACCAATACAAAACACCTCATCCATGCAATTCAGAGGATCGCATCATATCAGAGGTATAGATGTCACCAGGCGGCTTACCAATACCAGACACCTTATCTCAGCAAGTCAGAGGTCTGGGGTTCACCAGGTAGCTAACCAATGCCAAACAACCTTATATGAGAAAGTTTAGGTTTAGGTGCCACCAGGCGGCTAACCAATACAAGACCCCTAATCTCAGCAAGTAAGAGGTCTGGGTGCCACCAGGCAGTTGACCAATACCAGACATCTTATTGTAGCAGGTCAGAGGTCTGGGTGACACCAGGCAACTCACAAATACCAGACATCATATCTCAGCAAGCCAGAGGTCTGCAGTTTACCAATTTCAGATACCTCATCTTAGCAAGTCAGATGTTTGGGTGTCATCAGGCAGCTCACCAATGCCAGACATCTTATCTCAGCAAGTCAGAGGTATGGGTGCCACCAAGCTGCTAACCAATACCAGACACATTATCTCAGCAAGTCAGAGGTCTTGGGTCACCAGGAAGCTAACCAATGCCAAACAACCTTATATGAGAAAGTTTAGGTTTAGGTGCCACCAGGCGGCTAACTAATACCAGACCCCTAATCTCAGCAAGTAAGAGGTCTAGGTGCCACCAGGCAGTTGACCAATACCAGACACCTTATTGTAGCAAGTCAGAGGTCTTGGTGACACCAGGCAGCTAACAAATACCAGACATCATATCTCAGCAAGCCAGAGGTCTGCAGTTTATCAATTTCAGATACCTCAACTTAGCAAGTCAGAGGTCTGGGTGTCATCAGCCAGCTCGACAATGCCAGACTTCTTATCTCAGCAAGTCAGAGGTTAAGGTGACACCAGGCAGCTAACCAATACAAGATACCTAATCTCAGCAAGTCAGAGGTCTGGGTGCCACCAGGCAGCTAACAATTACCAGATATCTTATATCTCAGCAACCCAGAGGTCTTGGTGCCAAGAGGCAGTTTACCAATGTTAGATACCTTATCTCAACAAGCCAGAGAGCTGAGTTCACCAGGCAGCTCACCAATGAAAGACACCTTATCTAAGCAAGTCAGAGGTTTATATGCCACCAGGCAGCTAACCAATACTTAACACCTTATCTCAGTAAGTCAGACATCTTGCTGTCATCAGGTAGCAAACCAATAGAAAAACGGAGGTCTGGATGCCTCCGTACAGTTTACTAATACAAGACATACTACCTCAGCAATACCGAAGTCTGGATGCCACCGGGCAGTTAACTAATACAAGCCACAGTATCTCAGAAAGACAGAAATTTTGATGCCACCAGGCAGCTAACCAATAACATACACATTATATGAGCAAGTCAGAAGTCTTTGTTTAACAAAGCAGCTTACAAATATCAGACAACTTTTCTAAGCAAGCAAAAGGTCTGGATGCAAACGGGCAGCTAACCAATACAATACCTGACACCTTATCTCAGCAATTCAGAGGATCGCAGCATGTCAGAGGTCTGGATGCCACCAGGCAGCTAACCAATACCAGGCACCTTATCTCAGCAAATCAAAGGTCTGGGTGCAACCAGGCAGCTAAACAATACCAGACACCTTACCGCAGCAGGTCAAAGGTCTGGGTGCCACCAGGCAGCTAACATATACAAGACAACTTATCTCAGCAATTCAGAGGTCTGGTTGCCACCAGGCAACTAACCAATACCTGACACCTTATCGTAGCAAGTCAGAGGTATTGGTGCCACCAGGCAGTTAATCAATACCAGACACCTTATCTCAACAAGTCAGAGGTCTGAGTGCCACCAGATGTTACCATGCTATATTTTGCTTAATATATTTCTATGGTTACCATAATCAATGTTGGAAAGTTGTATATTACATCCCGTTATTTTTAATCATATACAGTAACGCATTTAATATATCATGTTTATATTCAGAATAACGGCAGTTTCGTTATTATATTATTTCCGATAATTTTATTTAAATACTTCGATTGGAAAACAATATTGTTTTAATTCAAATAAATGTAAATTTGTTGATATCTTGTTGATAAATTAATCCGATTTAAATTGCTATCACTTCGCTATAGATTGGTTTTCGCACATTGACTGATTATTGAAAGGCTTGGCATGTTTATAACGTAGTGTCACCTTTCACTTTAAAGTATCTTCTTTGTTCGATTAGGGTTTCATATCCATAATGCAACGGGTGTTAATTTGATCAAGTGACTAATTATTGGTCACATTACTTCATCTTTCTGCTCTCCAGTTGGTTATGTTGATCACGTGGCTTTCTAATACCGCGTGCACCGCTTATCTGCGGTTTAAGACATAATTTATGTTTAAGCCTTTTACGGGGCAATACGCAAAAGATGGAAATAATCGAAATTTTGTTTTAAATTAGAACTTTGCAACTTATATAACAAAGAATAAAAATGGATGTTACTTAAATTTATATATTACATCATTAAACGATGAAGGTGTTTCTGCAATATAAATTACAAGAACTTTAAGCTACATTTCTTTATGCATTGACATCGGATTCCTGTATATTGTATATGATAAAATGTGTTAATCGAACTCGGATTCCTTCATAGGAAAAAAAACTGATTAACTGTATAATATATATATTGGATTTAACTATTTTCTTCAACACATAAAAGATGTCGACGCGCTTTAAAAGCTCCCGGTTACACAGACAGCTAACCAATACCAGACAGCTTATCTCAGCAAGTTATAGGTCACCGCAGGAGATTCACGATCAGTAATATCTGAAACTGTGGCCGGGCTTGGGTTTGGACCCTTGACACTTGAGGAGACAGTCAGACGCATTGTCGACTAAGCTAGCTGAGCACGGTTGCACATATGTTGAATATATCGAATTAGTGTATGTTCACAAAAATATTGAATCTTTGTTCCAGACGTGTGATTTCTCCGTCAGGATATATCCGCGGTGTACGAGAAGGTATCCATTCCGACGGTTCACTCTCCTACTACGTCTCACTATCAGGCCAGTCACAATTCGACCTCCTGGAGTAACCAAGTATGCTGGTATCAGAGATATTTAATGGGCATTAACCTCATTTTCAACAAATTACAGGTCATATTGCCACCACGTGCTATTGTTGGAGAAAGACCTCATATGCATATAATAGCAACAATAATAATATAATAATAATAATAATAATAATAATAATAATAATAATAATAATAAAAATAATGATAATTATAATAATTATTATAATAACTTATAATAGAAATAATAATAAAGACTTATTAACGGAAGAACTCATTTTGATAAATTCAAACTTCACTCAACATTTTACAAAGCACAACATCAATTTAGCATATAAACACAAGAGTAAACAAACATGACTATAGCTGTGTGTGTATGTATATTAATATTGGTGAAACCTACCCGACTAAGAATGTTAACTCCATTGTAAATATAAAGCTTTGAACTGATTCACAGAATTTGCATTTTTTATATAAGACGGAATAGAATTCCACAAACCTGAATTAGTAAACGAATTTCAAATCATTTCTGAGTTTAGGAAAATACAACTGTAGGTACAATATGGTTTGAGTTACTAGTAGAAATTTAGCAAGATAAAATATTTTAGTTATTATTATTGGACCAGTTGTTTGGTCCTGCTACAATCATAATATTTTCGTTTGATCTACGTCCTTGGTCAATGTAATATTCTTTTGATGGACCTTAAATACCTACCACACATTGTACAGTAATTGTTTCAACATCACACACAAACTAACACAGAAAGCAGGACTTTCAATATATATTTTATTTGACTACATTTTGTACATGTTGCATCTACAAAGTCTTAACCTAAACTGCCACTAACAGAATACTATCCTTTAAACAACAACTCTGGTTCTTAATATCTAGCAAACATTACACTAATGAACATGACTCCTGTAAGTGGTTTACGAGTTTTTCATGTCCTTCGTTATAGCCAGCTCATTAAATAAATGATATAATCTTGTTAGGATTTGTAAACATACACTGATACAACGCACTGAGCCACATGGCTTACTGACGCACTTAGGTCGATATTTAAACAAGAGGGCCAAGATGGCCCTATATCGCTCACCTGACTGACCTTGAGTCACCCAATTTAAGTAGATTATATAACACATGTACACTCAAAATACCAGAGAGGCGAGAATGGCAAGTAGTTAGAATTTGTATTTGTTTTGAAGATGTAATAGATGCGTGTAAGAGTTCAAACTTGGTAGAGGTTCACCCATGGTAAATGTCATTGAAATTACATCGAAATCAGGTCAGTAGATTTTTGAAGTTATTACTTTAGCTGCCTATATAGTAAACTAGCACCTCAATGTGGCGGTCATTTTTTTTAACCAAATCACAACGACTTGAACAAACTTGGTAAAGGGTCACCCATGGAATATTTCTGCGAAATTGTTTTAAAATCGATCTGGTGGTTTCTGACAAGAAGTTTTTTTTACAATAGCTTATATGGTAAACTAACCCCAATCCCCTAGCTGCCATGTTTTTTGACGATTCACTACATTAAACAAACTTGGTAGAGGGTCACCCAAGGAACATTTCTGTGAAATTATTTTAAAATCGAGCCAGTAGTTTCTGACAAGAAGATTTTTTAAATATTTACTAATTAAACTTGCACCATCCCCTGGCGGCCATGTTTTTTTTCGGCTCAGGTGAGCTAAAAATGACTGCTGCAGTACGTCATATGATTTTTTATATAGCTTAATGCTGCAGTTGTTAGAATCTATCGAGGACATGCGGCAGTGTGCTATTATTATCGTTTTACAACTGGGTATGCTGCGTGTAACAAATGCTTAACAAAAATATTTATCACAGGCTGCTATGACCCTGGCGTGGGGGTCACTTGGTATATTTCGCTGGCGAAGATGTGCAACTGGAATATGTTTGTATTATCAGTAAGTTACAAAATCGGGGAAAACTATTTTAATAATAGGTCCGGTTCTGCTTCAGTTATATATAGGGATTGAACTATTTTGCCAAATTGTATGCTCTGTCATGTCGATTTGCAAGTACTACAGTCAAACGTGCGTTAAAGAACACCTCCAAGTAAAGACCACCCTGTGAATAAAGACCACAAGGGAGAAAACAGTGCACTGTTCATTTATAGTAGAAACTAATAATAAAAGTTTTCAGTGATGAAAGTTGTTGTTACACCTATAGAAAACTTTATGTTTAACTCATTTTGTTGCATATAAATGTTTAACCATAAAGTAATGGTATCATGAAAGGTTTTTCATTTTTATTTTGATTACATGTTTTAGCTCACCTGAGCACAAAGTGCTCATAATGAGCTGTTATGATTGCTCACCGTCCGTCCCCCATTTTTTGTTATTCAAACAAAAAAGTTCTACCGGCATCTTTGTTGATGTTTAAGAGCTAATTTTGAATCATCTTTACACAAATGTTCAACTTGATGAGCTTTTAGGTCTCACACGAGCATAAAGGCAATGTCACATAATGAGGTCAACGGTCAAATTGTTCAGCCATGAGTCTAGTACTCGAGTAAGTACTGAGTACTGAATGTTTGATTAGTACCGAGTACTCATATTTGTCTGTACTTCAGTAAGTACTGAGTACTGGGTAAAACTACTCGTAAGTATTTCGAGTATTATTTCATTTACGCATCTAATTGAACCCTACGTTTAAATAAATACGCAATAAATAATTGAGAATAATAAGAATAAACTATAGCCTATGCATAAGCAGGCGGGGGTGAAACTGGTTATGAAACTTACTCCCCAGCCACCCACGTTTTTAGTCTTAAATGTACCCAACAAAGTAAGCCATATGAAAAATTCCAACAGAAAATTTTCGTATGGCTTATGGCGGCGGTAAGTAAACACACAAACTATGACATAAAAAACATAAGAAAATTATCAACGAAATATACTTCATTATTATTTTAGTTAAAGAATACTACTGTATAATAAAAGTTGGAAAAGTTCTTGTAAGTAATCTTTAGATAAAATTCCCAATTACTGGATTAATTTCTCGTCCTTTGCAAAGAAAATCAACTGCCTACATTACTGTCAAATGACCGTTTATTTGTTATTTGACTGTATCGTTTTGTTAACACATCTAGGAAAATATCAAAACAACTGCTTCAGTAAGCTATATAAAATACACATATCACTGTGTTTCCTCGTCCTCGCCTGTTGCTGCAGTAAGCCATATAAACTAATATTTAAACTAAATAGTTATGGCTCACTGCCGCATATGGCTCAGTGCGTTGTAACATACATGTATACGATTTCTAAACAGCTCATTCGACATGTATTTTCCAGTATACGATTTAAAACCTTTCTAATTGTTTACCCGTGCCACTCGCTATATATCGTGTATATAACGTGTACGATATATATTAACATGACTTTACTATTTGGTGAATATACTTTATTTCGTTTGACAAGTTCTCGCAGTCAAACATCTGGACATTTCATAAGAGTGTGTCCATTTTAGCTTTCTTGTAAAACGTATATGTATATATATATATATATATCCAAACATGGTTCCAATATTAAATCTATTAAACTAATATGATAAAAATATGATAATTACTGAGTGACTGACTATAATACATAATGTTGTATAACTTAAAGGTTAACCAATTCATAATAATTTATTTTCCAATTTCTACATGATTATAATAGATATGTTATGTTTATTCTACACACTTGAGCGTCTTTACGAAATCATATATGTTTTCGTACAGGAGACCATTTCCGCTTCCTGGACCATATTGTTTGAGTTGCCCGCCTCTTGGAGGAAGACTTAACCATCGACTCAGAATTCCAAACTAGGAACGGCTTAGCAGAGGTATGAATAAGTTCAAGCATACTTGACATATATTGAAAACCTTTTCTAACAAATATGACTTTTGAAGTCGCTCTAAGCGAAATTGATATTAATGGAACATGTGGAAATGTACACAAAATTGATCATTCTCATGTTCGTGTTACACCTATCAACTTACGAGATACAGTCAAACCTGTATAAGGGATGACCACTATCAAACAGCCACTTGTCTTAAGCAACCATTTTGTTATTTCCCATGTATATGTTTTCAGAGCAAATTAACATGCATTAAACAACAACCTGCTTTAAAATGCCATTTTTTCTCCTTCCCTTGACAGGCTGCTTAAGACAGGGTTGACCGTATACTCAATTGAATATATCAACCACAGAGTATATCAAATCCCGAAAAGGTCGTATTTAAGAGATTTTTGCCAGTTTCTTTTATAGTATTTGAATATTTGGCGCCATTTTTAAATGTAATGGCATCTAGCGCTGACAGGCTATCAGTTAAGCTAACCAGTCTTTTGTGGGTTCCTTAAAAGTTAGCCGGTACCCGAGCCCACCTACATGTACCTCCAAAGTAACTGATAACTTTCTCACTTGAATCAGCGGTGAGAGATGAATGACAATGGGATGCAATAATGATAATCTTCAAGGATTCGAGGAAAGAATAATTAGGTTAACTGATCGTCTGCTAGCCCTCGATGGCTTATCATTGACGCTAAATATTCAAGAAAATAAAACATCACATCCAGACCACTCGAAGGAAAAGAAATCATTCTACCACCCGCTAGAATGGCGGAATGAAAATGTTCCTTTCATCAAAATGACATTAGGGTATTGTTTACTGTTCGAGTCTTAGAATGGCAAGTGACACAATAAAAAATACACGAGTAACGGATTATAATGAACAATAATATTTATTCCTTTTACACCAATACAACGTATTTACGATATAGATATCTTATATGCATTCAGATATGACCGACAAAACGATTCGGGGTACGATATAAATAGCTGATATGCATATATATTTGACCGACAAGGTAATTCGGGGTACGATATAAATAGCTGATATGCATATAGATTTGACCGACAAGGTAATTCTGGGTACGATATAAATAGCTGATATGCATATAGATTTGACCGACAAGGTAATTCTGGGTACGATATAAATAGCTGATATTGCATATAGATTTGACCGACAAGGTAATTCGGGGTACGATATAAATAGCTGATATGCATATATATTTGACCGACAAGGTAATTCGGGGTACGATATAAATAGCTGATATGCATATAGATTTGACCGACAAGGTAATTCTGGGTACGATATAAATAGCTGATATTGCATATAGATTTGACCGACAAGGTAATTCGGGGTACGATATAAATAGCTGATATGCATATAGATTTGATCGATAAGGCGATTCAGGGTACGATATAGATATCTTATATGCATATAGATATGACTGACATGGCGATTCGGGGTACGATATAAATAGCTGATATGCATATAGATTTGACCGACAAGGCAATTCGTGGTACAATATAAATAGCTGATATGCATATATATTTGACCGACAATGCAATTCGGGTTACGATATAAATAGCTGATATGAATAGTGATTTGACTGACAAGGCGATTAGTGGTACGATATAAATAGCTGATATGAATATAGATTAGACCGACAAGGCGATTAGTGGTACAATATAAATAACTGCTATTCCATATAGAATTGACCGACAAGGCGATTCGTGGTACGATATAAATAGCTGATATTCCATATAGAATTGACCGATAAGGCGATTCGTGGTACGATATAAATAGCTGATATTCCATAAAGATTTGACCGACAAGGTTATTCGGAGTAGGCTATAAATAGCTGATATTGCATATAGATTTGACCGACAAGTCGATTCGGAGTACGCTATAAATAGCTGATATGCATATATATTTGACCGACAAGGCAATTCGGGGTACAATACAAATAGCTGATATGAATATAAATGTGACCGACAAGGCAATTCGTGGTACAATATAAATAGCTGATATGCATATATATTTGACCGACAAGGCAATTCGGGTTACGATATAAATAGCTGATATGAATATAGATTTGACTGACAAGGCGATTCATGGTACGATATAAATAGCTGATATGAATATAGATTTGACCGACAAGGCGATTAGTGGTACGATATAAATAGCTGATATTCCATATAGAATTTGACCGACAAGGAGATTCATGGTACGATATAAATAGCTGATATTCCATATAGAATTGACCGACAAGGCGATTCGTGATACAATATAAATAGCTGATATTCCATATAGATTTGACCGACAAGGCGATTCGGAGATCACTATAAATAGCTGTTATTGCATATAGATTTGACTGACAAGGCAATTCGGAGTACGCTATAAATAGCTGATATGCATATATATTTGACCGACAAGGCAATTCGGGGTACGATACAAATAGCTGATATGAATATAGATTTGACCGACAAGGCGATTCGTGGTACGATATAAATAGCTGATATTCATATAGGTTTGACAGACAAGGCGATTCGTGGTACGATTTAAATAGCTGATATGCATATAGATTTGACCGACAAGGCGATTCGGGGTAGGATATAAATAGCTGATATGCATATAGATTTAACCGATAAGGCCATTCAGTGAATATAAATAGCTGATATTGCATATATATTTGACCGACCAGGCCATTCGGGGTACGATATATTTGACCGACACGGCAATTTTGGGTACGATATAAATAGCTGATATGAATATAGATTTGACCAACAAGGCAATTCATGGTACGATATAAATAGCTGATATGCATATAGATTTGACCGACAAGGCAATTCTGGGTCGCTATAAATAGCTGATATTCATATAGATTTGACAGACAAGGCCATACGGGGTACGGCATAAATAGCTGATATGCATATAGATTTGACCGACAAGGAGATTCGGGGTACGACATAAATAGCTGATATGCATATAGATTTGACCGACAAGGAGATTCGGGGTACGACATAAATAGCTGATATTGCATATAGATTTGACCGACAAGGAGATTCGGGGTACGGCATAAATAGCTGATATGCATATAGATTTGACCGACAAGGAGATTCGGGGTACGACATAAATAGCTGATATTGCATATAGATTTGACCGACAAGGAGATTCGGGGTACGACATAAATAGCTGATATGCATATAGATTTGACCGACAAGGAGATTCGGGGTACGACATAAATAGCTGATATTGCATATAGATTTGACCGACAAGGAGATTCGGGGTACGGCATAAATAGCTGATATGCATATAGATTTGACCGACAAGGAGATTCGGGGTACGGCATAAATAGCTGATATTCATATAGATTTGACAGACAAGGCCATACGGGGTACGGCATAAATAGCTGATATGCATATAGATTTGACCGACAAGGAGATTCGGGGTACGGCATAAATAGCTGATATGCATATATATTTGACCGACAAGGAGATTCGGGGTACGACATAAATAGCTGATATTGCATATAGATTTGACCGACAAGGAGATTCGGGGTACGACATAAATAGCTAATATGCATATATATTTGACCGACAAGGAGATTCGAGGTACGATATAAATAGCTGATATGCATATAGATTTGACCGACAAGGCAATTCTGGGTACGCTATAAATAGCTGATATTCATATAGATTTGACAGACAAGGCCATTCGGGATACGACATAAATAGCTGATATGCATATAGATTTGACCGACAAGGCCATTCGGGGTACGGCATAAAAAGCTGATATGCATATATATTTGACCGACAAGGAGATTCGAGGTACAATATAAATAGCTGATATGCATATATATTTGACCGACAGGGCGATTCGGGGTAGGATATAAATAGCTGATATTGCATATAGATTTGACAGACAAGGCCATTCGGGTTACGGCATAAATGGCTGATATGCATATATATTTGACAGACAGGGCGATTCGGGGTAGGATATAAATAGCTGATATTGCATATAGATTTGACAGACAAGGCCATTCGGGTTACGGCATAAATGGCTGATATGCATATAGATTTGACCGACAAGGCAATTCTGGGTACGCTATAAATAGCTGATATTCATATAGATTTGACAGACAAGGCCATTCGGGATACGACATAAATAGCTGATATGCATATAGATTTGACCGACAAGGCCATTCGGGGTACGGCATAAAAAGCTGATATGCATATATATTTGACCGACAAGGAGATTCGAGGTACAATATAAATAGCTGATATGCATATATATTTGACCGACAGGGCGATTCGGGGTAGGATATAAATAGCTGATATTGCATATAGATTTGACAGACAAGGCCATTCGGGTTACGGCATAAATGGCTGATATGCATATAGATTTGACAGACAGGGCGATTCGGGGTACGATATAAATAGCTGATATGCATATATATTTGACCGACAAGGTAATTCGGGGTAGGATATAAATAGCTGATATTGCATATAGATTTGACAGACAAGGCAACCGACAGAGCGATTCGGGGTATTATCTACGAGTTTGTGAGTGCGTATGCAACTATAACATAAACCAGTTCAGTCAAGTATGTTCAGTCAAACAACTATAGTTCTAAGTGAAATGAACGTATGTAGTTCCTGTTGATACCGCACCACACCAGTAGTTATTATGTAGTTTAAATTACTCCTTGTAATTTGGATGTGTGCTGATATGTCTCACAGCGGATTGTTAGTTTGAAATTAGTTTATAATATGCTTATATATCTTATCTTGATTGCGAAGTTAGTTCAGATCTCATATGAACCGATCCGAGTCCAGTATCTGGGTAGCCCATTACAGAGCTGTTTTTTTTAGTCGCCATCGGACCGAACCCGCGGCTTCTAGCGTGAGACGTCAACACACTATCCGCTGGAACTACGGCTCAGCTTTAGTGGAATGTTACATTCATATCACAGAAAACACTTATATATGCTTTACGCATTGAATATAAATATAACTGTTTGGTATAAGGATTCGTTCCAAGATTAGTAAATGGGAAACTCAGCTTTATCGACGCCTTCAAGGGAAATAAACATTTTACAATGTACACGTGTTGTTATATGTTTGTAATTTCAGGTCGGACAATGGGAAGAAAATAACTGCAGATGCATTCAGGAGGACCTTCGTTAATATAAGTGCTTTGTACGTACTGTACTGTATGTGACAGTGTCGAGGAATGTGTACATTTGTTTACAGTCAATCATTCCCGCTCAACAATTCACTAGCTCCATTGGGTCTTAATTTATAATTATTTAAAGATAACACACAATTTCACCTAAACTTAGCATTATGTCAAAATATGTCTAATAATGAATAGATAGGTATATTCAAGTTTTCAGTCCATGGTACATCTGGTGCTCAATATTTTTAATATGCACACGGCAATGTACGGTTATTGATCGTGCGCATCAAATCAATCGAAATTAATGTTATATATCTCTTTATTTACTTTTTTAATTCTTGTTTTATGATTTTCTTTTATCTCAATCAAACATATGACTGCTCATGCATATGGAAAGCTCAATCGTGCATCTTAACATGAAACTAAAAAATATTTAAATATTTTGCCGTAAATGGCCGTAAATGTTCGAAATAGGATTTCTTCCAACCATTTCGCAAGAGTTATTCCCTTTGTAAAACAGATACGATTATGCATGCACACTGGGTTATTTTGTTTTCACATTTGCATCATATAGAACTATTATATTTAGAATATACATCGATATTGTCGCTTACTTATTTCATGGAGTGTAAATATAATTAATCAATACTACGATAATTAAAAGTACGATTCGATGACGTGTTTTGTTTATTATATGTATGTGTATATTATTGCGAAGTTGATTGTAATATTATAACGAACAAAAACCATTCATACCCAACTTTCGATATCGGTGTCGCGTGAAAATGCAATAATATGTTTACATTAATCAATAACCGTTTAAAATATCAAATTTGCACATTGCATAAAATGTTGTTTAAAATGTCCTCTACAAGTTGGTTGTTTCTTCATAATTATAGATTAGTTATTTTTTGGTTCTTTTTAAGATTAAAGACAATCACCCAATTTCTCTATATGTTCTATACAAAATGAAGAATGTACGCGTATGTTTTCATTCTGGAATAATATTAATGAAGTAAGAAAAAGCTCCAACAAAAATATGTATCTAAGTATTAAAGAGGTATCACCTAACACACTATATCCTCGAAAGTATTAGTCTGTCCCAGTTCATGATACATGTAGATTGCGAATCAGGCCTGTTCAGTAAAACCCAATGAAAAAGCAGTGAAGCCTATGCCTTATCCCACAGTTGTCCCACAGTTGTGAGACACGTACTTATGACTTTCCACTTCCCTCTCGAATTCCTTCCGGGTTGAACAAATACTGAGCATAATGTACAATAAATGTCTTGTTCAAGAACATCATACAGACCCGAGGCTTGTTACCCCCAAAAATCACAGACGGTGGGCTTTTAATCTATACTGGTAAGCAGAATAAAAAGCTCCCAGGGTGAACTTAAACAGGCGATTCTTATAGATCTACTTTCTATTTTAGCTCGGTTGCCAAGTAAGCACAGGAATTATTTTTTTCATGAATCGCTCGCACTAGGGTCAGTTTGCTGGTGAGAAGCGGGAATGAGTGTGTTTTTTGAGAGGTCATTAGGTCAGGAGGGGATCGAACTCAAAGTTTATCAAAACTGAGAACATATCGCCTTTTTAAGGAAAACTTTAAATGTGAGGATTACGTTATGATGAACTTAAACAAGAATAAACGCTCTGTATTGTGTCAATTCAGAACTGGTATCTTACCACTCAGAATTGAAACCGGAAGGTATGTTGGGGAGCAACTTGATCAGAGACTTTGTAGACTTTGTCAGTCAAATTCAGTAGAAGATGAAAAACACTTTCTATTTCAGTGTGAACTGTATAATGACCTGCGAGAAAACAATTTCAGAGATTTATTTGTAAATATGCTTACAAGCATATCAACCAACGACTTGCATATATCATATCAGCGCATCCAAGACAACTTGCAAAGTTTCTTGTCTGTGCTTTCTTAAAAAGAAGAAATATCTTGTTTTCATAAAATATTATGTCAAACTTAATACCTCATGTATTGTTGATGTATGATATATTGCCTGTTTTCCTATTATATAATCATATTTATAACTACACTCCATACTGACAATATTGGATACTGAGGGAATATTTTACTAATATTTTGTCAGGATTTTGTACGTCATATTTAACCTATGTATATAATAGAGTATTTACGAATTTTGTATATAATTACTTTCTTGATTATCCTGGTGACATATAGGCCCAATGGGCCGGGTGCCAAATAATTTTGTAAATTGTATATATGTATAACTTAATGAATGTATGCACATGTCACAATAATAAACAATATCTTATCTGTAAAGTCTGCCGTGTAAACACATAATTATGTTTAGTTTTCAAACTGCAGAAACACACCTACGACAAGGCATGTTATCAAACAAAACTAATAAACATGTCCATTTACGAGACGATAAAACGATTTATTTTTACATCACAAAATTCATCAATGCATTCTTTAATTGTACAACACAATCCCGAGCTTGGGTGGCCCATATGTGGTAAAGACCTCGAAAAAGGTTCAGCATCTCCCGGAAATTTGAATGACAACACAAGTGCTGTCATTAGATGACCACCAAATTGAGCTCATAGAAAAAGGAACTATCTCTAATTCCTTGGTGATGTGCAGCGAGAACCTATCAACAATCAAAAGCCAGCACGGTTATTAGTTTAGTGTACCTGTTAATCAAAATATCAAACACAAGTATCCGTGCTGTTCTTTGCCAAACATACATATTTTAGGTACGGAGCTGTAATTTAAGTGCCCTTTTTAGTGAATATAATTTACTGAAAATGGCGGATATTACCTTAATATGACATTCTGTGATGCAAATGTCAGTAACGTGTATAGTGATAAATAATATCATATGCTGGGTTTCTCCTTGGCCGAGTGGTCTAAGGCGCTGTCGTGGAATGATAGCTCACCGCTGCTGAGGTCGTGAGTTCAAGACCCGATTAGAAGATAAGTGTGACCTTTCTTTGCTGCAATATGACCTTTACCCTGAGGGTATAAAAGCTTCTGATAACATGAACACTTGTGTCAAGATAATCATATTGACATGATTGCATAGTTATTAAGAACTTGTACCTAACATTATACATTAAACTTAGAGATGGGGCATGGACGTCGGCGTCGTCGGCATCGCTGATGCTAACTCTGGGAGTAAATATTATATAACTTCTGGTCATAAACATATGCGAGCTAGTACGGAACAAGCGGGTGTAAATTTGATATCTTCCAATTTTGATTTGTCAGCAAATCTGTTTTATATCACAAGGTATTTTCCTTTTGTTTACAAAGCATACACGTTTATCAGATTGTACTTAATTGACTACAACTGCACAGCAATAATGTGCCCTTGTGGTACTCTGTACTGTCGCCTTAAATTCACATAACGATACTTGTAAAGATAACAGGACATTCTGAATGTCGTTCAAGAGCAAGAGGACTAAGGAAATATCACCCTGCACAAATGCATCACCGGGTTGTTATATCAATTTTTCCATAATGTTTTTTTTTTTTTTTTTTTGGTACTATAAAAAAGGGAGTAAAAATGAGCGATATGTCTGATATGATATACAGATATCTCTGTTACCCGGAGAAGCTTAATCTGATCAGGTACACAGAACTTAAAGTATGGAAATAAGAGAGGTGGGTCACCAGCCACCGCCAATGTATTCTCCAGGTAAGATTCAACAATAGGTAGCCAAGCTTTATTAATACGTTTGCGGTTTTTAGTGCAAGACTTAGCATTTGATATACAATCATGGTTTGTCAACATTTAAAACGTTAATGCAAATGAATACTTTCTTTTAAAAAAAAAAGTCGCTGCTTAACAGTTCCTCATCTTCAGTTGGTCAAACCGGGCCCAGTTAGCCCAGTCGGTTACGCGTCTGACTATCAATCCAGGGGTCGTGAGTTCGAATCCCGGCCCGGCAACTGTCTCCGTGATGATTGATATACGACATTGTGTCTCATTATCATTCATCTCTCACCGTTGATTCAAGTGAGAAAGTTATCAATTACTTGCGGAGATGGGGTGTGCTCGAGTACTGGTTAATCCCAGAAAACAGTGGTTAGGTTAACTGATTGTCTGTTAGCCCTAATGGCAATAAATTATGCCGTTATATACTTATTGACCCGTATTGTCAAAATGAGATCTATTTAAACATGACAAAATAATATTTTGAAAAAGGGTTTTCTAACTTGAGCTTCGCGCCTAGGTTAGACTAAAATAGATTTCAGGCTTAAAATTGCAACATATTTTGTGACGTTTCAAATGAGTCACATGATTTTGATTTCAATTTGATCCATCCTACAGGATTCCATATTGTTTCATCTAACTTTAAGAAAGGGTCTGAATAACAATATGACGGAAGTAAAGCAGTATATAAGTATTGTCTATATTCTAAGTGTGAATGTCGTTTTAAGTTTACTACTCCTATTGAAACATCGATTTTACCAAGTTTCGGTGAATTTTATTTTTTTTTGATACTAAGATGATTTTTATCTTTTTAATACATTTATTGCGTCATCCCTGATATACTCCCTTTAAGAAAAGGATAGTATTAATACTATGTCGATCGTTTAAACATGGCGCCGTAGTTATGCATGAACATCATGAGTTCAAAACAATTACAATTCGTATACTTAAGTAACTACCTCACAAATAATACGCTTATCTCCATCAAGTATATATTATGCATACATATATTCACGAAAATTAAAAATCCTTGACACTTTTAAGAAATTATCGCAATACGATAATTGAGTTTTGAGTGCTCTAATTGAGGATAACGCAAGAGGACAAAATGAAGGTCAAGATACAAATCTTCCTTGTCTACACTGAGTTAGGCTACCTCGGTTTACCTTTCTATATTTAATAATTTATCAGCCGCACTCGTACATAAGTTGTTACATGTACAAAGCTCGTGCTTTGGGTAAGGGCACTGATAAGTTATATAATTATCATGTGTAAGCCAAAGGGCACGCAAGATGTCCCACTTAAGGCCTACATACTTATCAAATAAAATGAAAATTAGGACTATGACATACAGCCTTTGGTGAGAAATAATAACAATAAATAATTATTTATATAAATGATTAAAAATATTTTATTGTTATATGTTATTGCAAATTAGAAAAATGATTTTGGTCACACAATCTAACAACGTTGATATATGCTCTTCCTGACAACATAATTATACACAAATATTGATCAAAACGAAGTGCAAATATTTAAAATTTTAGTTCAAACTTATTTTTTTTTTACTTTGGTTGTTAAAAAAAAAGTGTTTACAGCGTGTACAAATCACGCTCAAATATTTCCTGTGTAGAACCAGTACTAAGAATATGGGGAAAATGTGTTTTGCTCAAGGACATGACATAAACATGTAGCCGTGGCGATGGATTTAACCCACGATCCTGCGATCATGGGCTCCACAATATTTAAAGTAATTACTTATGTCATAATTATTTGATCAAAGCAACCTACTGTAACATCCACCCCATTGGATTGCCGAAAACAGGAGCTCAGCGTTGCATCTAATTACAAGATATGATTGATATATTACATTGCGACTCATTTTCAGTCGTCTCTTACCGCTAATTCAAGTGAGAAATGTATCAGTTACTTCCGGAGATGGGGTGTACTCGAGTAGAGGTAAACATGCCTTAATCCAAGGATAGAGTGGCTAGGTTAGCTGACCGCCTGTTAGCCTTCAATGGCATATAAATGGGTTATCTTGCATTGGTGGCCATAATTACTCTAAGCTAGATATTTATTGGATTAAATTTATATTAATTATTTATTACAAAGCAATATTGTATTTAATACCGTTCTTCTTATTCCTAAATTGGTGAGCAGTTAAACGCTATAATACTGTTTTAACTATTAGTTAGCTATTTTGACAAATATAAGAACGATGATGCTTAATTTATGGATATATGCACCCTTATTGTAATAACGCTCTGCCCATTCCGGATCCTTCTCGATTGCGCCACAGCAATAGTTGGTCCTATTCCAACAGCAGTCACCGCAGACGTTCATCGGCTCTGACTCGCAAACACAACATTTACCAGGCCCACAGACGGTGTATTTGACAGTACGACAGACGGGGATACAGTCACATACATAAACCCACTCACATTTACAACAGTCAGCACAGCACAGCGCATCCTTTACCTGTTTACACGTGCTTTTGCGCACTTGATTCTTCACGTGGCCAACTATCGCCGTCACGATTGCGTACGTAGTCGCTGTTTCATTGTTCTTGCAGTGGAAGAACACTAGGAGGATTGTTTGCGGAATCTCTTCGCAGAAAACAGACATGGCGCTCTCCGTCCAGCCGTGTAAGATTTGAAAACCTCCACACTTCGCGCTCCCACTGTCAGAAAAGTCCATTATCGTTTCGCCAATTATATTGATCAGTTGGTATATAGCAAACACCGTTCCCAGGCTACAGCTGACCTCATAAAATGACACCAAACTAGCGTTTATTTCAGAACAATTAAGTTCTTTATGACTACGTATCTTTTCGTATTGAGCTTTCTCATTCGTTTGTGCAACATCAACGCCCTCCCACACAGCCAACTGCAACCAGTCCATGACAAGGTCTCCGATGATAAAGCATGCAGACAGCATCCGGGATAACACTTTGAACACGTTGCGGAATGTCACATTTTTATGTAGGTTGGTTCTATTGGTTTCAAGTCCTAAGAAATTGAAAGTGAATTTGAGTTAATAAACTTTAATACACATGCACATTCACCAATCTTCACGTACTCAGTCGACCTAATACACATACATAAATCATCACGTTATCAGTGAACCTAAATACAAATACATCCATCATCGCGTTATCAGTAAACCTAAATACACATACATCCATCATCACGTTATCGGTATATCTAAATACACATACATACATCATCGCGATATCGGTATTTCTAAATACACATACATAAATCATCACGTTATCAGTGAACGTAAATACAAATACATCCATCATCGCGTAATCAGTCAACCTAAATACACATACATCCATCATCACATTATCGGTATACCTAAATACACATACATTCATCATCGCGATATCTGTAAACCTAAATACACATCCATCCATCCATTATCACGTTATCGATGTTCGTAAATACATATTCATCCTTCATCACGTTAACGGTATTCCTAACTGCACGTACATCCATCATCACTTAAGCGGTATACCTTAATAAACATACATCCATCATCAGGTTATCAATATACCTAAATACACATACATCCATCCTCACGTTATCAGTAAACATAAATACACAAACATCCATCATCGCGTTATCGGTAAACCTGAAAACACATACATCCATCATCGCGTTATCGGCAAACCTTGATACACAAACATTCACCATCACGTTATCGGTATACCTAAATACACATATATCAAACATAACATTATAGGTAAACCTAAATACACATACATGCATCATCGCGTTATCGGTATACCTAAATACACATACATCCAACATCATATTATCGGTAAACCTAAATACACTTACACCCACCAGCACGTTATCGGTATACCTAAATACACATACATCCATCATTGCGTTATCGGTATACCTAAATTCACATACATGCATCATCACATTATCGGTATACCTAAATACACATACATTCATCATCGCGATATCAGTAAACCTAAATACACATCCATCCATCATCACGTTATCGATGTACGTAAATACATATTCATCCTTCATCACGTTTACGGTATTCCTAACTACACGTACATCCATCATCACTTTAGCGGTTAACCTTAATAAACATACATCCATCATCAGGTTATCAATATACCTAAATACACATACATCCATCCTCACGTTATCAGTATATATAAATACACAAACATCCATCATCGCGTTATCGGTAAACCTGAAAACACATACATCCATCATCGAGTTATCGGCAAACCTTGATACACAAGCATTCACCATTACGTTATCGGTATACCTAAATACACATATATCAAACATAACATTATAGGTAAACCTAAATACACATACATCCATCATCGCGTTATCGGTATACCTAAATACACATACATCCATCATCACATTATCGGTATACCTAAATACACTTACACCCACCAGCACGTTATCGGTATACCTAAATACACTTACATCCATCATTGCGTTATCGGTATACCTAAATTCACATACATGCATCATCATATTATTGGTAAACCTAAATACACATACATGCATCATCACATTATCGGTATACCTAAATACACATAAACCCACCAGCACGTTATCAATATAGCTAAATACACATACATCCATTATCACATTGTCGGATTACCTAAATACACATACATGCATCATCACATTATCGGTATACCTAGATACATGTACACTTACACCCATCAGCACGTTATCGGTATAGCTAAATACACATACACCCATCACAACGTTATCCGTAAACCTAAATACACAAACATCCATCATCACATTATCGGATTACCTAAATACACAAAATCCATCATCAAATTATCGGATAACCTAAATACACATACATCAATCATCACATTATCGGTATACCTAAATACATATGCCAATCATCTTGTTATCGGTGTCCCTAAATACACATTTATAAACATACACCCATCATCCAGTTATCGTTATACATAAATACACATACACACATCATCACGCTATCGGTATACCTAATTACACATCCATCCATCATCACGTTATCGGTATACCTAAATACACATACGAACATCATCACATTATTGGTATACCTAAATTCACATACACCCTTCATCATGTTATCGGTATACCTAAATACACATACATCCATCACCGCGTTATCTGTATACCTAAATACAAATAAATCCATCACCACATTATCGGTATACCTAAATACGCATACATCTATCACCACCTTATCGGTATACTAAATACACATACACACATCATGGCGTAATCAGTATACCTAAATGCATATGCACAACATCGCGTTATCGGTGTCCCTAAATACACATAAATAGATATACACCCATTATTGCATTATCGGTATATTTTAATACATATACACACATCATCATTTTATCGGTATACCAAAATACACATACACCAAACATCACGTTCTCTGTACACCTAAATACACATAGATCCATTATCACGTACATGTATAACTAAAAAAAACATACATCCATCATCGCATTATCGGTACACCTAAATACACATACATCCATCATCACATTATCATTATATCTCAATAACCATACATCCACATTAACGTTATCAGTACTTAAATACGCATACACCCATCATCCCGTGATCGGTAAACTTAAATATACATACACCCATCATCCCGTTATCGGTATACCTAAATACACATACACTAATCATCACGTTATCGTTATACCTAAATACACTTACATCCATCATCACGTTATCAGTATACCTCAATACAGATACTTCCATCATCACTTCATCATTATACATAAATACACATACATCCATCATCACGTTATCGGTATGCCTAAATACACATACATCCATCATAACATTATCGGTATACCTAAATATACATATATCTATCATCACGATATTATTATACCTAAATATACACCCATTTTTGCGTTATCGTTATACCTAAAAGCACATATAACCATCATCGCGTCATCATTTTACTTAAATGCACATGCAACAAATCATCCCTTTATTGGTATATCTAAATGCACATACACCAGTCATTGCGTAATCGGTATACCTAAATGCACATATACCCATCATCGAGTTATCGGTATTCCTAAATCACAAACAACCATTATCTTGTTATCGGTATACCTAAAGGCACATACACCCATCATAAGTATACCTAAATACACATACACCTATCATAATGTTATCGGTATACATAAATACACATACATACATCATCACGATAACGGTATAGCTTAATACAATAACATCCATCATCACGATATTGATATACCGAAATATACATACATCCATCAGCACGATATAAGTATATCTAAATATACATATATCCATCATCACGTTATCGGTATATCTAAATGCACATACTTTCATCATCACGTTATCGGTATACCTACATAAAGTTATACCCATAATCACGTTATCTGTATACCTAAATATACATACACCTATCATCACGTCACGGTATACCTAAATACAAATACACCCATCATCAAGTTATCGATAAACCTAAATACACATACACCCATCATGGCGATATCGGTATACCTAAATGCACATACACCCATCATCGCAATATATGTATAACTAAATGCACATACACCTATCATCGCGATATCGGTATACCTAAATACACATACACACATCATCAGAATACCTAAATGCACATCACCAATCATTGCAATATCGGTATACCTAAATACACATAAACACACCATCAGTATACCTAAATGCATATACACACATCATTGCAATATTGGTATATTTTAAGGCACGTACACCCATCATCGCGATATCGGTATACCTTAATGCAAACATACCCATCATCACGTTAGCGGTATACCTAAATGCACATACACCCATCATCGCGTTACGTTATCTGTAAACCTAAACGCATTCATACCCATAATCACGTTATCGGTATACATACATGTTCATACACCCATCATCGTGTTTTCGGTATAATTAAATGCACACACAACCATCATCACGTTATTGCCCACACACCTATCATCACGTTATCGGTATACATCAATGCACACACATCCATAATCACATTATCAGTATACATCAATGCAAACACAGTCATCATCACGTTATCGGTGTAACTAAATGCACACACCCCCACCATCATGTTATCGGTATACCTAAATGCACACACACCCATCATTACGTTATCGCTATATCTAAATGCACACATACCCATCATCATGTTATCGGTATATCTAAATGCACACACACCCGTCATCAAGTTATTGGTATACTTCAATGCACATACACCCATCATCAAGTTATCAGTATACCTAAATACAAATACGTCCATCATCACGTTACAGTATACCTAAATACACATACATCCCTCATCACGTTATCAGTATACCTATATACACTTATATCCATCATCACATTGTCGGTATAGCTAAATACACATACGTCTATCATCATGTTATCGGTATAGCTGAATGCACAAAACCCATCATCACGTTATCGGTATACCTAAATACCCATACATCCATCATCGCATTATCAGTGTACCTGAATTCACATACATCCATCATCAGGTTATTCATATACCTAAATACTAAAAACATCCATCATCACGTTATCAGTATACCTAAATACACTCTCATATATCATCATATTATTTTATATCTAAATACAAATACACCCATCATCGTGTTATCAGTAAACCAAATAACATATACATCCATCATCACGTTATTAGTATACCTAAATACACATATATCCATTGTCATGTTTTCAGTATACCTAAATGCACATACATACATCATCATATTATCAGTATACCTAAATGCACATACACCCATCATAATATTATTGTTATACCTAAATATACATACATTCATAATCAGTTTATATGTATATGTATACCTAAATACACATACATCCATCATCGGTATATCTAAATACACATACATCAATCATCGCGTTATCGGTATACCTAAATGCACATGCAACTATTGTCGCGTCATCGGAATACCTAGATTCACATGCACCCATCATCTTATTATCAGTATAACCAAATACACATACACCAATCATCGCGTTAACGGTATATCTAAATACACATATAACCATCATCGCGTTATCAGTATACGTAAATACACATACATGCATCAACACATTTTCGGTATACCTAAATATACATATATCCATCATCGCGTTATCAGTATACCTAAATACACATACATCCATCATAACTATATTGGTATACCTAAATACACAAACATCAGTCATCATGTTCTCGGTGTATCCAAATACACATCCATCCATCCATCCATCCATCCATCCATCCATCTATCATCAGTATACCAAAATACACACACACCCATCATCGCGTTATCGGTATACCAAAATTCACATACACACATCATCGCGTTAGAGGTATATCTAAAAACACACATCCATCATCACTTTATTGGTATACCTAAATACACATACATCCATTATCACGTTATCAGTATACGTAAATTCCCATTCATCCGCCATCACGTTACCAATATACCTAAATACACATACATCCATCATCACATTATCAGTATCCCTCAATAACCATACATCTATCTTAACGTTATCAGTATGCCTAAATACGCATACACCCATCAGCCCGTTATTGGTAAACTTAAATTCACATACAACCATCATACCGTTATCGGTATACCTAAATAGTATTTAAATACACATACATCCATCATCACGTTATCAGTATACCTAAATACACATACAATTATCATCACGTCATCAGTATACCTAAATACACATACATCCATCATCACGTCATCAGTATACCTAAATACACATACATCCATCATCACGTCATCAGTATACCTAAATACACATACATCCATCATCACGTCATCAGTATACCTAAATACACATACTGTAACGTTATTTTAATCTGCCAATGCAACAGGCATTTGTTTAAATGGTGTACTTTTTGTCTAGCAAGTTTCATTGGAATCTAGATAAACCTGTGGGAGAGGTT
Source organism: Panopea generosa (assembly GCA_029582155.1). Taxonomy (NCBI): domain Eukaryota; kingdom Metazoa; phylum Mollusca; class Bivalvia; order Adapedonta; family Hiatellidae; genus Panopea; species Panopea generosa. The sequence continues at coordinate 12,283,131 of CM055909.1, forward strand.
ACATCAGAATTGTTTTACCCAAAACGCGACGGACTGACGGATAGACGTACTAATGGACGTTTTTTCAATATTCCCCAATTTTCTTAGAAAAGCACGGGATATTAACAGTTAACACCATATAAAGTAGTGCGACAAATGTGTCTCCCCACACTTCCTATAGACGCATACTTGTTTTCTATACCTTTAGTAGAGATATTAGTCAATATAAAGATCGCTTATTGGGTAGAAACTTCACTTAGTGTTTTTAGGGTTATATGGTCGTGCTGGACTTCGAACTTGCAATCTCTGGACCAAACTATATCCACTGCACTACCGCCCCGCTTTGTGAATTTGTTTTACAACCAATGTAAAATGAATTATTATGCCTAGGCAACAGCATTTAAATACTGCTAAATATTAGAATAACGCAGTTGGCTACCAAAAAATCAGATAATAAAGACAAGTGGGAAATGCGAGGGGGTTCAGAAAGATACCGAACAACTCTCATAATAAGATAATCTTCTTACCAGGAAAGAAAAAAATCAAAGAGAAAATAAAATATTATATATAAAAAGAACATGACGCTGTTGTTTACTCTTAAATGGTGTCATTGTTTAATTGTTTTATGACCATCCAATGAACAATATAACGTCACAGTAGAGGTACATATAACCATTGAAGAAGTCAGTTTTTACGGTTTGAAAACTGTTACGTTAGACGTATGTAGGTTAACTGACCTTGCGCGGGAGTTGGTGGTGGCTGCCTAGGTCCAAACTGCGACGGATATGCTTGGTCGTCTCCATCTATAATAGAATACAATGACATAGACAATATGTCATTGTAAATGAAAACCCATAAAAGATACGTCACGAACTACCATTACATTACTAAATGCTAACCATCTACTGTGTTACTTAGTGTCATACAGTTAAACTTGTGTAAGCTTTATTAAGCAACCACGTTTGCTATATTCTATGCCTATGATCTCAGAGCAAATTAACCTGTATTAGGCAACAACATGTTTCAAAAGACCACTATTGCTCCTTCCCACGACTAGCTGCTTAAGACAGGTTTTACTGTATATCAGGTAGTAGGCCATTGTTAGTTGTCTTTCGATACATGGCACGTAATTTTCGACATGTTGAAACCAAATTTAGAAATAAATAAGCATATACATAATCATTGTTGTAAACCTCATTTTGATTGGCCAATCGGCGACCGTGAAGAAACCAGGGCTAATGTATGTTTTTCGTTTTAACTCAGTCTATAGAACGGACCCAGCTTTGACAATTGGGTCCATTACATAGCAAAGAGACTTGGGCAAATTTAAACACGTTGATTGGTCAGTTGTTTCAGAAAATACTTGAATAACGTCACAGTTTAGTAAGCGTTCAGTAGTAATGAGTTGTTGAACAGACACTGATACTGATATCATTTCAATGTGTTTATGTTTGTGTGGGACGGCGGCCGGGTAAATAGATTCAGGAGATATCAGGAACTGGGATACACCAGTTAAAAGCTGTAATATAGTTGTTTCGTACTACTGAAAACAAATTAAGAGTATTTATAAATAAATACAGTTACATATGATAATAATGTATTTCTTAATGATATAACTATTGTAGTGTAGGCATAATAATTTTTAATTTAAACTTTTCTTGTTAGCATTATTACGGAGAAAAAATCAGATTCCATAGAAGTCGCCATCGATTCCGTTTCCTGAGTAGTTTCATTACTGAGTTGATTTAGAGGCGATTGAGCTAAACGTTAGGTTAAACCCTGGACACGACTTGAGGGACCAACACTCTGTCTTTTGCACTGTCGCCTCGCCCCATTTTATAGTTTTACCAACTCGTTTAATAAATGTGATATTAAATTAAAAGTATCTTATTGTTAAATATAAATTGCAGGTAAAATTGCTGTAAAATTGCAAATAAAATTGCAAGTAAATTATATAAAACTTACGTTATTAGTATACATCAATACACATACATCCATCATCAAGTTATCCGTAAACTTAAATACACAAATATCCATCATCACGTCATCGGTATACCTAAATACACAAACATCCGTCATTACGTTATCAGTAAACCTAAATACACATACATCCATCATCACGTCATTTGTATACCTTAATACACATACATCCATCATCACGTCATCTGTATACCTGAATACACAAATATCCATCACCATGTCATCGGTATACCTAAATACACAAACATCCATTATCACGTTATCAGTAAACCTAAATACACATTCATCCATCGTCACGTCATCTGTATACCTAAATACACATACACCCATCAACACGTTTTCTGTATACCTAAATACACATACATCCACCATCACGTTATCAGTACACCTAAATACACATACATCCATCATCACGTCATCTGTATACCTAAATACACACACATCCATCATCACGTTATCAGTTAACCTAAATACATATACATCCATCATCACGTTATCAGTATACCTAAATACACATACATCCATCATCACGTTATCAGTATACCTAAATACACATACATCCATTATCACGTTATCGGTACACCTAAATACACATCAATCCATCATCACAATATCCGTAAACATTAATACACACAAAACCATCATCACTTTATCAGTTAACCAAAATACACATACATCCATCATCACGTCACCTGTATACCTAAATTCACATACATCCATCATCACGTCACCTGTATACCTAAATACACATACACCCTTCATCACGTCACCTGTATACCTAAATACACATACATCCATCATCACATCACCTGTATACCTAAATACACATACATCCATCACCGCGTTATCAGTACACCTAAATACACATACATCCATCATCACGTTATCGGTATACCTAAATACACATACATCCATCATTACGTTATTGATGTACCTAAATACACATACATCCAGCATCACGTCACCTGTATACCTAAATACACATACATCCATCACCGCGTTATCAGTACACCTAAATACATACACATTCATCATCATGTCACCTGTATACCTAAATACACATACACCCATCATCACGTCACCTGTATACCTAAATACACATACATCCATCATCACGTCACCTGTATACCTAAATACACATACACTCATAATCATGTCACTAGTATACCTAAATTCACATACATCAATCATCACGTCACCTGTATACCATCCAGCATCACTTTGCCAATACACCTAAATACACATACATCCATCATCACGTTATCAGTATACCTAAATATACATAAACACGTTATCGGTATACCTTAATACACATACATCCATCATCACTTTATCAGCATACCTAAATACACATACATCAATCATCACGTTATCAGTATACCTAAATACACATACATCCATCATTACGTTATCGGTATACCTAAATACACATACATCCATCATCACATTATCAGTATTCCTAAATACCCATACATCCATCATCAGGTTATCGGTATACCTAATATACATACATCCATCATCACGTTATCGGTATACCTAAATACACATACTGTAACGTTAGTTTAATCTGCAAAGGCAACAGGCACATGTTTAAATGCTGTACTTTTGTGTATCAAGTTTCATTTGAATCGAGATAAACCTGTGGGAGAAGTTACGTCAGAATTTTTTACCCAAAACGTGACAGACTGACGGATAGACGAACGAATGGACGTTTTTATCAATATTCCCCAATTTCCTTAGAAAAGCACGGAATATTAACAGTTAACACCATTTAAACTAACACGACTAATGTCCACACTTCCTATCAACGCATACTTGTTTTCTATACCTTCAGTAGAGACATTAGTCAATATTTATTGGGTAGAAACTTCACTTAGTGTTTTTCTAGTTATTTGGTCGTGCTGGACTTCGAACTCGCAATCTCTTGACCAACACTCTATCCACTGCACTATCGCCCCATTTTAAAAAATTGTTTTACAATCAATGTTACATGAATAATTATACATAGGCAACAACATCTACTTACTGCTAAATATTAGATTTACAAAAACGCAATTTGCGACCAGATATCAGATAATAAAGACAAGTGGGAGATGCGAATGGGGTTCAGAAAGATAACGGAAAACTCTCATAATAAAATAATCTTCTTACTAGGAAAGATAGAAAAAAGGAAAATCGGTATCAACAGAGAAATAAAACTATTCTTGTATAAAAATAACATGACGCTGTTGTTTACTCTTAAATGGTGTCATTGTTTAATTGTTTTGTGATCATCCAATGAACAATATAACGTCACAGTAGAGGTACATATAACCATTGAAGAAGTAAGACTTTATGATTTGAAAACTGTTACATTAGACGTATGTAGGTTAACTGACCTGCTTGCGCGGGAGTAAGAGATGGCTGCCTAGTTCCAAATTGCGACGGATATGCTCGGTGGTCTCCATCTATAACAGAATACAATGAAATAGACAATATGACATTGTCAATGGATACTACTAAAATAAATGTCACGAACTACCATTGCATTACTAAATGCTAACAATCTACTGTGTTACTTAGTGTCATACAGTCAAACTTGTGTAAGCTCGTAGAAGCAGCCGCTTATCTTTAGCAGCCACGTTTGCTATATGCTATGCCTATGATCTCAGAGCAAATTAACCTGTGTTAGGCAACAACATGTTTCAAAAGACCACTTTTGCTCATTCCCACGACTAGCTGCTTAAGACAGGTTTTACTGTATATCAGGTAGTATGCAATTGTTAGTTGTCTCTCGATACATGGCACGTAATTTTCACCTTTTGAACCAAATTACAAATATATAAGCATTGACATAATCATTTTTGTAAAACTCATTTTGATTGGCCAATCGGCGACCGTGAAGAAATGAGGCATAATGTATGTTTTTCGTTTTCAAGTCAGTCTATAGAACGGACCCTACTTTACAGATTGGGTCCATTACATAGCAAAGAGACTTGGGCACATTTTAACACGTTGATTGGTCAGTTCTTGAATCACGTCACCGTTTTGTAAGCGTTCAGGAGTTATGAGTTATCTGTCATTTCAATGTGTTTGTGTTCGTGGAGGACGGCGGCCGGGTAAATAGATTTAGGAGATATCAGGAACGGTGATAAACGAGTTCAAAGTCGTAATATAGTTGTTTTGTGCTATTGAAGACGAATTAAGAGTATTTATAAATATACACAGTAATATATGATACTAATGTGTTTCTTTATGATATATTTATTGTAGTTTAGGCATAATAATTTTTAATTTAAACTTTTCTTGTTAGCATTATTACGAAGGAAAATCAGATCCTATACAAGTCGCCCTCGATTCCGTTTCCTGAGTAGTTTTATTACTGAGTTGATTTAGAGGCGATTAAGCTGAACGTTGGGTCAAACCCTTGACTCTGACTTGAACGATCAACACTCTGTCTTTGGCACTGTCGCCTCGACCCATTTTTTAGTTTTACCAACTCGTTTAATAAATGTGATATTAAATCAAAAGCATCTAATTGTTAAATATCAATTGCAGGTGAAATTACTGTAAAATTGCAAGAAAAATTGCAAGTAAAAGAAACATTAAACTAACGTTATTAATATACATCAATACACATACATCCATCATCACGTTATCCGTAAACTTAAATACACAAATATCCATCATCACGTCATCGGTATACCTAAATACACAAACATCCGTCATTATGTTATCAGTAAACCTAAATACACATACATCCATCATCACGTCATTTGTATACCTTAATACACATACATCCATCATCACGTCATCTGTATACCTGAATACCCAAACATCCAACATCACGTTATCAGTAAACCTAAATACATATACATCCATCAACACGTCATCTGTATACCTAAATACACATACATCCATCATCATGTCATCAGTATACCTAAATACACATACATCCATCACCATGTTATCAGTATACCTAAATACACAAACATACATCAGCACGTTATCAGTACACCTAAATACACATACATCCATCGTCACGTTATCAGTAAACTTAAATACACATACATCAATCATCACGTTACCTGTATACCTAAATACACATACATCCATCATCACGTTATCAGTACACCTAAATACACATAAATCCATCATCACGTTATCGGTATACCTAAATACACATACATTCATCATCACGTTATCAGTATACCTATATACACATACTGTAACGTTAGTTTAATCTGCAAAGGCAACAGGCACATGTTTAAACGCTGTACTTTTTGTGTATCAAGTTTCATTTGAATCGAGATAAACCTGTGGGAGAAGTTACGTCATAATTTTTTACCCAAAACGTGACGTGACGTCAATACACATACATCCATCATCACGTTATCCGTAAACTTAAATACACAAATATCCATCATCACGTCATCGGTATACCTAAATACATAAACATCCGTCATTACGTTATCAGTAAACCTAAATACACATACATCCATCATCACGTCATTTGTATACCTTAATACATATACATCTATCATCACGTCATCTGTATACCTGAATACCCAAACATCCAACATCACGTTATCAGTAAACCTAAATACATATACATCCATCATCACGTCATCTGTATACCTAAATACACAAACATCCATCATCATGTCATCAGTATACCTAAATACACATACATCCATCACCATGTTATCAGTATACCTAAATACACAAACATACATCAGCATGTTATCAGTACACCTAAATACACATACATCCATCGTCACGTTATCAGTAAACCTAAATACACATACATCCATCATCATGTTACCTGTATATCTAAATACACATACATCCATCATCACGTTATCAGTACACCTAAATACACATAAATCCATCATCACGTTATCGGTATACCTAAATACACATACATTCATCATCACGTTATCAGTATACCTAAATACACATACATCCATCATCACGTTATCGGTATACCTAAATACACATACATCCATCACCACGTTATCAGTATACTTAAATACCCATACATCCATTATCACGTTATCGGTATACCTAAATACACATACATCCATCATCACGTTGTCAGTATACCAACATCCCCATACATCCATCATCACATTATGAGTAATCCTAAATACCCATACATCAATCATCACGTTATCGGTATACCTAGATACACATACATCCATCATCACGTTATCAGTATACCTAAATACACATACTGTAACGTTAGTTTATTCTGCAAAGGCAACAGGCACATGTTTAAATGCTGTACTTTTTGTGTAGCGAGTTTCATTCGAATCGAGATAAGCCTGTGGGAGAAGTTACGTCAGAATTTTTTACCCAAAACGTGACGGACTGACGGATAGACGAACGAACGGACGTTTTTTTTTTAAATATCTCCAAATTTTCTTAGAAAAGCACGACAAACTAACTGTTAACACCATATAAACTAACACGACAAATGTCCACACTTCCTCAAACGCATACTTGTTTTCTATACCTTCAGTAGAGATATTAGTCAATATAAAGATCGCTTCTTCGGTAATAGCTTCCATTATTGTTTTTCGAGTTATTTGATCGTGCTGGACTTCGAACTTGCAATCTCTTGACCAACACTCTATCCACTGCACTACCGCCCCGTTTTGAAAATTTGTTTTACAATCAATGTTAAATGAATAATTATGCATAGGCAACAACATTTCCATACTGCTAATTATTAGATTTACAAAAACGCAATTGGCGACCAGATATCAGATAATAAAGACAAGTTGGAGATGCGAGTGGGGTTCAGAAACATACCGGACAACTCTCATAATAAAATAATCTTCTTTCTAGGAAAGAAAGAAAAAGGGAAAATCGGTATCAACAGAGAAATAAAACTTTTCTTATATAAAAATAACATGAGGCTGTTGTTTACTCTTAAATGGTGTCATTGTTTAATTGTTTTGTGACCATCCAATGAACAATATAACGTCACAGTAGAGGTACATATAACCATTGAAGAAGTCAGTTTTTACGATTTGAAAACTGTTACATTAGACGTATATAGGTTAACTGACCTGCTTGCGCGGGAGTTGGAGGTGGCTTCCTTGTTCCAAACTGCGACGGATATGCTCGGTGGTTTCCATCTATAATAGAATACAATAAAATAGACAATATGACATTGTCAATGGACACTACTAAAATAAATGTCACAAAATACCATTACATTACTAAATGCTAACCATCTACTGTGTTATTTAGTGTCATACAGTCAAACTTGTGTAAGCTCGTTGAAGCAGCCACTTATCTTAAGCAGACACATTTGCTATTTTCCATGCCTATGATCTCAGAGCAAATTAACCTGTATTAGGCAACAACATGTTTTAAAAGACCACTTTTGCTCATTCCCACGACTAGCTGCTTAAGACAGGTTTTACTGTATATCAGGTAGTATGCAATTGTTAGTTGTCTCTCGATACATGGCACGTAATTTTCGACATGTTGAAACCTAATTTAGAAATAAATAAGCATATACATAAACATTATTGTAAACCTCATTTTGATTGGCCAATCGGCAACCGTGAAGAAACGAGGGCTAATGTTGTTTTCGTTTTAAAGTCAGTCTGGAGAACGGACCCTACTTTGCAGATTGGGTCCATTACATAGCAAAGAGACTTGGGCACTTTTTAACACGTTGATTGGTCAGTTGTTTCAGGAAAGACTTGAATCACGTCACCGTTTTGTAAGCGTTCAGGAGTTATGAGTTATCTGTCATTTCAATGTGTTTTTGTTCGTGGAAGACGGCGGCCGGGTAAATAGATTTAGGAGATATCAGGAACGGTGATAAACGAGTTCAAAGTCGTAATATAGTTGTTTTGTACTACTGAAGACGAATTAAGAGTATTTATAAATATACACAGTAACATATGATACTAATGTGTTTCTTTATGATATATTTATTGTAGTTTAGGCATAATAATTTTTAATTTAAACTTTTCTTGTTAGCATTATTACGAAGGAAAATCAGATCCTATACAAGTCGCCCTCGATTCCGTTTCCTGAGTAGTTTTATTACTGGGTTGATTTAGAGGCGATTAAGCTAAACGTTGGGTCAAACCCTTGACTCTGACTTGAACGATCAACACTCTGTCTTTGGCACTGTCGCCTCGACCCATTTTTTAGTTTTATCAACTCGTTTCATAAATGTGATATTAAATCAAAAGCATCTAATTGTTAAATATCAATTGCAGGTGAAATTGCTGTAAAATTGCAAGAAAAATTGCAAGTAAAAGAAACATTAAACTAACGTTATTAATATACATCAATACACATACATCCATCATCACGTTATCCGTAAACTTAAATACACAAATATCCATCATCACGTCATCGGTATACCTAATTACACAAACATCCGTCATTACGTTATCAGTAAACCTAAATACACATACATCCATCATCACGTCATTTGTATACCTTAATACACATACATCCATCATCACGTCATCTGTATACCTGAATACCCAAACATCCAACCTCACGTTATCAGTAAACCTAAATACATATACATCCATCATCACGTCATCTGTATACCTAAATACACATACATCCATCATCATGTCATCAGTATACCTAAATACACATACATCCATCACCATGCTATCAGTATACCTAAATACACAAACATACATCAGCACGTTATCAGTACACCAAATAAACATACATCCATCGTCACGTTATCAGTAAACCTAAATACACATACATCCATCATCACGTTACCTGTATACCTAAATACACATACATCCATCATCACGTTATCAGTACACTTAAATACACATAAATCCATCATCACGTTATCGGTATACCTAAATACACATGCATTCATCATCACGTTATCAGTATACCTAATTACACATACATCCATCATCACGTTATCAGTATACCTAAATACACATACATCAATCACCACGTTATCAGTATACTTAAATACCCATACATCCATTATCACGTTATCGGTTTACCTAAATACACATACATCCATCATCACGTTGTCAGTATACCAAAATACCCATACATCCATCATCACATTATGAGTAATCCTAAATACCCATACATCAATCATCACGTTATCGGTATACCTAAATACACATACATCCATCATCACGTTATCAGTATACCTAAATACACTTACTGTAACGTTAGTTTATTCTGCAAACGCAACAGGCACATGTTTAAATGCTGTACTTTTGTGTAGCGAGTTTCATTCGAATCGAGATAAACCTGTGGGAGAAGTTACGTCAGAATTTTTTACTCAAAACGTGACGGACTGACGGATAGACGAACGAACGGACGTTTTTTTTTTTAAATATCCTCAAATTTTCTTAGAAAAGCACGACAAACTAACTGTTAACACCATATAAACTAACACGACAAATGTCCACACTTCCTCTAAACGCATACTTGTTTTCTATACCTTCAGTAGAGATATTAGTCAATATAAAGATCGCTTCTTCGGTAATAGCTTCCATTAGTGTTTTTCGAGTTATTTGATCGTGCTGGACTTCGAACTTGCAATCTCTTGACCAACACTCTATCCACTGCACTACCGCCCCGTTTTGAAAATTTGTTTTACAATCAATGTTAAATGAATAATTATGCATAGGCAACAACATTTCCATACTGCTAATTATTAGATTTACAAAAACGCAATTGGCGACCAGATATCAGATAATAAAGACAAGTTGGAGATGCGAGTGGGGTTCAGAAACATACCGGACAACTCTCATAATCAAATAATCTTCTTTCTAGGAAAGAAAGAAAAAGGGAAAATCGGTATCAACAGAGAAATAAAACTTTTCTTATATAAAAAAATAACATGACGCTGTTGTTTACTCTTAAATGGTGTCATTGTTTAATTGTTTTGTGACCATCCAATGAACAATATAACGTCACAGTAGAGGTACATATAACCATTGAAGAAGTCAGTTTTTACGATTTGAAAACTGTTACATTAGACGTATATAGGTTAACTGACCCGCTTGCGTGGGAGTTGGAGGTGGCTGCCTTGTTCCAAACTGCGACGGATGTGCTCGGTGGTCTCTATCTATAATAGAATACAATAAAATAGACAATATGACATTGTCAATGGGCACTACTAAAATAAATGTCACGAACTACCATTGCATTACTAAATGTTAACCATCTACTGTGTTATTTAGTGTCATACAGTAAAACTTGTGTAAGCTCGTTGAAGCAGCCGCTTATCTTAAGCAGACACATTTGCTATTTTCCATGCCTATGATCTCAGAGCAAATTAACCTGTATTAGGCAACAACATGTTTTAAAAGACCACTTTTGCTCCTTCCCACGACTAGCTGCTTAAGACAGTTTTTACTGTATATCAGCTAGTATGCAATTGTTAGTTGTCTCTCGATACATGGCACGTTATTTTCGACATGTTGAAACCTAATTTAGAAATAAATAAGCATATACATAAACATAATTGTAAACCTCATTTTGATTGGCCAATCGGCAACCGTGAAGAAACGAGGGCTAATGTTGTTTTCGTTTTAAAGTCAGTCTGTAGAACGGACCCTACTTTGCAGATTGGGTCCATTACATAGCAAAGAGACTTGGGCACATTTTAACACGTTGATTGGTCAGTTCTTGAATCACGTCACCGTTTTGTAAGCGTTCAGTAGTTATGAGTTATCTGTCATTTCAATGTGTTTGTGTTCGTGGAGGACGGCGGCCGGGTAAATAGATTTAGGAGATATCAGGAACGGTGATAAACGAGTTCAAAGTCGTAATATAGTTGTTTTGTACTACTGAAGACGAATTAAGAGTATTTATAAATATACACAGTAACATATGATACTAATGTGTTTATTTATGATATATTTATTGTAGTTTAGGCATAATAATTTTTAATTTAAACTTTTCTTGTTAGCATTATTACGAAGAAAAATCAGATCCTATACAAGTCGCCCTCGATTCCGTTTCCTGAGTAGTTTTATTACTGAGTTGATTTAGAGGCGATTAAGCTAAACGTTGGGTCAAACCCTTGACTCTGACTTGAACGATCAACACTCTGTCTTTGGCACTGTCGCCTCGACCCATTTTTTAGTTTTACCAACTCGTTTAATAAATGTGATATTAAATCAAAAGCATCTAATTGTTAAATATCAATTGCAGGTGAAATTGCTGTAAAATTGCAAGAAAAATTGCAAGTAAAAGAAACATTAAACTAATGTTATTAATACACATCAATACACTAACATCGATCATCACGTTATCCGTAAACTTAAATACACAAATATCCATCATCACGTCATCGGTATACCTAAATACACAAACATCCGTCATTACGTTATCAGTAAACCTAAATACACATACATCCATCATCACGTCATTTGTATACCTTAATACACATACATCCATCATCACGTCATCTGTATACCTGAATACCCAAACATCCAACATCACGTTATCAGTAAACCTAAATACATATACATCCATCATCACGTCATCTGTATACCTAAATACACATACATCCATCATCATGTCATCAGTATACCTAAATACACATACATCCATCACCATGTTATCAGTATACCTAAATACACAAACATACATCAGCACGTTATCAGTACACCTAAATACACATACATCCATCGTCACGTTATCAGTAAACTTAAATACATATACATCCATCACCGCATTATAAGTACACCTAAATACACATACATCCATCATCACGTTATCAGTACACCTAAATACACATAAATCCATCATCACGTTATCGGTATACCTAAATACACATACATCAATCACCACGTTATCAGTATACTTAAATACCCATACATCCATTATCACGTTATCGGTATACATAAATACACATACATCCTTCATCACGTTGTCAGTATACCAAAATACCCATACATCCATCATCACATTATGAGTAATCCTAAATACCCATACATCAATCATCACGTTATCGGTATACCTAAATACACATACATCCATCATCACGTTATCAGTATACCTAAATACACATACTGTAACGTTAGTTTATTCTGCAAACGCAACAGGCACATGTTTAAATGCTGTACTTTTTGTGTAGCAAGTTTCATTCGAATCGAGATAAACCTGTGGGAGAAGTAACGTCAGAATTTTTTACCCAAAACGTGACGGACTGACGGATAGACGAACGAACGGACTTTTTTTTTTAAATATCCCCAAATTTTCTTAGTAAAGAACGACAAACTAACTGTTAACACCATATTAACTAAACGACAAATGTCCACACTTCCTCTAAACGCATACTTGTTTTCTATACCTTCAGTAGAGATATTAGTCAATATAAAGATTGCTTCTTCGGTAATAGCTTCCATTAGTGTTTTTCGAGTTATTTGATCGTGCTGGACTTCGAACTTGCAATCTCTTGACCAACACTCTATCCACTGCACTATCGCCCCGTTTTGAAAATTTGTTTTACAATCAATGTTAAATGAATAATTATGCAAAGGCAACAACATTTCCATACTGCTTATTATTAGATTTACTAAAACGCAATTTGCGACCAGATATCAGATAATAAAGACAAGTTGGAGATGCGAGTGGGGTTTAGAAACATACCGGACAACTCTCATAATAAAATAATCTTCTTTCTAGGAAAGAAAGAAAAAGGAAAAATCGGTATCAACAGAGAAATAAAACTGTTCTTATATAAAAATAACATGACGCTGTTGTTTACTCTTAAATGGTGTCATTGTTTAATTGTTTTGTGACCATCCAATGAACAATATAACGTCACAGTAGAGGTACATATAACCATTGAAGAAGTCAGTTTTTACGATTTGAAAACTGTTACATTAGACGTATATAGGTTAACTGACCTGCTTGCGCGGGAGTTGGAGGTGGCTGCCTTGTTCCAAACTGCGACGGATGTGCTCGGTGGTTTCCTTCTATAATAGAATACAATAAAATAGACAATATGACATTGTCAATGGACACTACTAAAATAAATGTCACGAACTACCAATGCATTACTAAATGCTAACCATCTACTGTGTTATTTAGTGTCATACAGTCAAACTTGTGTAAGCTCGTTGAAGCAGCCGCTTATCTTAAGCAGACACATTTGCTATTTTCCATGCCTATGATCTCAGAGCAAATTAACCTGTATTAGGCAACAACATGTTTTAAAAGACCACTTTTGCTCCTTCCCACGACTAGCTGCTTAAGACAGGTTTTACTGTATATCAGCTAGTATGCAATTGTTAGTTGTCTCTCGATACATGGCACGTAATTTTCGACATGTTGAAACCTAATTTAGAAATAAATAAGCATATACATAAACATTATTGTAAACCTCATTTTGATTGGCCAATCGGCAACCGTGAAGAAACGAGGGCTAATGTTGTTTTCGTTTTAAAGTTAGTCTGTAGAACGGACCCTACTTTGCAGATTGGGTCCATTACATAGCAAAGAGACTTGGGCACATTTTAACACGTTGATTGGTCAGTTGTTTCAGGAAAGACTTGAATCACGTCACCGTTTTGTAAGCGTTCAATAGTTATGAGTTATCTGTCATTTCAATGTGTTTGTGTTCGTGGAGGACGGCGGCCGGGTAAATAGATTTAGGAGATATCAGGAACGGTGATAAACGAGTTCAAAGTCGTAATATAGTTGTTTTGTACTACTGAAGACGAATTAAGAGTATTTATAAATATACACAGTAACATATGATACTAATGTGTTTCTTTATGATATATTTATTGTAGTTTAGGCATAATAATTTTTAATTTAAACTTTTCTTGTTAGCATTATTACAAAGAAAAATCAGATCCTATACAAGTCGCCCTCGATTCCGTTTCCTGAGTAGTTTTATTACTGAGTTGATTTAGAGGCAATTAAGCTAAACGTTTGGTCAAACCCTTGACTCTGACTTGAACGATCAACACTCTGTCTTTGGCACTGTCGCCTCGACCCATTTTTTAGTTTTACCAACTCGTTTAATAAATGTGATATTAAATCAAAAGCATCTAATTGTTAAATATCAATTGCAGGTGAAATTGCTGTAAAATTGCAAGAAAAATTGCAAGTAAAAGAAACATTAAACTAACGTTATTAATATACATCAATACACATACATCCATCATCACGTTATCCGTAAACTTAAATACACAAATATCCATCATCACGTCATCGGTATACCTAAATACACAAACATCCGTCATTACGTTATCAGTAAACCTAAATACACATACATCCACCATCACGTCATTTGTATACCTTAATACACATACATCCATCATCACGTCATCTGTATACCTGAATACCCAAACATCCAACATCACGTTATCAGTAAACCTAAATACATATACATCCATCATCACGTCATCTGTATACATAAATACACATACATCCATCATCATGTCATCAGTATACCTAAATACACATACATCCATCACCATGTTATCAGTATACCTAAATACACAAACATACATCAGCACGTTATCAGTACACCTAAATACACATACATCCATCGTCACGTTATCAGTAAACCTAAATACATATACATCCATCACCGCATTATAAGTACACCTAAATACACATACATCCATCATCACGTTATCAGTACACCTAAATACACATAAATCCATCATCACGTTATCGGTATACCTAAATACACATTCATCAATCACCACGTTATCAGTATACTTAAATACCCATACATCCATTATCACGTTATCGGTATACATAAATACACATACATCCTTCATCACGTTGTCAGTATACAAAAATACCCATACATCCATCATCACATTATGAGTAATCCTCAATACCCATACATCAATCATCACGTTATCGGTATACCTAAATACACATACATCCATCATCACGTTATCAGTATACCTAAATACACATACTGTAACGTTAGTTTATTCTGCAAAGGCAACAGGCACATGTTTAAATGCTGTACTTTTTGTGTAGCGAGTTTCATTCGAATCGAGATAAACCTGTGGGAGAAGTTACGTCAGAATTTTTTACCCAAAACGTGACGGACTGACGGATAGACGAACGAACGGACGTTTTTTTTTTAAATATCCCCAAATTTTCTTAGTAAAGCACGACAAACTAACTGTTAACACCATATAAACTAAACGACAAATGTCCACACTTCCTCTAAACGCATACTTGTTTTCTCTACCTTCAGTAGAGATATTAGTCAATATAAAGATTGCTTCTTTGGTAATAGCTTCCATTAGTGTTTTTCGAGTTATTTGATCGTGCTGGACTTCGAACTTGCAATCTCTTGACCAACACTCTATCCACTGCACTATCGCCCCGTTTTGAAAATTTGTTTTACAATCAATGTTAAATGAATAATTATGCAAAGGCAACAACATTTCCATACTGCTAATTATTAGATTTACAAAAACGCAATTGGCGACCAGATATCAGATAATAAAGACAAGTTGGAGATGCGAGTGGGGTTTAGAAACATACCGTACAACTCTCATAAAAAAAATAATCTTCTTTCTAGGAAAGAAAGAAAAAGGGAAAATCGGTATCAACAGAGAAATAAAACTTTTCTTATATAAAAATAACATGACGCTGTTGTTTACTCTTAAATGGCGTCATTGTTTAATTGTATTGTGACCATCCAATGAACAATATAACGTCACAGTAGAGGTACATATAACCATTGAAGAAGTCAGTTTTTACGATTTGAAAACTGTTACATTAGACGTATATAGGTTAACTAACCTGCTTGCGCGGGAGTTGGAGGTGGCTGCCTTGTTCCAAACTGCGACGGATGTGCTCGGTGGTTTCCATCTATAATAGAATACAATAAAATAGACAATATGACATTGTCAATGGACACTACTAAAATAAATGTCACAAAATACCATTGCATTACTAAATGCTAACCATCTACTGTGTTATTTAGTGTCATACAGTCAAACTTGTGTAAGCTCGTTGAAGCAGCCGCTTATCTTAAGCAGACACATTTGCTATTTTCCATGCCTATGATCTCAGAGCAAATTAACCTGTATTAGTCAATAACATGTTTTAAAAGACCACTTTTGCTCCTTCCCACGACTAGCTGCTTAATACAGTTTTTACTGTATATCAGCTAGTATGCAATTGTTAGTTGTCTCTCGATACATGACACGTAGTTTTCGGCATGTTGAAACCTAATTTAGAAATAAATAAGCATATACATAAACATTATTGTAAACCTCATTTTGATTGGCCAATCGGCAACCGTGAAGAAACGAGGGCTAATGTTGTTTTCGTTTTAAAGTCAGTCTGTAGAACGGACCCTACTTTGCAGATTGGGTCCATTACATAGCAAAGAGACTTGGGCACATTTGAACACGTTGATTGGTCAGTTGTTTCAGGAAAGATTTGAATAACGTCACAGTTTAGTAAGCGTTCAGTAGTTATGAGTTGTTGAACAGACACTGAGTTATCTGTCATTTCAATGTGTTTGTGTTCGTGGGGGCCGGGGGCCGGGTAAATAGATTTAGGAGATATCAGGAACGGTGATAAACCAGTTAAAATAGTAATATAGCTGTTTCGTACTACTGAAGACGAATTAAGAGTATTTATAAATATACACAGTAACATATGATACTATTGTGTTTCTTTGTGATATATATTTATTGTATTGTACGCATAATATTTTTTAATTTAAACTTTCTTGTTAGCATTATTACGAAGAAAAATCAGATCCCATACAAGTCGCCCTCGATTCCGTTTTCTGAGTAGATTCATTTAGAGTCGACTGAGCTTAACGTTGGGTCAAACCCTGGACACTGACTTGACCGACTAACACTCTGTCTATTGCACTGTCGCCTCGCCCCGTTTTATAGTTTTGCCATCTCGTTTAATAAATGTGATACTAAATCAAAAGCATTTAATTGTTTAAAATAAATTGCAGGTAAAATTGCTGTAAAATTGCAAGTGAAATTGCAAGTAAAAGAAATATAACACTTACAGTTATCATCAAAAATTGGGTTTTGCTTCACGCCGGTAGTATATGGATGAGCTTGTCCGCCATCGGAGTAGCCATTTGGTTTGGACTGTGGTGTGTGAGACGGTGGTAAATCTGAATGTCCATCATTGTAGGGAAGGTTACCCCATCTTTGGGGCCTTTTTTTGTACAAATCGCGGTTGTGAAAATTTGGTCCTTGGTGGGACTGAGGTTGTTGGGTCTTTGGCGTGTCGTCATATGGGGAACATCCACCACCGTACCCTCTGTTATCCCATCCACTTGAGTTCCTGTATGGAAAATCTCTGTTGAGATAACTTGGTGCTGATTGGTGATGCGGCCCATTTGACTGGGGTACGTCGTTAAAGCGTGAATGTCCACCACCGTACCCTCTGTTATTCCATCCGTTGGAGCCGTTGTTTGGAAAATCTCGGTAGTGATGACTTGGTCCTGATTGTGGCTGCGGCAGATACATGCCTCCTTGCATGCTTTGCATACTTTGCATACTTTGCATGCTCTGTATCCCAAATCCATGTTGACCGGTAACTGAAGACAACTGCATCGTTTGTTGCTGCATCATTTTCTTTCATTAATTAAGCGATTAATTTAGAAATTGAATTTAATGTCCGAAACATGCAGCTGTGTGGATATCGCGAGTCCTGTGTAATAATTTATCTTTGAAGTGTTATCTTTCTCAACTGAATTTGTTATCTGGAGTTTTGTAAATATATGATTTGATTAAGTTAACTTGCTATGTTCAATATTTAAGATTATATCAAATACATGTAGTTGTGGTTAAACACCTAACACAAAATGGTTTAATCACTTTCTGCAAACTATAACTCATTGATTTAGTCTATATACCGAACCTGATTATTTTCCAAATAAGGTCTATTAACCCCTAATGAAACAAGAATGTCACTGGTAAGTGTCACATGCCCCGTCACCCAATAATGATCTGTTAAAATAACGATGTATTTTATTATAGGTAGGGGTTTAAATGTATCAATGAATATCAAGAGTTATGGACTGACGTTTCAGACTAGAAACCCAATTTCATGTTGTTTTTTTACAATAAAGTATGACCTTTCCTTTGTGTGACCTTGACGTTAACATCTGATGTAAAGGTCTTTGTCTTTATACAGGTAAATGCAGGTGTCACATCTGCATGGCATGTTTATCACTTGTGTCAATATATTTTAAACCCCTCAATGTAAGACAAAGTAACAGACCAGACAAGAAATATCAAACAAATTGAAAGTGCGACCTTGGCCTTTGAGGTAAGGTTCTGAGTCTTACACGCAACACGTTGTCGTGTCATTTTGATAAATTAAGCCAGGTATCTTTGAAATCCATCCATGTATGAAAAAGTTACAGACTGAACTTGAAATTTCAAACAGATTCAAAGTGTTGTCAAACAAAGTTAAATTGGGCATTGACCTTTGAGAAAGGAGTCCCGGTGTTACGCGCGACACGTTGTCATGTCATGCTTATTAATGGTGCGAAGTGTTTTAAAATTTAGTCATAGGTGACAAAGTTACAGGCCGGACACGACATCTCTAGCAGACTGTGTTGTCAAACACAGTTAAAGTGTGACCATGACCTTTGAGGTGGTTGTCTGTGCCGTCATGTTATGTTGATCATATGTAGCAAGTGCTTATAAAATCCATCTATATGCCAATCACCCCTCCCTTCATTTGTTTATTTTAGGGGGCGTGGGAGGGGGCATAAAAAGCAGGGTATTCAATGTATGTCCCACAAATAATAGCAATTGAAAGCTCACTAAACTATGACACTAGTTTCCATTAGTCGATAGCCGTCACGTGTACTTTTTATTACTAAAATTAGTTACGGGAACGCTTTATTAGGATGCGCTGTTAACTCAGATATAGAAGGTAGAAGAAAATCTATAGCTTTTTGTTTTCTCGGTTAAATTCAGGGCTTTATATTGCAGTGATTTATTTATTTCTACCATGATAATTTAATTGGTAGGTTGCATTAGCAACTCACCAGTGTTAACATGTGAGATTTTTCAGCGCGTTAAAATTGTAAATACCTCATAACTCAGTGTACAAACACACAAAACAGATAGTGCAAAGAACATTCCAGAAGGTATAAAAAGTTCAATATAAAAGGCCAAACACAACTTATTTAGGTATCTGAAAGACTAAAATGTGTGAATAGCGTGTGTTTAAATGTTTACAATTTTATCAATATATTTCGAAATCACGACGCCATTGAAACATGTGTCAGTGTATTCATTGAATGAAAGACCCGACACTGTTGTATATCCTAAAGCGGGAGTGTGCACTATTAATCTATAAATCATGGGTAATCATGATCTTTAATTTATATATATTGTATAATTGTTTATTCGTAATTTTATTACTGTAAAATTATAAAAGTAAATTTTACTTTGTGTGTGCTTGTATTCTACCCTCATGAATTGTCAGACCTTGGTCATTTTGCTACAATTCTATAATGGATGACAGTTGGTTTAAGGGTACAATCTATAATCGATGACTGTTGGTTTCAGTGAAATATCCTTGTTTTCTTTATTTAATCGAGTGCACACTGAAACGATCAAATGGCCGTGATTTGATAATCAATTTGATATACAATATAACCACATATACTTCCTACATTTTAACAGCGAGATTATCATAAAATACCTAGCAGATAAGCCTCTCTAATTAATCAGAAGCATTAAATAACAAAGAAGAATAGTTATCTTCACATTTAATTTAGGCATATAGGAAAACGCCGGAAAATGTTGTTATCCGATGCAATGTCCCGCCTTCTATGTGTGTATGACTTAGCCACTCGACCCACACGGCATCGCCTGAACTTAACCGCAGAATCACCGTATTGCCTCCTTGTAGGTCTTGAGTTGGATGGAAGCCGTCCACAACCGCTTGAAATTTTCCGTTGTTATTGACGACTAGTTGAACATTGAGTTCATTTTGACCCCTTTCTCCGATAAAGAACGAAAACATGTAGACTCCACTTTCAGCACAAGTGAAAATGCCAGTGTGAACATTAAAACCGTTGCCATCATTTATCAGAATCTGAAACAAAGTTTAGGAAAGTATTTGTTTTTGTCAGAGATCATTATTAAACGTTTACCACGTGCATTTTGTACATTCAGTCAATAATACATCAGAACTCACTGCAAATCGTGCAGTACCTAAGTAGAACTCAGTACAGACTTCAAGGCGTGCGGAACCTGCGTATAACAGACTGCAATGCATTCGATAACTGAGTAGAACTCGGTACACAATGCAAGGCGTTTGGAACCTCAGTAGAACTTAGTACAGACTTTAAGGCGTGCGGAACCTGCGTATAACTCAGTACAGACTGCAATGCATTCGATACCTGAGTAGAACTCGGTACACAATGCAAGGCGTGTGGAACTTGAGTAGAACTCAGTAAACGCTGCAAACCGTGTGGTACCTGCGTTAAGCGTAAAACTCAGTACACACTGCAAGGCATGTGGCACTTGAATATAACTCAGTACACACTGCAACTGTGCGGTACCTGAGTATAACTCAGTACACACTGCAAGTCGTGTGGTACCTGTGTAGAACTCAGTACACACTACAAGTCGTGTGGTACCTGTGTAGAACACAGTACACACTACAAGTCGTGTGGTACCTGAGTATAACTCAGTACACACTACAAGTCGTGTGGTACCTGAGTAAAACTCAGTACACACTGCAAGACATGTGGTACCTGAGTATATTTAAATACACACAGCAAACGTGTGGTACCTAAGTAGAACTCAGTACACACTACAAGTCATGTGGTACATGTGAAGCACGCAGTACACACTACAAGTCGTGCGGTACCAGAGTATAACTCAGTACACACTACAAGTCGTGTGGTACCTGAGTAAAACTCAGTACACACTGCAAGACATATGGTACCTAAAGTTAACTCAGTACGCACTGCAAACCGTTTGATACCTGAGTAAAACTCAGTACACACAGTTAGGCGTATGGTACCTGAGTAGAACTCAGTACACACTGCAAACCGTGCTGTACCTGAGTAGAGCTCAGTACAAAGTGCAAACCGGGTGGTACCTGATTAGAACTCAATACAAACTGCAAGTCGTGTGGTACCTTAGTATAACTCAGTACAAACTGCAAGACATGTTGTACTTCTGTAGAACTTAGTACCCACTGCAAACCGTGCGATACCTGAGTAAAACTCAGTACACACTGCAAGAAATTTTTACTTGAGTAGAAATCAGTACAGACTGCAAACCGTGCGGTACCTGACTAAAACTCAGTACACACTGCAAACCGTGTGGTACCTGAATATAACTCAGTGCAAACTGCAAACCGCGTGGTACCTGAGTATAACTCAGTACACACTGCAAGACATGTAGTACTTGAGTAGAACTCAGTATACAATGCAAACCATGCGGTACTTGAGTATAACTCAGTACACACTGCAAACCGCGTGGTACCTGAGTATAACTCAGTACACACTGCAAGTCATGTGGTACTTGAGTAAAACTCAGTACACACTGCAAACCGTGTGGTACCTGAGTAAAACTCAGTACACACTGCAAACCGTGTGGTTCCTGAGTAGAACTTAGTACACACTGCAAGACATGTGGTACTTCAGTAGAACTCAGTACCCACTGCAAACCGTGCGTTACCTGAGTATAACTCAGTACAAACTGCAAGCAATTTTTACTTGAGTAGAAATCAGTACAGACTGCAAACCGTGCGGTACCTGACTAAAACTCAGTACACACTGCAAACCATGTGGTACCTGAGTATAACTCAGTGCACACTGCAAACCGCGTGGTACCTGAGTATAACCCAGTACACACTGCAAGACATGTGGTACTTGAGTAGAACTCAGTACACACTGCAAGCCGTGCGGTACCTGAGTAAAACTCAGTACACACTGCAAACCATGTGGTACCTGAGTATAACTCAGTGCACACTGCAAACTGCGTGGTACCTGAGTATAACTCAGTACACACTGCAAGACATGTGGTACTTGAGTATAACTCAGTACACACTGCAAGGCATGTGGTACTTGAGTAAAACTCAGTACACACTGCAAACCGTGTGGTACCTGAGTAGAATTCAGTACATACTTCAAGTCATGTGTTACTTTAGTAGAACTCAGTACACACTGCAAACCGTATGGTACTCAGTACACACTGCAAACCGTGCGGTACTTGAGTAGAACTCATTACACACTGCAAGGCGTGTGGTACCTGAGTAGAACCCTGCAATAAAACTTAATCGAACGTAGTACGCATTCTATTATTTATACGCACTAAAAAACAATGAGTACTAAATAGTAGTTTTGTCTAGTATTTTTTGTTCAGGACCCTTCCTGGCGTATACGCGTGATACTATTGCATGCGCTATAACGTCACAAATCACTTTGTCGCAGTCAGTATTGAGAGGCTACCAAGGGTGGTTTGTTTATAACAGTTATTAAAAAGTAATTTTATTGTTAATTTTAGGTTCGTTTCGTTTTCAACTTTGAACTCTTCGATATCTTTCTTGATGCTAATGCTGATTATTTTAACAATTACTGCCTGTTTTTCCGCTTGAAGCCTGATGAAATCTATGTTTTGATTTTGGATACCGTCATTTTTACGAAGATATGCTATTTCATTGTTATTAGCAACAGCGCAGACATTTACTTTCACAAGTCTGTCGTTGGCAACTTTGGCATTTTCTTCTAAATCTTTATTCTTGTCTCCAAATGGTTGATAGTAGTTTCCTGTAGGTTTATGTTTCTGTGCTGTTCCATCATAAGTTGCTTCAGGTCCCCTATCTCTGCTTGCTGTTCTCTAAATAAATACATTGGATACACACTTGATAGATCTACAACCTTAAGTATTCAGAAATATAATATGCTACCTTTGATCATTGCTTTGAGATAAAATGTTTGTTTTTATTTTAAGAATACACTTTGTCGCTAATTAGTCATTCTTTGCCATAGTTGACTAACAGACAGTGTTTTGTTAAAATTAGTTTTGTGACTTATTTGGCACACCTGTTAGCCTCCTTTTCAATTTGAACACCTATACACATTTTTTTCATCAAGATATGTACAGGAAAAATTACAATATTGAAATGATTTTTTTTTTATTTTGAGTAAAGCTGACTTAAACTGAACCTGGTTACCTTCCATTTCGCATCATTTTAACAACCTATTCGAAATAATTCACCAAAACCTAGAGATATTTAGCGATATATATAATAAGTATACCGAATTGGGTGACAATAACTTGAGTAAGTATTACGGTTATGACTTGGCTCCGACGTTATTGCACTTCTTTTATGCTATACTCAAGAACGTACTCCAACACAATTTCCAGGATTTGTGAAAAAAGCACAAATTAAAGCGCAAAAATGAAGCGCGGCGTTAGTGTTATGGATAGAGTGTTGGCCGCTAACGCCAGTGGTTGCGGGTTCAATCTTCAGCTCGACCAGATGACTCTCTTAAAACAACACTCAATACTGGTTCTACCCAGAAAGCGGACTCCAGTGCGGTTCATATAAGCTCTGAGATTTCATCGCAATCGAGCTAAAAACAATTAGTATAAACGAAAGCCCAAACACTCGATTCGGCCACGAATTTGAAATTAATATTGCTAGCATGAGGTTCAGAGCTATTTAAATCATCATGTTCATATAGTGAATCAATGCGTTTGTTAGTTAACGAATTCTTGAATTGAGCATAGAATACAGTTTTATAATTTCCGCCTCTGAAAACTCTAAAAGGAGACAAGAAAGAGTGACTACCGTTGAAGACAACGATAACGCCGTGTACAAAGTTATTTCCCATATGCCAGCTGCGCTTTCATGAAAAAAACACAAACATTTTAAAATACCCGACTTCCCCCACTGTACCCCCACTTTTAGCATCAGTCATAGTAACTGATATTTTATTGTATCATTTTCAAGTTTGATATTTTCATATAAGCAAAAATAAGCTTACTAACAATATATGCCCTGAACATCTCTATACTATTATCAGCCAAATCAGAGAGCTCGTTTCTCACAAAGCTTAAACATCGTTTTTGTTCGCTATTTAAACACTCGTTTATTTTGAATCCGTATCATAAAGTGTATTCCTTTCAGTTCGACGCAAAACGATTGTTTCACATTTGCCAATGTGAAAGATTTTGGAAAAGTAATTTACGAGTTTGTACCCCATGGATTGGTTATTTCCTACTTTAAGGTATGAGTAATTCTTTTGATAGCTTTACTTTTTCTGTAAAACGGATTACTTTCAACGTAAGTACTTGTCATTTAAAGTTCAGGAATATATACCCCAAGGACCGGTTTCACCAAACATCTCAAGCTAAGATCTTCCTCAACAAAAAGAAAATGAATTGCATTCATTACACATCAAATGATCACGCCGAATCAAAGTCTGAACAATCCTTTATTCACTGGTGAAACATAACATTCAAAATGATATATGCAAATGAAGTAGAAACATTTAAAAAAATAACTATCATATACTACTGACGGTTACGGATATGTAAACCTTTGCGAAGTATTGTCAATCTAATGTTTAACAAATCTATCACAGCTTCAAACCAACCAGCTTCAACACTAGAAATACTGGTACCAACAAAAGCAACAGCAACGTGTTCATCTCCAAAAGTCGATGAGTCCTTGTGTTTGTATCAGCTTGAATCAGCGATGAGAAACGAATGACAATAAGAATCAATGTGCAGTGGTACAGCACTGAACCCAGGATCGGAGAAAATGATCCTCCCCACAGCCATGAGTGGTGTCCTTGAGCAAGACACTTTTACCGCATATGTTTAGCACTGCTTCTACCCAGGAAGATTTCGAGCGGGATTTGTTTCATAACTTGTTTCGCAATCGAAGTAATATAAATAAGTTTAAATTAATGCCGTACATGTTTACCAATCATCACGGAGTCTGTGACTGGGTTTGGATTCAAACTCATGACCCCTTGATTGATTGCCAGATGCGTTGATGTAGATTGTAGTACTCACTGTAGCTATTTGCATCGTTAGATTTTATTATAACTTGCATCACAGTAAATGGTAAGGAAATAAATATGAACCCTTCATAACGTAAGTATACTAATAATGTGTATCTGTAATATAGCAACATCACAAAACATACCTCTGGATCTTGTGAAGTGAGTTCAGTTTCTTTTCATAATTAATTGTCGTTGCCCGAACAGAAAAACACAGACTGACAAAATATATTAATTTGAGTTCCATGACAAGTTTTGGTGTTTATTCCCCGAGGCAATAGCCAAGTTAGGTCATGTGGTCGATATATACGTATACATATACAATGTTCAGTACACAAAGATAAGAATTTATAAAGAAGATCTATGTAATATTTATAGTTATCAGTAAGTAGTTTGAAAGAGTGGAGCATATACATTTGTGTTGCTCTGGGGGGTGGGAGGGGGGTCACAGTATCACTTACATGTACATCTCACCTTTAATGTCGTAGGTTCTAGTCCCGCTCATTCCAAAACCTTTAAGTAAGACAGTTTACTATTTAATAGTTACTTGCAGAAAACCGGTAGTTTTACAGAGATCAATCCTGACGCTTTCCTATATCCATAAAACCGGATGTCATATACATGCATAACCGTTATTAATATGAAAAAAAATTGAAGTGTCGTTTACACACTATTTATTTTAACAACATAGAACTTTTTCGGGGTATTATTAAAGTTGTTATATGAAGGCGAATGTGTTTCCTCTTAGTTACCTACATGTATATACAAGTATGTACCAAAATGAATATCAATTGAAATTGGCATAGAGCTGTTGCGTTTTTCATTATAGTAAGTTACTACTGCATTACATCTCTTATTGGCTGAGAATGTATTATCTCCCTTATTTTGTAGTTATATTTATTTATTATATTTAACAAAATACACTTCATTCATTAATTAACTTGTTTGTATGTTTTGTTCGCTATTTTCAACACTGTCATGGTCATAGGAGCGTTAACCTTATCAAATTTATATGGTGGATGGGGTGGGCAGGTCGAAGCATATGTTGCCCCCTATTGCGTAAGTTGTTTTAATGCTTATTTTACCACATTTAAATTATTGTTGTGTAATTTGGGAAAATTGTAGATAAAACTGTTAAATTTCAAAAAAGAGCTGCTAGACTTATTCCCGATAAGAATTAGGATACTCCTTCTACAGAATTATTCACAGAGCTTAAATGGATGACGTTTCTTGAAAGAGTTAAGTTTAAAAAAATCAGTACTTAAATATAAATCATTTAACAACCAGGCTCCTGAATATCTCAAAGATTTATTTACTCCAACAGCTAATGTTCATACACGCACATTACGGTCATCCTCTAATCTACAGTTGTATTCTCCTAAGCCTAATTCTGAAATAATTCGAAATTTATTTGCTTATTCAAGCTCTTCTTTGTGGAACTCTTTTCCGTCTTATATAAAACGCACGCACACACACACACACACACACACACACACACACACACATATTTACTTGTTTACTTCTTTGGGTTATATGTTAAATTAATGGTATACATTGTAAATATGTTGAGGGCCTCATGGACTATTGAATTTATTCAAATGAGTTTTTTAGTTAATAAAAGTCTTTATTACTATTATTGTTACAAACTGAACAACGGACTTGCGGGGGGTACTGGCGGACGATATCGTAAATTACTATCACAGCAAATCGACAGAACAACCTCATCTACATGAGTATTTCAGTCATTTTACAACAATCAGCGCACCCATTCGTCGTTCCTGGAATCCGTTAGTTAATAGTACTAGACACACATGTCTATGTCAATGACCACCTCTCCATATATTCAAAGTCGAGAGAGTCATGGCCGAGTTGATGACTAGTCGGTACACAGACTGTGACTGGGTGGGGATCACATGTACTCTGGATTCACAGAAACGTTGTCGATTGATCTAGCTGGGCCCGGCTTCATGCTCAGAAAACAAACAAAGGCACATTTTAATTATACTACTATTACTTCTACTACTACTACTACTACTACTACTACTACTACTACTACTACATATTATGATGATGATGATGACGATGTTAATTATAATGATAAAGATGATGATGATAATGACGACGACGACAACAATGAGGACGACGACAAAGATGGTGATGATGATGTTGATGACGAAGGACTAACAACACTAGTACCTCCATTGAATACTCCGATCCTAACGAAAATAAAACTCAAGTTCTCTTTTTCTTTTCTTTTTCTTGGCTTTGCATTGAAGTGATTTTTTTCCATCATGACTTTTATTCAAACATTTTAGTAAGTATTTGGGAAAACATGAATGTTTAAGGTTATGATCTAATAAATGCAAAAATATGATAAGCGTTAGTTGAGAAGATGTGATCTGACCGAATATAAACTTTGAACTGCTCCAGTTTGCCATTATATACATATGTTATAGCGCTGTTGCTACATAACCGTATTCAATATAGGTACGGGATTTGACAAAGGCATAGAAGAAATATTACTTTTTTAGGCAATATAACTCATATCCATGTGCTATATCAAATACCAAATATATTACAAAAGTCCACGTATTTTTTTTTAATATAACTCGTAACTACAATGCACATGAATCAGTTCTTTGAATTAAAACCACGTAACCTATATATACAAAATCAAGCTAATTCATTTAAAGAACTTAGTTTGGATCCGTTTGAAAGGTCAATAAATTCAGTATACATACTCGGTCAACTACATAATTTATTCAACTTAAGTTTAATTGCTGTTTCCTGACTGTTTTCAGATTAAACAACAGAACTTTCCAGAGAAATATACACTCTATACGAATAGATAGTGTATATAAAAAATAACACTGGCGAAACTGCTATCAAAATACTTAAACCAAGAGAGTATGAAAATGTTTTTTAATGCGCATATATATATTACCTTTGTTTGATTATGGATGTATTATATGGGATCGATGCTCTGCAAATAACAATGAACGAATATTAAAACTACAAAAAAGAGCTGGAAGGCTAATCCTGGGAGTTGAATTGACTACTCCCTCCAATTAAATGTTTAATGCTCTTCAATGGCTTCTTTTTCATAAACGAATCAAATACCATACATGCATTATGGTCTACAAATCAATAAATGATCAGCACCAGAATATATAAATACTCTGTTGTCAAAATGTTCTTCAAAACATGAGAAAAGCTTAAAACCGTCTACCAGTGATACATTACATGTTCCTAGATCTCACACGAAATCATATGACAGGGTGTTTTCTATATGCGGTCCTACAGAATGGAAAAAGCTACCGACATCAATACGCGATGAGCATATGACTGTTGGTTTAAGAGTACATTCTATAATCATGGAAGATTTTTGGTTTAAGTGTACATTCTATAATGGATGACTGTTGGTTCAAGGGTACGTTCTAAAATGGATGACTTTTGGTTTAAGGGTACATTCTATAATAGATGACAGTTGGTTTAAGGGTACATTCTATAATGGATGATTGTTGGTTTACAGGTACATTCTATAATGGATGACTGTTGGTGTAAGGGTATATTATATAAAGGATGACTGTTGGTTTAAGTGTACATTCTTGTAACAAAATAATTAGGTTGTTGTGGCCTCATTTAGTAGTGTCAGCTAGTACGTGTCCATTTTAGTGATATAGGCTATATTTAGAACAGGTAGCGTGGAATTGTTAAAAACGTACCGATAGCTCGATAGGAGAACGTTTTTCAGATCTTTTTACATTTTCATTCTTTGAGTAAAGAATAAATCATTTTGAAGTTTATTTTATCAAATTCTATTAAGTTAGAATAATTAAACGGGTTTAGTTCTCGTAAAACTAATTTAAGTTTACATTGGCCTAATAGCGTAAAATCTGCGCCATACGATATTTGAATATTGATGTTTCATGATTTGCACAAAATATTAACTAAGATGTGTAGACTGTTTTTCTATATATTTTGACTGTGTAAGGGGGAAACTGTCATAAGCAAAATCATCTTTGGAAATGGCGTGACGAGAAGGATTAAGCATGTTACTGTTCCAGTATATAATTGCATATGGGTATGTGAATTTTATATAACGTTGTATTTAAATGTCTGATAGATATATTTTGACATAATCAGATCTAAGTAAAGTTGTATAAATTGTTCATATCCATTCAGACGATAATGTCTGTAATTTAATACACATCCACGGTATCAAGAAGCATTTTGTTAGAATATAGGCCGAGGAATCTGAGAACGTATTTTGAGCTGTTGGTATTGTGTTTACGATGAAGTGTTGAAATTCACCATGTTACAATTGATTGATATGCGTAATTAAATTTTGTTGATGCTATTAATGATATTCACAAAGTGAATAGGTACAAAATTGGTCTGTAATTGTTTAAATTATAAATGAAAAGTTATGTAGAGATATAATTGCCATTTTGAGATTGACGGAAGGGCATTTATGAGATGTTGCTTAAACTACCATGAAACTGCAGATAGTAAGAATTGAATGAACTGTTATCATATCTTGATAAATCTACCATGAAACTGTTAGATGGTAAGAATTGAATGCACTGTTATATTATGTTGATAAATCTACCATGAAATTGATAGATGGTAAGTAATAGACGCCATGTCATTACATATTTGAGTAACTAGTAAATCTGAGTTTATTTTTTATATTGTAGCCGTTTTTAGACGTAAGCGAGTTATGTGTCCGCTACGTCAATAACATATCTAGACGAGACAGGAAGTCAGCTGGTGGTAGTACCGTAATAAGGACAACATCCCACATAATCGTCATATGGACGACCTGATGGTTCTGACGTCGGAGTACGGTCGATAGTCGGTACGAGACGACGTTTAGCCACATACTCGATATAGAGTTTTAGGGAATATAACCCAGTTTATATAGCCGCCGCCGCAATGGACGAATGATGCTAAATCTACGATAATCCGGACGCGGTAGTAGTATCTTAAATACCATATTAGAACATTTTTAAAAAAAGTTTTAACATTCAAATGATATAAGCAGTTTGGATCGCGATGTAGATTACAGTTCGTGTAGGAGATAGAACTGTGTAAAAAAAAAAAGAGTAAATATCATCATAGGACCTTTTTAAACAAGCTGCGTTTTTTTGTTGGGTAATCATGATCTATAATTTATATATATTGTATAATTGTATATTCGTAATTTTATAACTGTAAAATTAAAATAGTAAATTTTACTGTGTGTATGCTTGTATCATAGCCTCATGCCCATGGTAATTTTTCTACAATTCTATAATGGATGACAGTTGGTTTAAGGGTAAATTCTATAATGGATGACTGTTTGTTTAAGGGTACAATCAATAATGGATGACTGTTGGTTTCTGTGAAATATCCATGTTTTCTTTATCTAATCGAGTGCACACTGAAACGATTAGATGGTCGTGATTTGATAATCAATTTGATATATAATATAACCATATATCATTTCTACATTTTAACGGCGAAAGTATCATAAAATACCTAACAGATAAGCCTCTCTAATTAATCAGAAGCATTAAATAACAAAGAAGAATAGTTATCTTCACATTTAATTTATGCATATAAGAAAACGCCGGAAAATGTTGTTATCCGATGCAATGTCCCGCCTTCTATGTGTGTATGACTTAGCCACTCGACCCACACGGCATCGCCTAAACTTAACCGCAGAATCACCGTATTGCCTCCTTGTAGGTCTTGAGTTGGATGGAAGCCGTCTACAACCGCTTGAACTTTTCCGTTGTTATTGACGACTAGTTGAGCAACGAGTTCATTTTGACCCCTTTCTCCGATAAAGAACGAAAACATGTAGACTCCACTTTCAGCACAAGTGAAAATGCCAGTGTGAACATTAAAACCGTTGCCAGCATTTATCAGAATCTGAAACAAAGTTTAGGAAAGTATTTGTTTTTGTCAGAGATCAATATTAAACGTTTACCACGTGCATTTTCTACATTTAATAAAAAAGATACATCAGAACACACTGCAAACCGTACAGTAACTAAGTAGAACTCAGTAGACACTGCTAATCGCGCAGTATCTGAGTAGAACTCAGTACACACTGCAAGACAAGTAGTACTTGAGTAGAACTCAGTACACACTGCAAACCGTGCGGTACCTGATTATAACTCAGTACACACTGCAAGACACACTGCAAGGTTACCTGAGTAAACCTCAGTTCACACTGCAAGACATGTGGTACTTGAGTATTACTCAGTACACACTGCAAATCGTGCAGTACCTGAGTGAAACTCAGTACACACTACAAATTAGATGCTACCTGAGTAAAACTCAGTACACACTGCAAGACATGTGGTACTTCAGTATAACTCAGTACACACTGCAAACCGTGCGGTACCTGAGTATAATTCAGTTCACTCTGCAAAACATGCGGTACCAGAGTATAACTCAGTACACACTGCAAACCTTGTGGTACCTGAGTATAACTCAGTACACACTGCAAACCATGTGGTACCTGAGTATAACTCAGTACACACTGCAAGGCATGTGGTACTTGAGTATAACTCAGTACACACTGCAAACCGTGTGGTACCTGAGTATAACTCAGTACACACTGCAAGTCATGTGGTACTTGAATAGAACTCAGTACACACTGCAAGACATGTAGTACTTGAGTAGAACTCAGTACACACTGCAAGACAAGTAGTACTTGAGTATAACTCAGTACACACTGCAAACCGTGCGGTACCTGAGTAAAACTCAGTACACACTGCAAACCGTGCGGTACCTAAGTATAACTCAGTACACACTGCAAACCGTGCGGTACCTGAATATAACTCAGTACACACTGCAAGACATGTGGTACTTGAGTAGAACTCAGTTCACATTGCAAACCGTGAGGTACCTGAGTAAAACTCAGTTCACACTGCAAGACATGTGGTACTAAAGTATAACTCAGTACACACTACAAACAGTGCGGTACCTAAGCATAACTCAGTACACACTGCAAATCGTGTGCTACCTGAGTAGAACTCAGTACACACTGCAAGTCATGTGGTACTTAAGTATAACTCAGTACACACTACAAACAGTGTGGTACCTGAGCATAACTCAGTACACACTGCAAATCGTGCAGTACCTGAGTATAACTCAGTACACACTACAAAAAGTGTGCTACCTGAGTAGAACTCAGTACACACTGCAAGACATGTGGTACTTGAGTATAACTCAGTACACACTGCAAACCGTGCGGTACCTGAGTATAATTCAGTTCACACTGCAAAACATGCGGTACCAGAGTATAACTCAGTACACACTGCAAGACATTTCTTACTTGAGTATAACTCAGTACACACTGCAAACCGTGTGGTACCTGAGTATAACTCAGTACACACTGCAAACCATGTGGTACCTGAGTATAACTCAGTACACACTGCAAGGCATGTGATACTTGAGTATAACTCAGTACACACTGCAAACCGTGCGGTACCTGAGTAGAACTCAGTACACACTGCAAACCGTTTGGTACCTGAGTATAACTCAATACATACTGCAATGCGTGTGGTACCTGAGTAGAACTTATTGATGTTTCTGTAATTGTTTGAACATCTAAAGCTTCATTAAACTTCCGAAAAACACACTTTTTGATAATAACAAAAATGATTGTAATAAAATGTGTTTATAGTATTGCTTAAGCCATTCATGTAGACCCATCAGCGAGAAAATAAATAACTTCGATCGAAATATGCATTTCTTAGACGAGCAGACCGAGATTTTAACTTTTGTTTGCATTTTTGTAATTCCGTAATGATTTAGTTGCTGTTCCTCCGCCAGCGTTCTGAAGTACTCAAATGAATACTGCAGTGGTAGTGTGCGGATTGAGACCATTAGATAAGGGGTTCATAACAAGATTAGAAAAGGTATGTCTTCACTAATATTATGTATCTTTTTGGGGTTTTCTTCTTATTAAAAAATATATTGATGTCAGCTGCAATAAAACTAAATCGAACGTAATACGCATTTTATTATTTATACGCACTAAAAATAATAAGTAAGAATAGTAGTTTTGTCTAGTACTTTTTGCTCAGGACCCTTCCTGGCATATACGCGTGATACTATTGCACGCGCTATAACGTCACAAATCACTTTGTCGCAGTCAGTATTGAGAGACTACCAAGGGTGGTTTGTTTAGTACAGTTATTAAATAAGTAATTTTATTTTTAATTTTATATGAACCCGTCGTCGCTTACGTGCAATAAATTAGCTCATCGGTTCAAATTCATTGGAATCATTAATACACTGAGGGGAATAGAGGGAATGTTCTTAAAAGCTATCTAACCGCAATCGGTAATTTAACTTTCAACCGCATCCCCTACAATTCCCCATACTATGTTTCTCTCTGAAGTGAATTGATCATATATCTATGACCGACGCGTTTCCGAACAAGCTTCGTAAATCCCCGTTTTCTGACCAAGGTGTTTATCGGAAAGAGACGAACATTTATTTGTAAACAAAATCCGTTCTTAATTATGTACTCATAACAGGGGCGGGTCATGGATTTCAGTTTAGAGGGGGCGCGCAGGTGCGGATCCAGGAATTGATGTTAGGGGTGGGCTGGGGAGCGGCAAATATACTTAAGTGAATGAATATACATTTATAACTTAATTCTTTTAAATAAAGATAAACATAATTACACGTATACCTTGAATTTTTATAAAAACATTTTTATTTACACAAAAAAAATGTCGCTTGCCAGGCTCGAACGTTAGACCTCTATATTGATAGGCGCACGCATTACCTATTACGATACAGCACTACTTAGAACTAGTCTTAAACACAATCACAGCACATTACTATTTGTTAGGAGCAGGCCGATGGCAAAATGTTTTTCTGGCTAAATCTTTTTTTTAAT
Organism: Panopea generosa; assembly: GCA_029582155.1. Taxonomy (NCBI): domain Eukaryota; kingdom Metazoa; phylum Mollusca; class Bivalvia; order Adapedonta; family Hiatellidae; genus Panopea; species Panopea generosa. Next base: position 12,317,990 of record CM055909.1, read on the forward strand.
ATAACATTGAATGAAAATAGATGATAATTAACATTTGTTTGCCTCAGTTTGTCCACCAGTTTGGTTGTTTCTGTCTCGGTGCTTTGAAAGCTTGGTCTACGCAGTGTAGATATTTTAATTGTATACATGTTTTAGCAGACTTGGTCCATTTAAAATCATTTACACATGTCATAACATGCAAATATACATACATTTTCTTCTGCGTTTGACTTTCTGCAGATAATGATCTACATGTAATATTCAGCTAAATTTTAATTTTTGCTCGCGTTGATGGTGCCGCCATAACAAACTTTTAGCGTAAAATGACCCAAAACGATAAAGATTTAACGACAAGGAAAAAAAAACTTTAAAAAACGGCCAAACACACGGCGACAGTAGAATATACTCAAGCATCATGTTAGAAGTAATAAGTTTGAACATATTTTAGGTACATCAAATACGTGCTCAATTTGTTTAAACACAAATAGATTAGATGTTTACTTAAGTTCTGGGTAAATGTGTAGAAGAAAAACCTATGCTTGCCAAATTTTAGCCCCCCCCACTCCCCTGAATCCGCCCTTGAATAATGTGCTTTATATTTATTTTTTCGTTTGCAAGGACAATCGGTGATCAAATAAACATGTATTCTGTCATCTGGAAGAGTAAAACTATCTTAAATTAAAACTAAAAACGAACTTTTCGGAAGTTTAAAGAGATTTTAAGCATTAAAGTGTTAACGGCTCAAATACTGTGAGAGGAATAGGGCGGCCCAGGCATGGTAATTAAATACTGAAGTGACACGAAGTATTACTTAGTGGTATAGGTGATAAACAGCACGAGATTGTACTGAGAGGACTCATATCATAATATAATACTAAACCGGGGATCCAACCCTATAGGCGTATGAGCTGGAGGAAAATGGGGGTCAACCCCCCCCCCCCCCCCTAGATTCAGCATATACTTTTGGGCCTGGAAGTACATCCTCATACATTCTCTCCTCAATTCGCCACCCCCTGCGCCTCCCCACCCCCCAATAACTGAACGCTCCTACGCCAAGGAACCCGTAACGTCAAACATGCTAGTCGAACTAGACCAACTCCGCAGTGATTACATACAGTAATTATATAGACAAACCTTATTAAACGGTATAACTTGATGTATGCCAGGGTTGTCGATGGCATGATCAAGATAGGCGGTGAATGCTATTCCCCCGGTAACTGTAAAACAAACACGTAATATTGATGCTAATTGTTATAGCATGGTGACAACCCGTTATGGCACTTTAGTATCGTACAGGGCTGATGTTCTAAAATAGGAGTTCCTTAATAACTAAGACAATTGGAACGGGTGCTCGGAGTGTTTTAGTAAAAGTAACCATCATATCAATTTTAAAACATCTTAACTTGAGATTTTTTGAAATGCTGTCGCTTCATATTCATTGATTTTTTTACATGTTATCCTTCACCAATAAGTAAATATTTTGTGTGGTCATTAAATGTGTAATGTGTTAACGTACTACTAGTCTATAAAAAAACAATGAAAAAGCAGGGAATTCTATGCCTGTCCCACAATTCATAGCAATTGAACACTTACTAAATTATGACGTCATTCAGACTTTCCCTGACGCAACTGACCAATAAACTTACAAAAATATGCAGCTATTTAACGGTCTCATTTGGGAGAGCTGGGTTTGTATTTAGAAAATTGAAATTTAGGAATTGAAGAAGTCTTAGCTGGAGATATTTGGTAAAAGCCACCCAAGGACGACTATAAATCACCCAGATAGTACGCATATTCTATGAGTATTTGGACTCGGTTCAGTCAAAGTTTGTTGGGTAGTTAGTTATCAAGCATCCTCATACATGAAGCGTGGTCTGTCTTTAAGAAATTTAGACGTAAATGATACTAAATTATCACGAGCGTTCGCCACTCGAGGTTGATCGTTCGTATTGTACTGTACTTATGAATTTATTGTAAATAAAATTTGAGTTTTCAGCCGGGATTTATGCAAAATGTATATCCGTGCTTTTGTCGCCATGATCAATCTTTGCAGTGTTGATCACCGCAATAGTGATCATACGCGACATGGACTATTTTTTTATCCTCCGAATTTCATTTTTCCCATGTATTATATATATGCAGGCAAAAAGAAGTCAAACAATGGAATTTATGTATTGTGGACATTGTATCATGTCATTTCCAAACAGTATTGCATAAAATAGATAAAATACTACAATAAAATCATTTAAATATTCATTAAAGACCCGTTATCAGTACTAAGTCTTTCAAATACTTTTACAGAATTTAGGCATAGTATTTCCGAGATGCTATATGACCTATCTGTTTTAATAAATGTGGACAAAATGTGTGTTCTCATAATGAACGCATAATAGTTTTAAGTTATATAAATCTATTTTTACACCAACTGCGAAGTACCTCTCAGAGTATTTATGTCTTACTCTCGAGTATGTTGCCCGGATAAAAGAAGAACCGAGTTTGTTTTTGAACGGCTATTAGGTTGGTTGAGTCCGCGGCCTTTGACGTTAGCGTGCAGCATTCTATCCACTGCATAAATACATTAATTTTAAAAAAAAACATACTCAATAAAAGGTTCACAATAAATAATTTCGTTAAAAACACTTTAAACATTGTCATGTTTTCGGTATCAAAAGAAATAGTATGCTTCACCTTGTCTCTTGCCTTTGTTGATGAAACTCCTAGCGGGGTTCGTTTCGTTTTCAACTTTGAACTCTTCGATATCTTTCTTGATGCTAATGCTGATTATTTTAACAATGTCTGCCTGTTTTTCCGCTTGAAGCCTGATGAAATCTATGTTTTGATTTTGGATACCGTCATTTTTACGAAGATATGCTATTTCATTGTTATTAGCAACAGCGCAGACATTTACTTTCACAAGTCTGTCGTTGGCAACTTTGGCATTTTCTTCTAAATCTTTATTCTTGTCTCCAAATGGTTGATAGTAGTTTCCTGTAGGTTTATGTTTCTGTGCTGTTCCATCATAAGTTGCTTCAAGTCCCCTATCTCTGCTTACTGTTCTCTGAATAAATACATTGGACACACACTTGATAGGTCTACAGCCTCAAGTATTCAGAGTTTTGATATGCTACCTTTGATCATTGCTTTGAAATGTTTGTTTTTTATTTTAAGAATACACTTTGTCGTTAATTGGTCATTCTTTGTCATAGCTGACTTACAGACAATGTTTTGTTAAAATTATTTTCGTAACTTATTTTGGCACACCTATTAACCTCCTTTTCAATTTGGACACCTATACACATTTTTCCATCAAGATATGTACAGGAAAAAATAAAATATTGAGATGAATTCTTTTCTATTTTGAGTAAAGCTGACTTAAACTGAACCTGGTTACCTTCCATTTCACATCTTCTTTACAACCTATTCGAAATAATTCACTAAAGAACTAAAGATATTTAGCGATATTTATATATCAAGTATACCGAATTGGATGACAATAACTTGACCCAACCAATCTGACTAAAAAAGCAATTTCAAGTTTCCTTTCCATTTTATGAGTCTATCCATATTTTTTATCGAAGAACCTAAAAAGAAATTAAAGTTATTCAGAAAAATCGATTTTTAAATTTTCTTTTCTATTTTCAGTCACGGTGACATTGATTTTAATCCAATTTAGCACTAAAGCACTCCCGAGCTTCAATCTAATCTTAGGTACTTATCAACAAAATTTCATCGAAATAATGAAAAGAAACCACATGGCCACCATATTTATCTTTAAATAATGGAGAATCAAGAAAGAGGCCATGACTTTTGTAAAATGAAAGCATCAACATTCTGCCACCACTAGGCGTATGTCTGATGTACCATGTCTAAGCTTAGTAAGTATTACGGTTATGATTTGGCTCCGACGTTATTACACTTCTTTTATGCTATACTCAAGAACGTTCTCCAACAAAATTTCCAGGATTCGTGTAAAAGCACAAATTAAGCGCAAAAATGGAGCGCGGCGGTAGTATAATGGATAGAGTGTTGGTCGCTCACGCCAGAGGTTGCAGGTTAAATCCTAAGCTCGGCCAGATGACTCTCATAATACAAAGCGGACTCGAGCGAGAGCGGTTCATATAAGCTCTGAGATTTTATCGCAATCGGGCTAAAAAACAATTAGTATAAACTAAAGCCCAAACACTGGATTCAGCCACGAATTTGAAAGCACATGTAATATTACTGGTATGATGTACAAAGCTTTGTATGGTTATTATCATTTGCATATAATGAATCAATGTGTCTGTTAGTCTATAACGAATTCTTGAATTGAGCATAGAATAGAGTTTTATAATTTCCGCCTCTGAAAACTCTAAAAGGAGACAAGAAAGAGTGACTACCGTTGAAGACAACGATAACGCCGTGTACGAAGTAATTTCCGATATGCCAGCCGCGCTTTCAGGAAAAAACACAAAAAATTAAAATTGCTCGACTTCCTCCACTGTACCCCCTCTTTCAGCATCAAAATATTCTAATTTGTCATAGACACAAACATAATTGACTGATATTTTATTGTAATCATTTGCCAGTTTGACATTTTCATCCAAACAAAAATAAGCTTACTATCAATATATGCCCTGAACATCCATATACTGTTATCAGGCAATCAAGGAGCACGTTTAACACATAGCTTAAACTTTGATTTTGTTCGCTACTTAAACACTCATTTATTTTGAATCCGTATCAAAAAGTGTATTCCTTTCAGTTCGACGCAAAACGATTGTTTCACATTTGCCAAGGTGAAAGATTTTGGAAAAGTAATTTGCATAACGAGTTTGTACCCCATGGATTGGTTATTTCCTACTTAAAGGTATGAGTAATTCTTTCGACAGTTTTACTTTTTCTGTAAAACGGATTTCTTTCAACGTAAGTACTTGTCCCTTAAAGTTCAGGAATATATACCCCTAGGACCGGTTTCACCAAACATCTCAAGCTAAGATCTTCCTCAACCAAAAAGAAAAAAAAATGAATTGCATTCATTAAACATCAAATGATCACGCAGAATTAAAGTCTGAACAATCCTTCACTCATTGGTGAAACAAAATATTCAAAATGATATATGCAAATGAAGTAAAAACAATTAAAAAAATCTGAGTTTAGGAATATCTCATTGACGAGTGAAACCAGAGCCTATTTGTTATAGTGAATAAAAAGCATATACTACTGACGATTACGGTGATATTGTTATCCTTTGTGAAGTATTGTCAATTCAATGTTTAACAAATCTATCACAGCTTCAAACCAACCAGCTTCAAGGTAGCAATAATAAGTAATGCTGGTACCAACAGCAACAGCAACGTGTTCATCTCCAAAAGTCGATGAGTCCTTGTGTTTGTATCAGCTTGAATCAGCGATGAGAAACGAATGACAATAAGAATCAATGTACAGTGGTACAGCACTGAACCCAGGATCGGAGAAAATGATCCTCCCCACAGCCATGAGTGGTGTCCTTGAACAAGACACTTTTACCTCATATGCTTAGCACTGGTTCTACCCAGGAAGATTTCGAGCGGGATTTGTTTCATAACTTGTTTCGCAATCAAAGTTATATCAATAAGTTTAAATTAATGCCGTACATTTATACCAATCATCACGGAGTCTGTGACTGGGTTTGGATTCAAACTCACGACCCCTTGATTGATTGCCAGATGCGTTTATGTAGATAGTAGTACTCACTGTAGCTATTTGCATCGTTATATTTTATTATAACTTGTGTCACAGTAAATGGAAATGAAATAAATACGAACCTTTCCGAACTTAAGTATACTAATAATGTGTATCTGTAATATAGTAACATCACGAAACAGTGTCACTTACATGTACATCTCACCTTTACTGTCGTAGGTTCTAGTCCCGCTCGTTCCAAAACCTTTAAGTAAGAGAGTTTACTATTTAATAGTTACTTGCGGAAAAAACCGGTAGTTCTACAGAGATCCATCCTGACGTCTTCATGTATCCATAAAACCGGATGCCATATACATGCATAACCGTTAATAATATGTTGAACATGGTGATTGAAAAAAAAAATTGAAGTGTCATTTACACACTATTTATTTTAACAACATAGAACTTTTCGGGGTATTATTAAAGTTGTTATATAAAGGGGAATGTTTTTCCTTTTAGTTACCTACAGGTATATACATGTATGTACCTAAATGTATATATCAATTGAAATTGTCATTGAGCTGTTGCGATTTTCATTATGGAAAGCAACTACTGCATTACATTTCTTATTGGCTGAGAATGTATTATCTCCCTTATAATGAAGTTATGAATATATTTAACAAAAAACACTTCATTCATTAATTAATTTGTTTGTGTATTTTGTTCGCTTTTTTCAACACTGTGATGGTCTTAATGAAGACTGAATCTATTCAAATGAGTTCTCTCGTTAATAAAAGTCTATATTATTAATATTATTACAAACTGAACAACGGACTGGCGGGGGATAGACACACAGTTAATGCAAAAATGTGCTAAGCGTGAGTTGAGAAGATGTGATCTGACCGAATATAAACAATGAATTGCTCCGGTTTGCCATTTCATACATGTTATAGCGCTGTTGCTACATAACCGTATTCTCTATAGGTACTAGATTTGACAAAGGCAAAGAGGAAATATTACTTTTTTAGGTAATACAACTTATATCCATGTGCTATATCAAATACCGAAAAAAATAATATAAATCCTAACTACAACGTTCATCAATCAGTTCTTTGAATTTAAACCACGTGACCTCTGTATACAAAATCCAGCTTATTCATTTAAAGAACTTAGTTTGGATCCGTTTGAAAGGTCGGTAAATTCAGCATACATACTCGGTAAACTACATAATTTAATCAACTTAAGTTTAATTGCTGTTTCCTGTCTATTTTCAGATTAAACAACATAACTTTCCAGAGAAATATACACTTTGATCAAACATTGAGTTGGGTCAAAATATAACAAGAAAAATAACACTTATGAAACCGCTATCAGAATACATAAACCAAGAGAGTATGAAAACGTTCTTTAATGCATATATGTTAACTTTGTTTGATTATGGATGTATTATATGGGGTCGATGCTCTGCGAATAACAATGGACGAATATTAAAACTACAAAAAGAGCTGCAAGGCTACTCCTAGGAGCTAAACTCCCTCCAGTTAAATGTTTAATGTTTTTCAAAGGTTTCCTTTTCATAAACGAATCAAATACCATACATGCATTATGGTCTACAAATCAATACATGATCAGCATCAGAAAATATAAGTACTCTGTTGTCAAAATGTTCTTCAAAACATGAGAAAAATTTAAGACAGTTAACAAAGATACATTACATGTTCCTAGATCTCACACGAAATTATATGACAGGGCATTTTCTATATGAGGTTGTTCTACAGAGCGGAACAAGGTACCAACATCAATACGCGATGAGCACATATTATTAATCGTGCAACAAAACCTATTTTAGGTACTTCTGAACTCTCAATTTTTTAAAAAGTTTCATATCTGAATTGTCTTTCTTTTACTTCTATATTTGATTTTATTTTACTCATTATATTTGAATTTATAAACATAATTTTAAATTTGTTTTTTATAAGTGGTCTTTAATACATTGTCACATGTACTGTAAATATTCATAAAAATACGTTAAATTTTATGTTTAAATGTGCTGTAAATATTATGTATATTTTAGGGGACCATATGTCAGACTGGCTATAAAGCCAAATATGTTATCCTCAGAAAATAAAAAAATATTATTATTGTTATTTATAAAACAGAACAAACTAATAATTTAAACAGTGTAAATGTTTTATGTATTTAATTGATTGACTTATATATAATTATGTCAGCAATCAGCATTAGGTTTTGTATAGAAATGTAAACAGACTATTTATAAACACTATAAACACTTCGATTGTCTTTTGTTTTCGATTATTTCATTGTTTATGCAAGTTGCTTTTAGTTGAGTTTAACAAATTTAATACCTTGTATGACGTATACGACAATCGTTGTTATTGGTGGCCCAGATACATATATAAACTGCAACACCGTTATTACGGAAGTAACTTACACGCGAATTGACATAGCTGAGCTCCAACCCACGACCGTAACCATGTCGTAGGCTACAGGACCACGAATATCTCTTTTTGTGAGTTTTATTATTTATTTGTTGTTGTTTACAAAGAGCAGGAAAGCGCTCGTTGGCGTGCATTGTCTATTATCACGGTACAGCTACTTGTATGAGGAACCGTGCTTGCCAAAATGGCAAAAGTTTTATTCCGATAAGTTCCAAATAGAAAGAAAGCAATCGACTTGACTTCCCTTTTCAATGCTTTATACATATTCATTTACATAAAAGGTTTAAAGGACAGTAAAAAAGAAAACAGTGATTTAGCAGATATTTTATTAAAGCATGCCATTATCATTCTGTCATAATCTTGGACATCTTAAGATAGTGAAATAGATTTACCAGACTATTCATGTTACAACTTTTACAGAAAGTTTAGACATAAACGAGCAAAACGAGTGGTTGTCTGGTAATATATATAAGAAAATGTAGTTTAAACGATGTTTCTATTGTCAAAAATCAATTTGATACTATGGTATGTTAAAGACTTGATAAACTGTTTTTGATAATGATGATGATATATATTTATGTGGAGTATATATGTGGGGTGAGGACTCGCCTGCTTTTGTCGATGCAGATCTGTTCCAAATATTACAAAATTACATAAATCGTTAGGGCGGGTTATTATTGCTGGTGATTGTTATGCGCGAGTTTCCAATAAAAGAGATCACATTTTGTTCGATAGGGCTATTGATGAAAGCGATTCAAGTGATAACATACCAGAAACTCCTTTAAAACGCTTCTCATAAGATAGCCAATGTAACGCCCAAGGCATTAAATTATTTGACCTTTGTAAATCTACGTCATTACGTATATAGCAAATGGTGGATTAGGAGTGGATCATGGAGTGAGGGCATATACCTATGTTTACAGAAACGCATCTAGCGTGATAGATTACATCTTATTAAAGGAAAAGGATTTCACCGTTATATAATTTTAGTAGGTTTGTTTACAGAATTTAGCGATCATGCACCGCTACTTTTTACTATAAAGGGGCAAATGTCCAATAATAATAATCATTCTATAAATCATGAATCTATTAACTTGAATTACGATTACAGACAGTTGTTTCGTAACAGAATAATTGGCGCTTTACTAAGTTTAAACAAAACTATAATCAACATAAATAATCAAGAGCCAAACAATATAAACAAAGCTGTTTCAGATTTTACCTGTATTCTTAATGACATTGGGTTCTATTATTTAAAAGCAATTAAATATCAAAAATGAATTCGTGTCTACAAACTCAGACACAACCAAATGGTTTGATGAATACTGTCAAGTTATTAAGCGACTTTATAAAGATGCGTTATTCAATTTTAATAAAAATAAAACATACTTTAATAGAATTGAACTGGCTGACCGTAAATTTAGTTATACATGTAAATGTCATGTCAAGAAAAAACAACGTGCATAAAAAATTTGAGCAAATGAAATATATGGAAAACATGATCAAATCGAAACCACGCGATTTTTGGAAGTTATTCTCGAAAAACAGAACTAGCAATTCAAATATTAAAATAGACGAATTTTACAATTATTTTTTCAATATATTTCAAGAATTAAAGATCTCAAAAAATGATGAAGCAGATTTGTTTAACGCTTATTCCAATTTTGATGATTACAATTCTATTTATGATGAATTAAACAAACCTATAACTATATCGGAGGTGGAGACAGTCATGGGATCATAAAGCAAAACTGAGGTAGCTTCTGGCGATTTTATTTTTAATGAATACTTCTTGTCTACATGGGATATATTAGCGGGTCATATTGCTGATATATTTAATGCAATATTCGACTCGGGCTGTTTCCCTGAGGAATGGACCAACGGTTATATTGTACCATTATTGAAAAAAGGGGACAGACATGATGTTAATAACTACAGAGGGATTACACTCACCAGCAGCATGGGAAAACGTTTTACCAGCGTATAAAATAAGCGTATTGTAGTTTGGGGCGAAAGTAATGGTATCATATCTGACGCATAATTCAGGTTTAGAAAAAGGAAACTCTACTGTTAAAGCTGTGTTTATTTTACAGAATATTATAGAAAAAATACTAAACAATAAAAATCGTCTATACTGTGCATTCATTGATCTCCGCAAGACGTTTGATTTTATAAATAGAAATATGCTTTGGCTTAAATTACACAAGTTAGGATTTAACGGGAAAATGCTTAAAATCATTCGTGCAATGTATACTATCGTTAAATCGTGCATTAAACATAGCGGTACATTTCTAATATTTCGATATATCGGTAGGGTTAAAGCAAGAAGAAATAGCATCCCCTATAATGTTTGCAAATTACCTAGGTGTTATTTTCAATCATACAGGCTCCTTTGTTCGGAGCCAACAAGCAACATTCGGCAAAGCGCTCAAGACCACGAACCTTTAATCTTCAAAGGTAAAAAAGTATGAGTTGAATCCAAAGACATTCATGCAATTATTTGACGCTTTCGTCTATACATGTACTTAATTATGCCAGCGAAATATGGGGTTTTCCTAAATCAAAAGAAATAGCTTGTCTGCACATACAATTTTGTAAACAAGTCCTAGGTGTTAAATCTTCAACTAGTAATGCAGGAGTTTATGGGTAATTAGGACGCTATCCATTGTATATCAATAGATATGTCAAAATTATTAAGTATTGGTTTTAGATACTAATGACCGAAAATATTATCCTAAAATATGTATATATGTCTGCGTTAGAGTATTGCGAGAAAGGTTGTAGAAATTAGATGCATCGTGTAAAATCTATTTTACTCGGAAATGGTTTTATGTATGCGTGGAATAATCCTATGTCTTTAAATCACAAAAACTTTACAACGTTTTTTAAACAAAGACTTGTGGATACTTTTGTTCAAAAATTGAGTTAAGATCTAGAATCATATAGAGTATTAACATTATACAAAACTTTTAAAACAAACTTTGAATATGAACAGTATTTAAATATGTTTTGCACCAGAAAGTTTCGAAGTTGTATTACAAGATTATTCATATCTTCTCACAATTTAAGAGTTGAAACAGGAAGATATTCAAGAGAAAGACTTGAACGACATGAAAAGGTTTTCCAGATGTGTGACAGTGCTGAAATTGAAGACGAATTTTATTTTGTATTACTATGTCCTATTTACCATGAATTTAGATGCAAATATATTCATAATCGTTTTATCCGTAGAACATTTAAGTTTAAGTTTATTAATATTCTTCAATAAAAAACCCCCCCCGGATATTGTTAAATTAAGCAAATTTATTTCTGAAAGCATTTGTAAAACGACGTTCCATAATGATTAACTGATAAATGTGTTCATCCTCAAAAATATTTTTTCTGTAAAGAAAATTTGAGTATATTACACAAACTAAAATCTAGTTTATATGGGTATTGAAATGTCGATAGCAAGAGCGAATACGTGTGGTGGGTCGCGAGCGTGTATGTATGTGCGTGTATGTATGTGAAATATTAAATGTAATTTAATAAACTTGTTATGTGTTCAATTATTTTCATGTTATTACAACATTGTAATTTGATGAGAAACTATGTAAAGTTTAAATCAATAAAATTTTCTTCTTCTTCTTCTATAAAATCTACCATTTATTTCCGTCTACCACGTATATTTATTTACGCCTAGACGTATTTAACTTTATTCACAAGAGCGATTTCTTCAAATTGATTCAAATATTCACTTGCTTTTTGTCGATCTGAGTCATAAGAAATGTGCGACCAAAATGAAACTGAGCCCTATGAAAGATCAGTAAGGAAACAAAATATTAAATTTGTTATATATATATATACACTAAAGAAAAACCTTGTGGTAAATCAGTTCAAATCTAAATAAGTTACCTTCTCAAAATAACGTGATTGTTTCATTATTACTCTTATTAAAATTAATATGATCATTATTACTAAAATCATCATCATTATTATTATTATTGTTATTACCATTAGTTTATTATCAGTTTTGATTTGTTATGATTTTTTCACTTTTTCTTCTTCTTCTTCTTCCTTTTCTTCTTCTTCTTCTTCTTCTTCTTCTTCTTCTTCTTCTTTTTTCTTTTTTTTCTATTTCATCATCTTCTTCTTCTTCTTCTTCTGTTCTTCTTCTACTTCTTCTTCTTCTTATTGGTAGTAGACGGAGTAGAAGTAGTAGTAGTAGTAGTAGTAATAGAAGTAGTAGTAGTAGTAGTTGTAGAAGTAGTAGTAGTGATAGTAGTAGTAGTAATAGTGGTATTAGTAGTAGTGGTGGTGGTGGTGGTGCAGGTAGTGGTAGTGGTAGTAGTATAGTCGGTAACATTTTGCTGAACCTTAAGTTTAATCACGTGCTCTGATGAAAACTAACGGTGGAGGAGGAGGAAGAGGGAATGAGGATGGAAGAATAGGAGAGATGATTAAGAGGAGGAGGGAAGGGAGGAGGGAGAGGGGGGAGAGTAGAACAAGAAGAAGGAGGAAGAGAAGGAGGAGGAGAAGGAGGAAAAGGAAAAAGAGGAGGGGAAGAAGGAGGACAAGAAGGAGAAGAATGATGATGACGTTGATGATGACGAAGAGGAGATAGATGAGATACTTGATGTAAGTATTAAATCAGTTGTATTTTGATTTATATTCCTTACTAGTCATATAACATAGGGTTACTCGAATAGAATTGTATGTGAAGTAAATCAGTTGTTAAACACATAGAGGAAAATGCAGTGTATTTATAAATATTTAAACTACAACTTGTGTTCGTAGACTCTATAAACCCTCCCTTGTGGATTACTATTCTTGTTTTGTCTCGCTTATGGCTATTTCGCGACCCTTTAAGATTTGCTGGGATTTTAAGAATTACAAAACGATACAGAGTTATTGTTATACGACACTTAAGGTCAACACTGATAAATATACAAGTTTAACAGGCTGATTTATTGATTGAATATTAGCGTCAGTTTTATGCCATCGAAGGTTAACAGTCGATCAGTTAACCTAACCACTATTTTATGGGATCCTGAAAGGTCAAACAATACTCGAGCACACCCCATCTCCGCCATTAACTGATTACTTTCCCACTTTAATCAGCGGTGAGAGACGAATGATAATGAAACACAATGTCGTATATTAATTGAGCGGAGATTGTACTGTTATGGTTTGTATAAGAAGTAATCAACACTTTATGAAGTTTATAAATCAGTTTTTCGTTGTTTGTTAATGTTAATAGATCCAGTAGGGAACATGTAAAGTACGAATTATAAACAGCAACACGTGTAGCCGCAGAACAGCACAATACTTTGTTTTAGTCCAGTAATCGTGATGAATGTAGTATGGATGTCAAATAACGAAGTTTTTAAAAACGTTAAATAATCGAATATTTCCTATTGTTTTGAATTAAAGTAAATGTAGTAAAATTGGTTATTGTTATCCAGCTTGAATATAGAATATATGAATGTTTTTGAATTCTTAGCAAGAACGGAAAATATCCACTTCTTAGAGCCGGTATAATTACATTACGTCCGAACTCTTTGACTGTCGAAATTAGAAGGTGTAATCTACTTAAGGAATTAATGAAATGCTTAACTGACATAGACTAATAAGCCTTTGAATTTATATACAAAATGTGCAGGGCATGAAACAGCCTTGGAACAATACCAATCATCACGGAGAATGTTGCCGTACAGGGATTCGAACTCACGACCCCTGGATTGACATCAAACAGTTCATGGAAGGTAACGGGGTTTACAGATGCATCCAACCGTTGTTTATACTGGGAAATAATTATACATACCAGCATGCATGTACCTACCTACACAATTCCGAAAACCAGGCTAGGGTAACGCGAGAAACTGTAATTCAATAGATAGCCAGACATAGATTTATATATAACCTTCACAAAATACATGTTTTAACCAACATAAAATATAAAATCTAGATCAATTATTCAACGATCATTTCTTTCTTTTAAATTAAACTTTAGCTTCAACTCAATTATAAAACGAACTACAGCGGTGATCTAGACTTAGTGGTAGAGCGCCCGGCTTGCATACAGAAGGTCGTGGTTTCGATACCCGATCGGGTCATACCTACAGTACTTAAAAACTGATGCTAGAAGCTCTCTGGCTTGGCGCTTAGCATTTTGAGAATAGATCTATGTCTGGTCGGCCCGTTGACAGTATCATGTGACTAGTAGGGGTAGCATACCATTTGTTTGTGGCATGATATCCCAGTGTGGTAGCACATAGAATACTTTTTCAAGTGAACACCGTCGCAATACGATGTAGTTGAATAATTGTTAAAAATAAAACACTAAAAACTACACAACAATAATAAAAGCTAATTTTAAACGAATCTTTAAGATGTTTTCCCTTTTGAAGCACCTTAAGCACAAAAATATCCCTTTAACCAAGATTTCATCTTAATAGAAAATATACTCTGGAGTGAACACTGATGACGAAGATACAAAAGCGTCAACAAACTATCTTTGCTGAGGGATCATCTTTACGTGCAAGCAATTTTCTTACCGAATCAAGCGTTGCTAGAATGTAAGTATCAGCTTTAATTGTAAAGTAACGATATCGAAAAGACATTTTTTTTATTAAATGCTCAGTTGTTGTGTGCAATATCTGTCTCTAAATCAACAAGGATTTAAGACAGAAACAGACCATTTGATCGTAATTTTAGATTGAATACACATTTTTGTTTTCTTTAAACCGAATCACCTCAAAGAAAATCGTTAACATGATAGGAGTCAATTGAACTAGAATATAGACTAGTACACCAGGCTTTAGTATTTTGAATTCGTGCCGATCTAATATTGGAAGTAATTTATTAAACGAGTTTTCAAATCTTTGTCTTGGTTTGCATACCGAATAAGGATAATAGAATTTACCGTAGTGAAGAACTCCTTTCTTGCACACCGGATAAGGATTATAGAATTTACCGTAGTGAAGTACTCCTTTCTTGCACACCGGATAAGGATTATAGAATTTACCGTAGTGAAGTACTCCTTTCTTGCACACCGAATAAGGATTATAGAATTTACCGTAGTGAGGTACTCCTTTCTTGCACACCTGATAAGGATTATAGAATTTACCGTAGTGAGGTACTCCTTTCTTGCACACCGGATAAGTATTATAGAATTTACCGTAGTGAGGTACTCCTTTCTTGCACACCGGATAAGGATTATAGAATTTACCGTAGTGAGGTACTCCTTTCTTGCACACCGGATAAGGATAATAAAATTTACCGTAGTGAGGTACTCCTTTTTGCACACCGGATAAGGAAAGATTTTCTGCATTCATTCCGTATCATTTAACATACAATGTATATGTTTGTAACCAATCTAGAATAAATAGAAAATACTTCACATTCATCTATTTCAGTTTAATATGTTGAGCATTAAGCTTCAACTTAATTCAGCAGTTTTAAGCTTTTCTTTCTTTCTTGAAGCACATTAAGGAACGAAACATCCTTTTTGAAACAAACATACGAATAATCAGTGACGTTTGCATGTGTACGTTTAGCAATTTATTATAATGGTAAACATTGGGGAAAACACCGTAAAATATTCCGTTCTTGTAAAGCCCACTAGAGAGGTCTGTGGAAAACGACCGGATTACCAAGATTTCATCTTAATAGAAAATATACTCTGGAGTGAACACTGATGACGAAGATACGAAATCATCAACAAACTATCTTTGCTGAGGGACCATCTTTACGTGCATACAATTTTCTTATCCAATCAAGCGTTGCTGGCAACTTTTGCTAAAATGTAAATATCAGCTATAATTGTAAAGTAACGATATTGAATAGACAGTTGTGTATTAAATTCTCAGTTGTTGTTAAAAAATGTCCGTCTCCAAAACAATAAGGCATTAAGACATAAGCAGACAGTTCGATCATAATTTCATATTATACTTAAAGTTGTTGGAATGCAGGGTCCCTTTATGCAAACAGAAATAGTATCGGTCAAAAATGCAATAATCGGGTCAGACCCAATAGTATAGATTTTAGGCTCATACGTCATTTAACTCCTGATCTACACCACCACCACCACCCATACACACTCACGATTCCTTTTTTTCAACTTTTGTTTCTCGATCCAACAATGCTGAAAAGATCAAACTAATTCGACTTTTGACTCAAAAATACAAATCTTATACTGACAAAAGGCCCACTAAGTTACCAACTTTATGTAATAGTTTTCATTAAGTAATTAACAAATAAGAAACCCAAAGGGAGCGAACACGGGGCTTAGTTTTAAACGTCGTTTGTCTGAAGATTGACGTCATTTGACTGACTCTGGGCGGGAGCTACAATGAAAGCTGAGATGATTGACGTTTGAAAGTTATTTTTGCTAACGCCATTTCAAAGCATAGCTCGCGCGGTTTTGTAGTTTATGCATGGCTCGCTAAGAACTGAAACAAGGGCGGAGTCTGTGCAATTCCATTCACGCGTGCGCAGTGATTACGAACTTCTTTATAATAAAGAACGAACTTTTTTTTTTAATTTCAATCACTGAAAAGTGATCCATTTAATCACCCCGTAATAGGTCTGTGAGGGTCGGGGTGGGCCATCCCTCAACAAACCGTACAAATATATATATCAGTCAAGTTGTAACATACATTCATATATATACACTGAAAGGAAAAAGAAAGCATACATTTTGGTTTTTGAAATTATTTCATTATTGACTAAGTTTATTCATGTGATGAAAAAAAAACAACTGTTTTTTTCTTATTGTTTTGCTTTGAAATGAATTAGATGTTTATTTTTTGATTCAACAAATATACAAAATTTATATGTAATACATTTTTTGTTCCTTGACCTGTCGACGTTTATAGGTATGTATACTTTCTTTTTCCTTTCACCGAATACACAAAGAACGAACTTAATAATAAAGTTATTTTGTAGTCTGTTTAAACAAAAAAGAACGACAAAATTTTGAAAATTGAAGCGATTTCATTGGTTGTCAAATGAGGTTAAAAACTATATAGAATTCAAATTTATCAAACTCGTTAACAAATATGTTTCTTGTATACCTAATACAGAGTACTTTTATCGGGGTTAGATATATTTTTCTTGCACACCGGATAACGATATCTGCATTTTTACCGGAGTTAGATCTATCTCATCCTGGGACCGAGATAATATTCTTGCGCCGCGACATAATACCAATCATAAAATCCTCGCGCTGTAAAAAAAATCCTCGCGATATGACATATCGCCATTCATCCTCATGTGATGGCGTATTCATTCATAAATACTATTGTAGGCTTGAGCTATATATAACATGTATAAAAGCTTAACCGGAAAAAAAATGTTAAAAATCACACAGTCAGCGTTGTATACAAGAGGAAGTTCCGTCCCTAGATATAACTGAGGCGTTACCGAGTTACCGCTAAAACAGTTACAACTCTGTTTGGGATTTTCCATCCGCACCGAAAAAACGCGAAAGATATTTATAATCTAACCCGGTGGCCATTCTTGAAATACACAGCATTTATAAATGAACATTTTTACATCACAGTGTCTTTCTAAAGTCAAAACGACACTCGGTTATACAAATATTAATGTTCTCGTCTGCAAAGACAGTCGTATTTTGACAAAAGCAGATCCAAGATTATCACTAGCAAGTATTGCAACAAAAACTGAACAAAGGTCAAGACAAGTTGGAGCGTGACTCGATAAATCTTCGGCACGTGGGTATTAGATTATGTCATTGCAAATTATACTATATGATTTGTGTGGTTAACTGACTCAAAGGTGACAGAAACGTGCCTCTGGCTGCAGCGTTATAAACAATATGATAACGATATGTACCAGATGCCCCGTACATGCAGGCGATAGTGCAATGGCCATGAATTAGACAGACTACGACCAAGAATATCACAAGTACTATTTAATTATATAGTGTGACAGGAATGAGTACACTAGTCGAGTATGTTGTGAGACACAATACTTTAGTTCCGTGAGACAGTAGACAACACTCAAACAAGGAGCATAGAGGTTTGTGTATACATTAACCACTCGAGGATCGTAACCATGGGAATCATTGAGTACAATACGTTAGCAACACTAGTGGATATCCATCACTATTCTGAACGATTCCACCATGACTGAGGGTTCTTAATGTTTGCCTAGCTCTGTAAAGATGAGGTCTTGAGTACAAGTCAAGCTCTGTTAAGATTAGGTCGTGAGTACAGGCCAAGCTCTGTAAAGATGAGGTCGTGAGTACAGGCCAAACTCTGTAAAGATGAGGTCGTGAGTACAGGCCTAGCTCTGTAAAGATGAGGTCGTAAGTACAGGCCTAGCTCTGTAAAGATGAGGTCGTGAGTACAGGCCAAGCTCTGTAAAGATTAGATCGTGAGTACAGGCCAAGCTCTGTAAAGATGAGGTCGTGAGTACAGGCCAAGCTCTGTAAATATGAGGTCGTGAGTACAGGCCAAACTCTGTAAAGATGAGGTCGTGAGTACAGGCCTAGCTCTGTAAAGATGAGGTCTGTACTGGCCTAGCTCTGTAAAGATGAGGTCGTGAGTACAGGCCAAGCTCTGTAAAGATGAGGTCGTGAGTACAGGCCTAGCTTTGTAAAGATGAGGTCGTGAGTACAGGCCTAGCTCTGTAAAGATGAGGTCGTAAGTACAGGCCTAGCTCTGTAAAGATGAGGTCGTGAGTACAGGCCTAGCTCTGAAAAGATGAGGTCATGAGTTCAGGCCTAGCTATGTAAAGATGAGGTCGTGAGTACAGATCTAGCTCTGTAAAGATGAGGTATGTACTGGCCAAGCTCTGTAAAAATGAGGTCGTGAGTACAAGCCAAGCTCTGTAAAGATGAGGTCGTAAGTACAGGTTAAGCTCTGTAAAGATGAGGTTGTGAGTACAGGCCAAGCTCTGTAAAGATGAGGTTGTGAGTACAGGCCTAGCTCTGTAAAGATGAGGTCGTTAGTACAGGCCTAGCTCTGTAAAGATGAGGTCGTGAGTACAGGCCAAGCTCTGTAAAGATGAGGTCGTGAGTACAGACCAAGCTCTGTAAAGATGAGGTCGTGAGTACAGGCCAAGCTCTGTAAAGATGAGGCCGTGAGTACAGGCCTAGCTCTGTAAAGATACAGGCCAAGCTTTGTAAAGATGAGGTCGTGAGTACAGGCCCTAGCTCTGTAAAGATGAAGTCGTGAGTACAGGCCTAGCACTGTAAAGATGAGGTCGTGAGTACAGGCCAAGCTCTGTAAAGATGAGGTCGTGGGTACAGGCATAGCTCTGTAAAGATGAGGTCGTGAGTACAGGCCTAGCACTGTAAGGATGAGGTCGTGAGTACAGGCCTAGCTCTGTAAAGTTAAGGTCTTGAGTACAGGCCTAGCTCTGTAAAGATTAGGTCGTGAGTACAGGCCAATCTCTGTAAAGATGAGGTCGTGAGTACAGGCCAAGCTCTGTAAAGATGAAGTCGTGAGTACAGGCCTAGCCTGTAAAGACATCTTAATGTGAGAAAGTTTGACCTACTCGTGTGGAAGGACGGTGTTGCTAAACATATATATTTTAAGATTTCTCCATAAATAAAACTTAATATACCATATATAGTCTCTAACGTACTAAAATGTTGTCGTTGACCGGCCCCAGTCACATCGCCTTAGTAATTATGGGATAAAGTTTCATTCAGAGTTAGTTTATATCTTTTTATATATATAGTTTAAAAGCGATATGGCATGCAGTTAAACAAATCTAACAAATGGATAACCGACCCAAGTAAAAATGATACGCAGTTCCGTCTGCATCGGTATAAACAAACACGATCATAGAGAACCATTCCATTGCACAATCATTATGGGACAGGAAGTTGCATCACACCATGTGTCTGCAGCATGAGGTACTTCAGTATGGCAGCACAAAAAGTATAAGCAAATATATTGTTGTCAAAGGTAACCAGTCGTTCGGAGGTTTAAAGCGACGACAGACACTTTTGAATGTAAAGGTATTATGTATTCATTATGGTTTCCCTTCGGGGGCCATCGCGGCATTTTTTTTAATTATGTCGAAACAACGAAACTACGATAGTGAAAAGTCGAAACTACGATGGTGAAAAGTCGTAATGATTTCGACTTTTTGACTTTTCACCATCATAGTTTTGAGTTTTCGACTTTTTCACCATCTAAGTTTCGTCTTTTCACCATCGTAGTTTCGTTATTTCGTTGTTTCGACTTGACTTAATTTAAAAAAAAATGCTGCGATGGCCGCAATCGCTAAATTCATAACATTTTAACTAGCCCATTAAGAACATGTACTATGTTACACATGACAATCAGTTTTAATAGCTATGGGAATACTTTAATCTCATGAACATGAAACATGAAAGTAACTTGGAAACTAACTTTCTCACATATTTGGACCAAGCTGGACTCGAATCAAACGTTTAGGGGTAAGTAATCTGAGACAAAAAGGAAGGTCCCTTGTCATAGGTTTAAAGTAAATGTAAGTATAACTTTAGGTCATTCGTTTACTATAACACACGGGTGATATTGTGCTAGTCCATACTTTTAACTAATGTTGAATGACTGATTGGAAATTTACAGTAATTTTATGCCATCGAGGGCTAATAGACGACCAGTTAACCTAACCACTGTTTCCTAGGATCCTGGAAGGTTAACCAGAACTCCAGCACACCCTATCTCCGCAAGTAACTGATTACTTTCCCACTTGAATCAGCGGTGAGAGAAGAATGATAATAAGTCGCAATGTCGTATATCGATCATCACGGATACTGTGATTGATAGTCAGGTGCGCTAACTAATGAGTTAATCGGGTCTGGCTATTAATGCCAGGTTAACATTGGCTCCGGGCGCCGTGAGATAAATGGGTCTACGATTTTCCATACGATTTTTAGGCATCGTAGGTGGCTACGGGCTACGGCGTATGTGAGCACATTGTGTACGAGCATCGTGCGATTTCTCTTACGGGCCCTCGGGGACAGGCCGGTGCAAAGCCGTACAGAGGCTGCGCGGAGATTTTAAGGAAATCATGCAATTTCAGTGCAGTTGCCGTGCAGTCTCCGCAGCATCCGCACGGAAATCACGAAAAAATAAATGTGATGGCTGTGCAAGGGCCGTGCGATTGTCCCAAGAACCTTTGCTTTAACGAAATGAATTCATTTACCGTCTTTTCTAAGTAAATTCAGGTAGAAAATAACAGATGACAACAGCGCATAAATGGGTTATATACATTGTCGTTTTCACATTTTCCCTTCAATTAAAACAAACACCGATATGTCAGATACTCAGATTTTCCTGTCGCGTGTTGCCATTCTGTGCCATCTAATGCTATGTTTATTCCGGGGTAAGTATCGTGAGATTGACTGTTCTTGAATGATTACGCTCACAGTATACAAACTCTGTTAATTACTGCCGAGGACAATGTCCTACACACCTTAAGCTTACTCTAGTACCATACGACAGCAAACATAGCTGTTTGTACCGTAAGATCAATAACATTAATTGGAAGGATCCAGTGAAAATATGAATGTCGCGAAACATGTTATACTATTCGTATTTTTTTAGACTTAGACTTATGCCTAATTCACATTTTGCCTACAATGGGTCTACGGAGCCCGTATCCTGTCCGTATCCCCCTTTTTGTGTAGCCTCCGTACGGAGGCAGGAGGCGGCCGTGAGATTTTCCTACTGATTCACGGGCGCTACGGCCTCTACGATTTTGTTTAGCGAGAAGTTAAACAATTTTAAAAAATCGTCAGCCCGTAGCCCGTAGACGTCATAGTGATCATGCAGATAACGCAAGATATTAGATGGGCATTGGGGAAAAAATCGTACGGAGATTGTAGGTTCTTGGGACAATCGCACGGCCCTTGCACAGCCATCACATTTATTTTTTCGTGATTTCCGTGCGGATGCTGCGGAGACTGCACGGCAACTGCACTGAAATTGCATGATTTCCTTAAAATCTCCGCGCAGCCTCTGTACGGCTTTGCACCGGCCTGTCCCCGAGGGCCCGTAAGAGAAATCGCACGATGCTCGTACACAATGTGCTCACATACGCCGTAGCCCGTAGCCACCTACGATGCCTAAAAATCGTATGGAAAATCGTAGACCCATTTATCTCACGGCGCCCGGAGCCAATGTTAACCTGGCATTAATAGCCAGACCCGATTAACTCATTAGTTAGCGCACCTGACTATCAATCACAGTATCCGTGATGATCGATATACGACATTGCGACTTATTATCATTCTTCTCTCACCGCTGATTCAAGTGGGAAAGTAATCAGTTACTTGCGGAGATAGGGTGTGCTGGAGTTCTGGTTAACCTTCCAGGATCCTAGGAAACAGTGGTTAGGTTAACTGGTCGTCTATTAGCCCTCGATGGCATAAAATTACTGTAAATTTCCAATCAGTCATTCAACATTAGTTAAAAGTATGGACTAGCACAATATCACCCGTGTGTTATAGTAAACGAATGACCTAAAGTTATACTTACATTTACTTTAAACCTATGACAAGGGACCTTCCTTTTGTCTCAGATTACTTACCCCTAAACGTTTGATTCGAGTCCAGCTTGGTCCAAATATGTGAGAAAGTTAGTTTCCAAGTTACTTTCATGTTTCATGTTCATGAGATTAAAGTATTCCCATAGCTATTAAAACTGATTGTCATGTGTAACATAGTACATGTTCTTAATGGGCTAGTTAAAATGTTAT
This sequence comes from Panopea generosa, assembly GCA_029582155.1. Lineage (NCBI taxonomy): Eukaryota > Metazoa > Mollusca > Bivalvia > Adapedonta > Hiatellidae > Panopea > Panopea generosa. The sequence continues at coordinate 12,340,777 of CM055909.1, forward strand.
GAATTTAGCGATTGCGGCCATCGCAGCATTTTTTTTTAAATTAAGTCAAGTCGAAACAACGAAATAACGAAACTACGATGGTGAAAAGACGAAACTTAGATGGTGAAAAAGTCGAAAACTCAAAACTATGATGGTGAAAAGTCAAAAAGTCGAAATCATTACGACTTTTCACCATCGTAGTTTCGACTTTTCACTATCGTAGTTTCGTTGTTTCGACATAATTAAAAAAAATGCCGCGATGGCCCCCGAAGGGAAACCATAATGAATACATAATACCTTTACATTCAAAAGTGTCTGTCGTCGCTTTAAACCTCCGAACGACTGGTTACCTTTGACAACAATATATTTGCTTATACTTTTTGTGCTGCCATACTGAAGTACCTCATGCTGCAGACACATGGTGTGATGCAACTTCCTGTCCCATAATGATTGTGCAATGGAATGGTTCTCTATGATCGTGTTTGTTTATACCGATGCAGACGGAACTGCGTATCATTTTTACTTGGGTCGGTTATCCATTTGTTAGATTTGTTTAACTGCATGCCATATCGCTTTTAAACTATATATATAAAAAGATATAAACTAACTCTGAATGAAACTTTATCCCATAATTACTAAGGCGATGTGACTGGGGCCGGTCAACGACAACATTTTAGTACGTTAGAGACTATATATGGTATATTAAGTTTTATTTATGGAGAAATCTTAAAATATATATGTTTAGCAACACCGTCCTTCCACACGAGTAGGTCAAACTTTCTCACATTAAGATGTCTTTACAGGCTAGGCCTGTACTCACGACTTCATCTTTACAGAGCTTGGCCTGTACTCACGACCTCATCTTTACAGAGATTGGCCTGTACTCACGACCTAATCTTTACAGAGCTAGGCCTGTACTCAAGACCTTAACTTTACAGAGCTAGGCCTGTACTCACGACCTCATCCTTACAGTGCTAGGCCTGTACTCACGACCTCATCTTTACAGAGCTATGCCTGTACCCACGACCTCATCTTTACAGAGCTTGGCCTGTACTCACGACCTCATCTTTACAGTGCTAGGCCTGTACTCACGACTTCATCTTTACAGAGCTAGGGCCTGTACTCACGACCTCATCTTTACAAAGCTTGGCCTGTATCTTTACAGAGCTAGGCCTGTACTCACGGCCTCATCTTTACAGAGCTTGGCCTGTACTCACGACCTCATCTTTACAGAGCTTGGTCTGTACTCACGACCTCATCTTTACAGAGCTTGGCCTGTACTCACGACCTCATCTTTACAGAGCTAGGCCTGTACTAACGACCTCATCTTTACAGAGCTAGGCCTGTACTCACAACCTCATCTTTACAGAGCTTGGCCTGTACTCACAACCTCATCTTTACAGAGCTTAACCTGTACTTACGACCTCATCTTTACAGAGCTTGGCTTGTACTCACGACCTCATTTTTACAGAGCTTGGCCAGTACATACCTCATCTTTACAGAGCTAGATCTGTACTCACGACCTCATCTTTACATAGCTAGGCCTGAACTCATGACCTCATCTTTTCAGAGCTAGGCCTGTACTCACGACCTCATCTTTACAGAGCTAGGCCTGTACTTACGACCTCATCTTTACAGAGCTAGGCCTGTACTCACGACCTCATCTTTACAAAGCTAGGCCTGTACTCACGACCTCATCTTTACAGAGCTTGGCCTGTACTCACGACCTCATCTTTACAGAGCTAGGCCAGTACAGACCTCATCTTTACAGAGCTAGGCCTGTACTCACGACCTCATCTTTACAGAGTTTGGCCTGTACTCACGACCTCATATTTACAGAGCTTGGCCTGTACTCACGACCTCATCTTTACAGAGCTTGGCCTGTACTCACGATCTAATCTTTACAGAGCTTGGCCTGTACTCACGACCTCATCTTTACAGAGCTAGGCCTGTACTTACGACCTCATCTTTACAGAGCTAGGCCTGTACTCACAACCTCATCTTTACAGAGTTTGGCCTGTACTCACGACCTCATCTTTACAGAGCTTGGCCTGTACTCACGACCTAATCTTAACAGAGCTTGACTTGTACTCAAGACCTCATCTTTACAGAGCTAGGCAAACATTAAGAACCCTCAGTCATGGTGGAATCGTTCAGAATAGTGATGGATATCCACTAGTGTTGCTAACGTATTGTACTCAATGATTCCCATGGTTACGATCCTCGAGTGGTTAATGTATACACAAACCTCTATGCTCCTTGTTTGAGTGTTGTCTACTGTCTCACGGAACTAAAGTATTGTGTCTCACAACATACTCGACTAGTGTACTCATTCCTGTCACACTATATAATTAAATAGTACTTGTGATATTCTTGGTCGTAGTCTGTCTAATTCATGGCCATTGCACTATCGCCTGCATGTACGGGGCATCTGGTACATATCGTTATCATATTGTTTATAACGCTGCAGCCAGAGGCACGTTTCTGTCACCTTTGAGTCAGTTAACCACACAAATCATATAGTATAATTTGCAATGACATAATCTAATACCCACGTGCCGAAGATTTATCGAGTCACGCTCCAACTTGTCTTGACCTTTGTTCAGTTTTTGTTGCAATACTTGCTAGTGATAATCTTGGATCTGCTTTTGTCAAAATACGACTGTCTTTGCAGACGAGAACATTAATATTTGTATAACCGAGTGTCGTTTTGACTTTAGAAAGACACTGTGATGTAAAAATGTTCATTTATAAATGCTGTGTATTTCAAGAATGGCCACCGGGTTAGATTATAAATATCTTTCGCGTTTTTTCGGTGCGGATGGAAAATCCCAAACAGAGTTGTAACTGTTTTAGCGGTAACTCGGTAACGCCTCAGTTATATCTAGGGACGGAACTTCCTCTTGTATACAACGCTGACTGTGTGATTTTTAACATTTTTTTTCCGGTTAAGCTTTTATACATGTTATATATAGCTCAAGCCTACAATAGTATTTATGAATGAATACGCCATCACATGAGGATGAATGGCGATATGTCATATCGCGAGGATTTTTTTTACAGCGCGAGGATTTTATGATTGGTATTATGTCGCGGCGCAAGAATATTATCTCGGTCCCAGGATGAGATAGATCTAACTCCGGTAAAAATGCAGATATCGTTATCCGGTGTGCAAGAAAAATATATCTAACCCCGATAAAAGTACTCTGTATTAGGTATACAAGAAACATATTTGTTAACGAGTTTGATAAATTTGAATTCTATATAGTTTTTAACCTCATTTGACAACCAATGAAATCGCTTCAATTTTCAAAATTTTGTCGTTCTTTTTTGTTTAAACAGACTACAAAATAACTTTATTATTAAGTTCGTTCTTTGTGTATTCGGTGAAAGGAAAAAGAAAGTATACATACCTATAAACGTCGACAGGTCAAGGAACAAAAAATGTATTACATATAAATTTTGTATATTTGTTGAATCAAAAAATAAACATCTAATTCATTTCAAAGCAAAACAATAAGAAAAAAACAGTTTTTTTTTTTTCATCACATGAATACTACGAGTAAACCTGTATCAATGGCGAATCTACTCTTTAAAAAACAGCATACGCACCTCCTCCTCAGCTCCCATACGTTATTAAAATGCATTATATAAATACCGAAAACAAGTTTGCCCGTTGTTTTAAACTTATTTATTTTACTTTGATTGTGAAACAAGTTCTTACAACTTAGACAAATCACGCTCGAAGTCTTCCTGGGTAGTACCAGTACAAGGCATATGCAGAAAAAGTGCCTTGCTCAAGGACACCACACATAACCGTAGCGGAGGATCGAACCCACGACCCTCCGATCATGGGTTCGGTGCTCTACCACTGGACCATACGCTCCACATTCAGAGGTTTTGTTGTGCACCCATACCTATAAACTAAAATGCTAGATCCAACCCTGTGTAAACGGATCAATTTGAATTCAAAATGAAATCACTTGACTTATTTAACACGTCACAAAATATGTTGCATTTTTAAGCTGTTTTCCCCTGTTCTTGCCGTCACCCATATGACTCCCTGGAACCACACACGGGTTGGGTATTTAACCACAATAGTGAACATGACAAAAAATGATAAAATGTACTGACACCTATTCGAAGGATAATATACTTACAAAGACTACCGTTGACTCTGGATTGAACCTCTTAACATCTTGACTGCAGCTGAGATACGTAACAGATTTAAAAGGTTGAATAAATCAGTTAAGAACAACGTTTTACAGTAATCTTTTTACTTTTATCTTCAGCCAAATTTCGATAAAGTTAACATTACGAAATTTAGAATATCGTAAACAAGACTTAAAGTTTCGACACACAGATTAGAAACAGAAACAGAACGATGGAAAAAAAATCTCCTAAAAACAACAGAAAATGCAGAACGTGTAACAATTTAGAGTATGAATTTCATTTGAAAGTAACGTAACTGTATGTTGATTTAAATTTGGAACAGCACCCCAATCTTAACTTACGTATACTTTTGATAAACAATAATGATTATTACTATTATCATGATAAAAAAACATTTAGTAATGCGTAAATATGTATCATGTAGAGAAATATGTCTTTACACTGGGATAGATTTTAGATATGTAGGTAGATATAGATACATACACCCGACTCACGCATCATTGCTATTATTAATGTGTTATCTGTATGCTCATGAACATTTTCTTACCAATTCATTAATTAATTGAAACGTTGAACGGTTAATTGGGGGTGGTGTGTGTGTGTGTGTGGGGGTGGGGGGGGGGGGTTTAGGGGGGCGACATTGACCCATAACTAGGAAATAAAATCTCGCATTCCGGAAACATGATACTGAATATTTATTCACGCACATTTATCTCTGTTTGGGTTTTCACATTGATAGATGTGTATATTATTCATATTTAAACTTACAGCTTGATCATTCCTCAGTTTGGATTTGCAGAAGGTGAGAGTCATCTGGTACCGATGTCAGTATTGCTTGGCAAGAATGTGCGGGCCTTGTTTTGAACGACATTGTATCATGATGAAATGAAAAGTGTTGCGAATTTGTATTCCAGAATATAATCGTTCGGCAGACCCTCTCTACAGAATATGGGGAAAACAAGACGTGTTTTCACAAATACGGTTATGAAACTAACCCTGATGGAAATGCTACTAATATACAGTGACGGAAAAGAGATTAAAGATGCCATTGCTCTTCGATGTTAATCAATGTAATCACACTTGCTAAATATTAATTTGAAACTATTCCCTGGAGTTATTTGGAGGATGAAATTAAAACAGATCAAACATATTGATTTTTAAACACAAATTTATCGTATCCCGACGGATGGTAAAGCGAGAGCGGATATTCTATGTCTACATGGGTGCACATATATTAAATGTTTTATCAAACGAGTTGGAACACATATATATGCGAGATTCTGATTTGTTTTTGCCAATCAACTAATTGCCAATCTATTAATTAAAAAATAAATGTGATAGTGGTATTCCTTTTATCACACAACTAAGGACAAGGGTACGTTTGTTATTTATTGTCTGGTTTGTCAGTGGAAGAACCATATTTGTTTCCAGTCACGTGAATGATTTTGAGGTGTACATTACTCAATTTAACTGTTTGCCGATAATCTGTTAGGTTTTGATCTGCAATATAGTGTTTTTGTTTGTGTTTTAATGGGGTGTAACATTATTTTCACACAAAAAAGTAACATATGGCATATCCAATTTTACTGGTGGTACCTAAGAATAAATCTGAACAGAACCAACCTCTTTCCGCAACTTAATTGTAAACTTTCTCATATGATGATGTTTTCGACTGAGCTATGCTCGAGCCCGCGATCTCAGCGAGAAGATGTAGGAAGTTTTTAAATGACAGCATCTTGGATCATTAGACATTGAAGGACCATTTGGATATGTTTAAAAATGGCAGTAATCAGCAAAAATGGCACATCGATTTTAACAGAATTGAAAAAGATCAGAAAAGAGCAGTTCATCTGTACTACATCAATTAATATTAAAAATATCCACCGGTGATTTCATTATACGATTGTCGTTTTTCCATTTTCTGTTGTACCAATTTTGCTTCATCAGCGATGCCACGCGCAGGACAAAATCTAATACATTGTGGTCACATATAGCCTTTGTAATTGGAACCAAATCAGCACAATTCTTGACTTGTGGAAATCATCTGGTAATTATTGGCTGCCAAACGGAATTTAATAGAACACGTTGATTCTGTTTAGCATGGATGAGCGCAAAACTAGAAATTTGACAATAACTTCAAGAAATATCCGAATATTGACTGACATTCCAACAATTTCGATTTTTAGAATTAAATCAACGCCCTCTTTAGAAAAAGTCGTTTCAGTCAACATGGTGTCATTTATCAGCGCATGTCTACTTGTCAGAGTTAATATTGAGAAGGTTTATTTATAAATATAGCTCTACAAAATTACGTGATGTCTTAGTTTCTGGTAAACGTTTAATCCATTTTTGTATCAAAGGTCAAAGCACTAAATAAAATATTAAAACAGATAGTCTTCCATTGAAAACGATTTATATGCTAATGTGTAAGTCCAACATTGATTTTTGTTATTTATTCTATAGTAAATAATAAAAGTGTGAAGGTTTGTCATTCATAGAGAGACCCAAATGAAAGAAGTGAAACTTACATTTTACTGTTTGTCAACGTTTGCATTACCAAAATACGGTTTATGTGTCATATAAGAGTTTTTATGCTCAGTGTGTGCACTACTGACAAAGTGAAAGTAGACTTCCCAAATCATGTATTCATACCCCAATTTTAAAGCATCGTATTTTTAATTCACAATTCAAACATGACAATGATTTCAAAATGTTCAAAACACATCAATGATGCCATTCAAATAAAATAATGAGCATTGAAATAAGGAAAATGCTATTTTAAAGAAGAGGAAATGAGGATTATTCATAACCGTCATACTGCGACTTACCCAAGGAAGCATTTCTTTTTTTCAATGGTGGTACTATGCCTTAATTCAATGTCAATTACGATCTAGCTACCCTATTGATATGAAGTAGATATTTTTGAAATAACACATCTGTTATCATTATTTCACTGTGACATGATTTGTATTTTGACAACTTTTTCTCTGCAAAAATTCATTATGATTAAAAGAGCGGAGTCAGGGCCATATTCAGTCGGTACTGGGGAGAAAAATGAGAATAAAGACACTAAAAGGCATCATATATTAAAGGAAATATATCAGGAAAGGGATTAAAAAGGGATATCCTAACTTGGGCTACTTGGCCTAGGTTAGACTAAAATAGATTCCCAGCTTAAAAATGCAACATATTTTGTGACGTGTTAAATAAGTCAAGTGATTTCATTTTGAATTCAAATTGATCCGTTTACACAGGGTTGGATCTAGCATTTTAGTTTATAGGTATGGGTGCACAACAAAACCTCTGAATGTGGAGCGTATGGTCCAGTGGTAGAGCACCGAACCCATGATCGGAGGGTCGTGGGTTCGATCCTCCGCTACGGCTATGTGTGGTGTCCTTGAGCAAGGCACTTTTTCTGCATATGCCTTGTACTGGTACTACCCAGGAAGACTTCGAGCGTGATTTGTCTAAGTTGTAAGAACTTGTTTCACAATCAAAGTAAAATAAATAAGTTTAAAACAACGGGCAAACTTGTTTTCGGTATTTATATAATGCATTTTAATAACGTATGGGAGCTGAGGAGGAGGTGCGTATGCCGTTTTTTAAAGAGTAGATTCGCCATTGATACAGGTTTACTCGTAGTGAAAATTGTTTCATCTTAGAAAGAGTCCGAGTGGCGTAAAGCAGTAGTTGAGTGCAGTCTATTTTAGAATGGGGATTTCGTTTAAAGTTTACAACTCCTATTTATGTATATTTTTTTGGCACGTTTTTTGGTGGAATTGTCATACCAAACCATTCAGATTCGATCTATTAATGGTAGTGAGATGTTTTTTTTATCAATTTTAAGAATTATTTCATGTTTTTAGACTTTGCTGGCGTGCCTACCAGATATATTCCCTTAAAGTACTGAATTCAAATCACATTCCAAAATTAAATTTTAGATACTCATCTTAACATGGTTCTGCATTGTCTGCGCCTCATTTTTGGAAAACTACGGTGTGTTTATGTTACATTGTATGTAACGTGTTCCCCAGGTTTTATCTTTATAGCTACCCAAGGGATCGCATATAGAGCAGTGGGTGTATTATAAGTCATATCCAACAGGCTATAAACAATTTATATTCAGTTTAATTGACGTATCCAGTATAAATTAACAACGTTAACAAAATGCACAATAATAAAATATTGTTATATGAATGATATCGTTAAGATAATTAGTTACTGTAGAGAAAAGTCTTCTTTTTTCTCTGTCGGTAATAAATAACAAATCTCATTGGTTCATTTGTCAATTGAATGAAAAGTAGCCTAGATTTATTTATTAAATCTTCAAGTTGATGGTATGTTCATGCTTTTTTTTTACATTCACATTTTTTCATTAAGCTTATTTTGCTCGTTTTGTCCCTTATAACTATATTCAAGTCTGGAGTTTTCAGCTGTTGTGACACACACTTGTAAAAACTTGATAAAACTTGTAAAGTGCATACCACAAGATATCACTGGCTAAAACAGATGTACGGAGGCACTGAACCTTGCTCTTCCCGATCGTCAAATCATAAAACGCGAGAGAAACCACAATACCTTATAGTGTAAGTGATTTCGAGGGTCATTCATCAAGTTTTTGTTTGATTTTACACCAAATTCCAAAGTGCATTGACTTACAGTTTACATAAACACATGTATAATATTTAAAATAAAAAAAACAAATATAAAACGTGCAATTACACTTTGAACTAAGAAACAAAACTCATACATTTTTTTTCTATCCATTTATATACACCGTAGAAAATATTCTCGTTCTCATACAATAAAAATTACAAGGCTAATTCACTAAATCTACGATAGAGGCGGAACTACAGACTTTACTTAATATTCCGGTTCACCATGGAAACGACAACGCCACGAGTGGTTTGCAGCCAGCGTAATTTGACCTTAAAACAAAGTTGTTTGACAAAAAAAACAATTACAGTTTATGTAAGAGTTAGTGCTAATTGGGTTTGAATAATGTATGCTATTGTGATTATTTGGTGTACATACACTCGAAGCCCCAAACATAAGCCCCAACTATTAGCCATTTCACTGCAGCTTTTAATTTAGTTTACACTCAATTATTTTACATTGACATGGACATGACAATACGCCAGAATGGCAAATATAAAAATAAAGACTGGGAACATAGCAGACAGGCAAATATACAAATACGCCACACTGGCAAATATACAAATACAGACTCCCGGAAAAACTGGGAACATCGCACAATGGCAAATATACAAATTCAGACTCCAGAAAAGACTGGGAACATCACACACTTGCAAATACACATATAAAGACACTTGGAAAGACTGGGAACATCACACACTTGCAAATACACATATAAAGACACTTGGAAAGACTGGGAAAATCACACACTGGCAAATACACATATAAAGACACTTGAAAAAAATGGGAACATCACACACTTGCAAATACACATATAAAGACACTTGGAAAGACTTGGAAAATCACACACTGGCAAATATACAAATACAGACTCGAGGAAAGACTGGGAACATCACACACTGGCAAATATACATATAAAGACACTTGAAAAGACTGGGAACATCGCACACTGGTAAATATACAAATACAGACTCCCGGAAAGACTGGGATCATCGCACACTGGCATATATACATATAAAGACTCCAGGAAAGACTGGGATCATAGCACACTGGAAAATATACAAATACAGACTCCCAGAAAGACTGGGATCATTGCACACTGGCAAATATACATATAAAGACCCCAGGAAAGACTGGGATCATCACACACTGGTAAATATACAAATACAGACTCTCGGAAAGACTGAGACCATCGCACCCTGGTAAATATACATATAAAGACACTTGGAAAGACTGAGAACATAGCATGCTGGTAAATATACATATACAGACTCCAGGAAAGACTGGGATCATCGCACACTGGCAAAAATACATATAAAGACACTTGGAAAGACTGGGAACTTTGCACGCTGGTAAATATACATATAAAGACGCCAGGAAAGACTGGGATCATCACACACTGGCAAATATACAAACACAGACTCCATGAAAGACTGGGAACCTCTTACACTGGCAAATATACATATAAAGACACTTGGAAAGACTGGGAACATCGCACACTGGCAAATATAAATATAAAGACTCCAGGAAAGACTGGGATCATCACACACTGGTAACTATACAAATACAGACTCCAGGAAAGACTGGGATCATCGCACACTAGCAAATATACAAATACCGATTCCCGGAAAGACTGAGATCATCGCACACTGGCAAATATAAATATAAAGACTCCAGGAAATACTGGGATCATCACACACTGGTAAATATACAAATACAAACTCCAGGAAAGACTGAGATCATCACACACTAGCAAATATACAAATACAGACTCCCGGAAAGACTGAGATCATCGCACAATGGCAAATATACATATACAGACTCCCGGAAAGACTGGGATCATCGCACACAGGCAAATATACAAATACCGACTCCCGGAAAGACTGGGATCATCGCACACAGGCAAATATACAAATACCGATTCCCGGAAAGACTGGGATCATCGCACACTGGCAAAATTTAATATACAAATACATACTCCCGGAAAGACTTGGATCATCGCACACTGGCAAATATACAAATACAGACTCCCGGAAAGACTGGGATCATCGCACACAGGCAAATATACAAATACAGACTCCCGGAAAGACTGGGACCATCGCACACTGGCAAATATACAAATACAGACTCCCGGAAAGACTGGGATCATCGCACACAGGCAAATATACAAATACAGACTCCCGGAAAGACTTGGATCATCGCACACTGGCAACAATACATATAAAGACTCCAGGAAAGACTAGGATCATAGCACACTGGCAAATATACAAATACAGACTCCAGGAAAGACTGGGATCATCGCACACTGGCAAATATACATATAGAGAGTCCCGAAAAGACTGGGATCATCGCACACTGGCAAATGTACAAATACAGACTCCCGGAAAGACTGGAATCATCGCACACAGGCAAATATAAATATAAAGACTCCCGGAAAGACTGGGATCATCGCACACTGGCAACAATACATATAAAGACTCGAGGAAAGACTAGGATCATAGCACACTGGCAAATATACAAATACAGACTCCAGGAAAGACTGGGATCATCGCACACTGGCAAATATACATATACAGAGTCCCGAAAAGACTGGGATCATCGCACACTGGCAAATATACATATACAGAGTCCCGAAAAGACTGGGATCATCGCACACTGGCAAATATACATATACAGAGTCCCGAAAAGACTGGGATCATCGCAAACTGGCAAATATACAAATACAGACTCCCGGAAAGACTGGGATCATCGCACACTGGCAAACATACATATAAATTTTATTGCAATAAAATTAAACCTTATTTTTTGCCAAATTTGATAAAAAAAAAAAATTATTATAATAAAACTTTCTTTTATAACATATGTATATCAATTTAATTATTTTCGCTGAATACAATACGGTTACCATTTTATTGTACATGCACAGCGAAAATATGCAATTTTCCTTTATTTCAAGCCAATTTTATGTAAATATATCATAATGTTTACAGTGAAGGAATTCATGTTACAAGAAAATGTTTGTACTCAATACTCAAAGTCTACTATACAATGATCAAAATAAACATCTCCCTGTGGTAAGAATGCATTCATTATCAGAAAATAAATGCGAATAAAAATAACGATTAATGGCAAATGAGCATTTTTCTTTTTTATTTACGTCTTTTGAATCATTCTATGAATAGAAAAAGCATGTAATAACAGTCAAGAAATGTAACTGATAAGTGCCATATGCCCCCAAATTTTATAATAGGCAGTGATGTATCCAATCCATTAATATTAAGAGTAATGGCTGAAGTTTCAGACTAGAGACGCAGTGGTATGTTGTTGTTGTTTTTACATTAAAGTGTGACCTTGACCTTGACATCTGCTGTAAAGGTCTGGGTGTTTATACAGGTTTATACAGGTGACACATCGTCATGTCATGTTGATCAATTGATAAATTGAAACGTGTTTTTGAAATCAATCTATGTATGATAAAGTTACAGACCAGACTTGAAATCTAAAGCAGACTCAAAGTGTTGTCAAACAAACTCAAAATGTGACCTTTACTTTTGAGGTACGGATCTCGGTCTTTCGTGCGACACGTCGTTATGTCAATTTGATTAATTGAGCCAAATTGGAGACAAAGTTATAGACGAAACATGAACTATCAAACAAATATGAAGTGTAAGTTGATCTTTATTCCATATTCAAATGAAGAGTTCATGCTCAACAGAAGTGTTCATGCTCAACTGAAGTGTTTATGCTCAATTGAAGATTTCATGCTGAACTGAAGAGTCCATGCCCATCTGAAGAGTTCATGTTCAATTAAAGAGTTCATGCTCAACTAAAGTGTGTATGCTCAATTGAAGAGTTCATGCTCAACTGAAAAGTTCATGCTCAACTCAAGATTCCATGTTTATTTCAATAGTTCATGCTCAACTGAAGAGTCCATGCTCAACTGAAGAGTCAAGGCTCTACTGAAGAGTTCATGCTCAACTCAATAATTCATGTTGAACTCAAGATTCCATATTCAACTGAAGAGTCCATGTTCAACTGAAGAGTTTATGCTTAACTGAAGTGGTTATGCTCAATTGAAGAGTTCATGCTCAACTGAAGAGTTCATGCTCAACTCAAGATTCCTTGCTCAACTGAAGAGTTCATGCTCAACTCAAGAGTTCATGCTCAACTGAAGTGTTCATGCTCAACTGAAGTGTTTATGCTCAATTGAAGAGTTCATGCTGAACTGAAGAGTCCATGTCCAACTGAAGAGTTCATGCTCAATTGAAGAGTTCATGCTCAACTAAAGTGTTTATGCTCAATTGAAGAGTTCATGCTCAACTGAATAGCTCATGCTCAACTCAGTATTCCATGTTTAATTCAATAGTTCATGCTAAACTGAAGAGTCCATGCTCAACTGAAGAGTCAAGGCTCTACTGAAGAGTACATGCTCAACTCAATTATTCATGTTGAACTCAAGATTCCTTATTTAACCGAAGAGCCCATGTTCAACTGAAGAGTTCATGCTCAACTGAAGAGTTCATGCTCAATTGAAGAGTTCATGCTCAACTCAAGATTACATGCTCAACTGAAGAGTTCATGCTCAACTGAAGAGTTCATGCTCAAATGAAGAGCCCATGCTTAACTTACGAGTTCATGCTCAACTCAGTAGTTCATGCTCAACTCAAAAACAAATGGACTCTTTATAACAAATTAGATATAAATATCTGTAACTTTTAAAAAACTCAAATCAAACTTTAATACTTTTCAATTCAAGGTTGAGTTAAATGCTTAAATTTAAACTTCGAACCAGGATTCAAACTCGCGTCCTCAACCGTAACGATGAAACGTAAATGGCCATCGGACTACAACACCATAGAAATCTCAGTCACCAAGAAACCATTCTTATGACCAAACACAATTTAGTAATTCTGACACCAACGAGGTCCTACTTTATTACAGAAGTAAACATTTTAGTTTCTTTCTTAAGGCAGTAAATGTAATAAACAGACATAAAAATGTTTTTTTCGGTCGAAACACTATATGTGAGACAGTTTGTCAGTTACAACGATAGGGCAGTGCTTATTTGCAGTTGTTCGTGCATGTATATGAAGTTAACGCCCACAAATAAAACTAGTTGCTATTTATAACCAGTGATATGTTGAACATGGTGTTAAAAGGTAGTTTCGTATCCAAGTTCTTATTTAAGATATGAGTCAACAACGCTGTAAATACGTATTAACTGACCTTGTCTGGCCGTTTCACAACGTTAACCTTAGATATTAGACGACAGTTAACGCATTATGGCCGAGTATGGGCGACTCACACTCTCCCCTATGTACCATTCAGCTTAAGGTAAAATAAAAGATTATCAGCATACGATGCAGCGAATTTAGAGACGAAGTCATTGCGGATTTTATCTAACTTTATCACATAAGTATAATTTTAAATGATTAGTCGGTTACGCGTCAGACTTTCAATCCAGGGATCGTGAGTTCGAATCCCCGCCCGGCAACAGTCTCCGTGATGATTGATTTACGACATTGCGTCTTATTATTGTTCGTCTCTAATCGCTGATTCAAGTTGGACAGTTATCAGTTACTTGCGGAGACGGGGTGTGCTGGAGTACTGGTTAACTTTCCAGGATCCCGCGAAACAGTGGTTAAGTTACCAGATCGCCTGTTAGCCCTCGATGACATATAAATGACGTTTAATATCCAATCAATCAATTAAATGATAAAGCAGGTGCAAAATAAGGACTTGCTATGCCGACAGGAAAGGTTTAGCATGCAGAAACACACACATTGATGACGTCATTGTATTTGTCTTGTGTTACATCCACGGATCAACACCATTTCGACCGTTGATAATAATAATATGTTAGCAGGACAAAATCAGTTGTTGCTTTTTTATTACACGATGGGGAATCAAAAAAAATATCACGTGACCACAAATGATGTCGACACACCGAAAGCCAGACGTAAACAGAGGAATTTAGGTACGAAATCGCTTTATTTAATAATGAATCAATTTACAAACGATATAGCCCAAAAAAGATGCCAATATATTCTCCTTTACGTGATATAATTATGTACGACTAGAATGCTTTATTCTTTTAGAACACGTCGATAATATTTCCGAGTCGGTATGGATATCGGCCACTTTCCTAAACTTGAATGCACGAACTCGCTTTTAAGGTTATTTTCACTGCGTTTTAAATTAAGATAAACTTTTTTTCAATACTTTAGATCCTTCAACACCTTCATTTTTTAAAAAAATGTGCAAACAAATAATTTTAAAGCATATATAAAGTAATGATGCCGATCACACCATTTGTAGAAAGTAGAAGTTTAGATGGCGACCACACCCGAAAACACTTTCTCGGTTAATGTCCGACAGAAATCCATTTTACTGCTCAATATATAAATGCAGGTTCAGTGTGAACACCGTAGCAACGTTATATAGGACAATTATTGTGTTTGTGTTGTTAAAAGGCAATCCATGAGTAATTAAATTTCATTGCGTGCAATACATACTAACTAGGTATCACATGACTGAAGATGTATCACGTGATCATTAGTTAGCCACATTAGTATATTTGTTTTCGACGCAGAAAAGATAGACACTACTTTTAAAGACCCACCCCACTCCTTCAGCCTTCCAATATAATTTTACATTCCGCTGGATTGCTGTTTATCAATATTTCAGTAATGTCAACCTGTTTGAGTTCATAATTGTTGTTTGAATCTTTTGGTTATTTCCAATTTCATATGCAAAACCTAACGACTTTGAAAGTCACATTTACTTTGTATATATTTGCGTTATGCTATGTTATTTGCTTGATTTGCTTAATTATTGTTTGGCAGAAAGTTGCCCTCCTTTTTCAATGGGAATAGTCTATAGAATAGTTCAAAAGATGTTAGTGACCTATTTGTTCAATGGTCTCAGACTTTTGTTTTGATCCAGTATAAGATATCACTGGGTTGTTAATTGCATTTTCAGTATGATATTCACATATTATATGATACATTATAATAAGTTTTTTTTAATGATTATAATGTTGCGTCATTTTATAAAAATAAAATAATATTCACATATACTGGAGTTGTGCATTAATCAATTCCCATATCAAAACTAGCTTCAATGATGTAGCACGGTGATCAATCATATTCAATATTGTTTAAGCTGACACAAAGAATATTGTATCCGGTCAGGGGCGTAGCTTGGCTGAAAACAATGTGTAAACACAATTTTAGGGGGTCACGGGGCATGCTCCTTCTTAAACAAATTTTAGCTAGACTGACCTTGGCGTATTTTTACATATAATTGTGGGGTTTAAGGAGCTTGGTTAACCTTACATTTAACCTTGAATTCACTGTTTTTATCCAAATAAATGTAATGTTTTAACGGTTGTTCTTTTTATGCAATTTTTTGGCATTTTTACTTTCTCAATTTCTCAGAAAAAAATGTAGGCACGTGCACCATGTACACATCTTTATTGATGGTTTTAGGTAAAATAAAGTAAACTAATATTATAAAAAAACGTTTCTTTCTTCTAATTTCAGAGAAAAATGGTAAGGCGCAAGCCGCATTTAACTTTGTGCAGAAAGGAAAAACGTGGTCAATATCTGCACCATATGACCACCACCAAAGATCCTGAAAGTCCAACAATACACAAAGTATCTCCCCGACCTTCACCGTTCCGGATCAGAATTGAAAAGAGAAAATTATTTCCCTTCAAAACACCGATGCCAAGGCCATTTCGATCGAGAAAGCTCGCCCTGCACTATGTTATTGTGTCAGCTATCAGAATGGCGCAAAATATGTAAATGAAACCACTGTGAAACTTGAGGATAACCCCGTTTATGTCCCATTAACTACAGACTCCTCCGATAAAAACAGTAGAATTATAAAGCAGAGAAGCGACAAATGGTTCGAGTTACGGAAAAGGGCCGAGGTAACAGACAGCACCTTGCACAAGGCTTTAGGATTTGATGGCATCTAAATGCAAAAGGAAAATTTTGAACAAGTAATTTGTCGTATTCCAGAAAAAGAACATTCATCGGAAATTATGGATTTTATGAGACGCGCAACAGATTATGGAATCAACGCAGTGGCAACCTTGGTCGGAAAGGTGATACCAGTTTTACACCCTGATTTAATATTCTGTGAGGAAGGATGTGTGGAAGTAGAAAATCCAGATCAAGACACCTTTCTGGTTGTATCTCCAGATAGGAGTAAAAGACAGAATAATTGCTTGGGATCGACATAGGTTGCTATCGAGATAAAATGCCCTGTTCGTGGAGTCCATATAAAGTTTCCTACAAGGTATTTGCTGATGTGTTTATCTAAAATTGAAGTTCTCAATGTAAAAAGCCTTTTATATCTTAGATGGACTGTAGATGACTCAATAGTTTATCGCATTCAAAAATATTCAGATTTTTTTTTGTAAATCAATGAAACTTTGTCTCTCCCTCTATCATGGAGCAAATGTCAAAAGAGCAATACAACTATCAGATGAAGCAAAGGAACTTCGAGAAGAGATAATCTAGAAATCTAAATAAATTGAAAGTATCGGACTCTTTCCATCAGCTTCAGTTGACGAAAGAAATATATATCTCTGTTGGAAATAAGTCGGTTAGCATTGAGTTTATTTAAGAAACTCCCAAGTCTGTTAAAGAGGTGAAATTAGTGTATTACGAGTTTACACGTGGAAAGACTTCAGAAGCTGTGGTATTCGTTTATTCTGATTTAGATCGTAGTTTCAAAAAAGAAAAGGTTAAGTGCGCACTAGTTGAATGGTTTACTAAAGGCTACAGTCTTCAAACAGAAACGATTAGACAAATAGCAGAAGAGGTTCACATGCAATGTCATGATATGGCAATTCGCATGCCATGTCAGCCATTTGACGGTAAGTGGCATAATATAATTGTCAGATCAATAACAGGACAGCCATTGACTAAATTACAGCTTCAAAATGTTGTATGGAGTGAGGTAGAGCAGATGCGGAAACAAGTCATTGTGTCTTAATTAAAGGCTTTGAATAAAGATTGTAACTGGAGATTCGCCTGGAAGCACAAAAATAACACAGAAAACTCACACAGAGTGATAGAAGCCACAAAAAACGGAATTATGCTACCCAAATTTAAATGAACAATGGAAGTATTCCCAAGGATAAGGAAAATATCCAAATTGAAAGCGTGCGCGATAACCCAACACTAATAGATGCTATTCATGAATCTGTCATAATCTCTGGTAGTGCAGATGAAGAAGTTTTAGGGGCATCTCAAGTGAAAGATTTGATTGCATTGTCGAGTAACATAAATGAAGATGAATGTTTGAGGCAGCTAACAGAAGAAACTGAGGAACGAAAATCAATTTCATTTATCGAAAATCAATATGACGATGATGACAATACAAGTGATGACTAGTTCACCTCTACATCAAGTGGAAATGTACCTATGCCGTCTTCTAAACCGTTGTTTACTGAAAATGATGCGGGGCACATGTTAACAATGTTACAAACTGATGGTAATTGTAACAGAAAAAACAGTGGACTAATTTAACAGCAGAACACACATTACAGCAGATTTCATCGGTAGGCAAGCTTCAGAAATTGCGAAATGTGGAGTTGTAAGGTATACAAAGCATACAAAAGATACCAAGTTGAAGGAAGCGGTTTCGAAGCTGAGGAAGATCCAACAACTCGCAACCATGTTTAATCTGGAAAGAAGTGACAAAAGTGGACCGTTACCTTTTCAAAAGAAATCTATAAAAAGTCTGTCCGACATGGCGTCAAGTGTCCTATCGAAAACAGTTACAAGAAGTTCTTAATGCAATAAATGCGAAATATATTTTGCCATCTCGGTATAGATATTGGATAGAAAATTCGCCACTAGTTAATAATCCAAAGCTTGAAAATATAGAAGAGTCAAAGGAATGGGATTATTTGCCAGATAAAGTCTTCGAAGACAACAATTAGAAGTCGGATGTATAGATTCCACGAATTTGTGTATACGTACAAGACGAAAATGTTGTAAAGGTGATCTTGTCTCTTTGTCGAATTACGCATACGTAGACGTCGCTAAATCAAGAAAAACATTTTTGACTCCTATTATGATGGAAGAGATTACAGATCCCGTGGCTGTATCAATGGCCATTACCCATTTTCCGAGGCTGTAGAATCTCATATGAGACAGAATGGAAATGAAGATTCTGCTAATCTATGTAAAGACATAAGAAGCTGGTGGGAATCAGAAGATAAACCAGGCATACCGTCCATAAGAAGAATTGTAATGTGAACTGATCTCAGAAACAGGCTTTTAAAAAAGGTCAACTTTGAGAGGTAACCTCCACCGACGATGTTCATAAGCGGCTGGTTAATTCAGCTATTGGAGGCATTGATTGCCAACATCAACGCCAAAGCACTGTTGTATTCTTGATAGGAAATACTTTCTTTTCTTTGGCTCTTAATGACAAGAGGGGTCAAGGAACAGTGTCAACTGAGGAATTTGGACAGTTTATCGGGGCATCAATAGAACAATTACAGAAGCGTCTAGATCCAGAAAGGTAATATGATGTTTAAATACATATAAGCACACCTGTTACTAATATCATTTATTCGTGGATCCCAGGAAACATCAAGAGATATTATTAACATACATGTCACAATAAATTGTTTTATGTAAGATTTAAAAATAAATCAGATAAAAAAATAATAACAAACCACAATAATTGATTGAAAGAGATGAACAGAATAAAAATTAAACGTTTAGTGTAACTCGTGACATTTACTCTTATATGAAACATGCTTACTTGTTTTAATTTTTCCAAAAGGTTTGCCTATGGGACCGCAAAGTCGACGGTTTATAACCTTGTGGGAGATGCAAAACTATTGTCTTCTCCAAATGTTATGACGTGTGACATCTGTGAGAATACACCTTCCGTGATTGGTAGAACTATACATATAAGGCAAGTTCCAAAAAAAAGTTACATATATGTAGGTTTGGATGCGGAATATGTATTCATGGTGCATACAACAGACGTGTTGTGTGAGTCCTTTAAGCTCATATTCATATGACTTAAACGGCAACATATCCACTCTATACAGTTGCTTTTTTTTTTGCATGCTGGTCACTATATTCGGGTTATGATATATATTTAACGAGTTGGTTCTATGTTTGTTTAACTATCCCTGATAAAAGAATAATAGTATGCCACAGCGTGAGTGGATTCTAATATCGTCCCTAAGTGTACCTTTTTTAAAAATTGCCATAAATCTGAGTTGATCACGAATCTGTTGTCCATTGAAAGAAGTCAAGTGTATGTTGGACATGACAAAATAGCTTTAAAAACATAATTTACGACCTTTTGATCTGATTATGTGATTTAAATAAATACCAGTTATGTGGTGTTACACGATTACTATAGCTCATCATAGTTATTTTGTGATAGTGCAACCAACGGTGCCTAAAAGTTAAACTGACCCGTTGCAATACTGTTAACTAATCACCTGACGCTGTAACATACTATACATACCGCGAAAACAGTACTTTAATGCTTAATAATTATTCTTTGGAATTCAGGAACCATCAGTTTGACTCAGTGGAGAGACGAAAAATAACTGAAAGGAAAAAAGAAGTTACTATTAGTACTAGTCGCAACTGCTTCAGAAGGGATATCTAGGAGTTCGTTGGAATTATGCCAGGAGAAATGACTCCAAAATGTTGTTGACAAAGAAAATGGGACTCGAGTTAGATAACTGACATGAGACAGTTGTTATATTAAGATTTAAAAAATGTTACAAATATAAATGCTAAGCGGTTCACACTATGAAAATGGTTAACTTTTTTTTATCAAGTTTGCGAAACCTGCACTATTGAAGCACTCCTTTATCAAAATAGTTTTGTTTGCATAATTGTTAATTGTTGTGACGTCATTTATAATTCCATGTAATTGTTAAATGCTATACAAATTATATGAAGATAAAAGAGTCAAATGTTCAAAAATAATACTTGATTATCATTGGATGAAAATAGAGTCTGAACTATAAGTTGTGTTTGAAAGTTTACTTTTGTAGTTCGTGTATGGTTTATATGTCAATTTACGCAACTGCTGGATAGGCTTGATATTTCCTCTTGAGCATCAAGCAATAATCATTCCCATTTTGTATTGTACAGTATACAACGCATGCAATTTAATCTTTATGGCATATCTTATCATAATAAAACCAAATGCTTCTTTAATTCTTATTTTATTAAATCTTATAATTATTATCTAAAACATACAAAGCTGTAATATAAACGAACACAGTACAAATTTAAACAATACAAATGATATTATGACTGGCATGAGTATCAACATATTATAATATATAAAAAGATAAAGTGAGCACAGTTTTTCTGAGATCATGTAACTAAATGTGTAGTTTGATTAAAAGTATATATAACAAGAATCACAGTCCAAAATCACATAAAAATCAAGCTTTAATCACAGGTAAAATCACAGGTTAAATCACAGGTTAAATCACAAGTTAAATCACAGGTTCAATCATAGGTTCAATCACAGGTTCAATCTCAGGTTAAATCACAGGTTAAATTACAGGTTAAATCACATGTTAAATTACAGCTTCAATCACATGTTAAATCACAAGGTAAATCACATAAAACTCATAGTTAATACAAAACGAACAAACCTACCCTGGAATATTTTTAATTTTATTTATTGATTATGGCATTTTCTGTGTCGGCTCACATTGCCTTAGAACCGGAAAAACTTTCCACATTCATCACAATAGTGACGCTTTGCGCCTACGTGCATGGTCATGTGATCTTTCAATGTGTGTTTGTCGGCCACTGCAAATTTACATATCTTACACTTTATGACATCGACCATGTCTTCCCTACGTATATGTTTGTTAAATCTGCATTCGTTGAGAATCCCTTGCCATATTTCAAACATACGTGAGTTTTTTTTCTTTTTGAGCGCTGCATTTGCAATTATTTAATGTTTAATCATGAACGCAAGTTTTATATATTTCAATTTTTATTCTGAGGAAACGATAGGCGCGTGCATTATACAAAAAATATAATCACGCACTGTGACCTTTCGAAATAAATACCCACGCGTTTATGAGACAACGTTTTCATGTATAAATTCTAATTATGTTTTGTGAAAATATTAGCAAAGTCAATATTAGACACGAAAATAACACTTATTTAGGTTTCATAAATATAAAATATGTTAGACAGAGGGAACATACTTATAACGTAACTACATAGAAAAATAGATATACATGTATTTGCAAAGTGATTCTGTTTTTCTATATATGCCGGGCCTGATTAGCCCTGTGGGTTACGCGTCTGACTATCAATCCAGGGGTCGTGAATTCAAATCACCGCCCGGAACCAATCTCCGTGATAATGACATACGACATTGAGTCTCATTATTATTCGTATCTCACCGCTTATTCAAGTGGGAAAAAATATCAGTTACTTGCGGAGATGGGGTGTTCTCGAGTACTGGTTAACCTTTCAGGATCCCAGGAAATAGTAATTATGTTAACTGATCGTATGCTAACCCTAGATGGCATGAAAATGAAGCGAAATATTCATTCAATCAATCAATTAATTATCTATATAGTAGACAAACACATCTGTTTAATTCATTAATCATGATTATTATATTAAGAACACCGGAAAAGTTTCGAAAAAAAACTCAGTACAGATGTGTTACTTGATAAAACACTGAAAATACGAATAAATACTTTCTGGTGACGTTTTAAATTAGCTTGCCAACAAACAGCTTATCACAACACGTATACCTGCCTTGTACAGTATGCAAGAGTTCATATTGTCTAAGGCCACTGTTTAGGCATTTCCCGCAATACCGACAAAGAGATGGAGTAGCCATCCTGCAAAACTGACGATAATAAGCTTTTTAAGAAATTGTATGTTTCAAATAATATCACTTAATATCTATAAATTATTTCATTTAATTGCGCACTAAATTTGTGCTGGTACATTAAGTAACGTAGACGGTGGTGTCTCAATGTAAAACTTCAAAATATTAGTCTATATATTTTAAAGAAGGCGACTTATCCAAATTAATGTTATTTAGTTGTCTTCACACACGAATCAACATAAATATCTACTCAGAGCTTCGTCATTTAATTTAGTTAAAATGTTACTTTTTTCAAACAAGATTATAATAGATTAAAAACATACACGCAAATAAATCCTCACTAAATAAACTTTCACTTGGATGTGTTCAACAAATAACGTTTACAATTAACAGGTTTCGCACTGGATGACGTCATGCATTCAAGTTTTTGAAAGAAACGGAGCCGAAATTGAAATAAGAACATTTCCACTGAGCCATTTAAACAAGAATAAAAAAGTTAAAACGTTAATAGACAAACGTTTAAATGATTTTAGTTTTAAACTTATTTTTATTGTTGCAGCAAGAACACTCTTTGGAAACTTAAAGAGTTATAGTTTTTTCTTCATTATACAACACTCAAGTTTCTCAGATACTGTTGTACATCTTTAAAGACAAATTAATTATATTGAACAATTCTGTGCATCTGTTGATATGAAAATTAATCTCGATCAATCAAAAATTGTTGTTTTTAGAAATGGAGGCATCGTCAAGCTTACAGAAAAGTGGACTTATTGTGGAGATACTATAGATGTTGTTAAATTTTATAAATATTTAGGTGTTTATTTCACGCCAAAATTGCTATGGTCAAAAACGCAAGAATTGTTGGCATTGCAAGGTATTAAGTCTGTTGCCTGTATATTTAGATTTCAACGTAAATTTGGACATCTAAATTCAATAGATATGTTTAAAGCATTTGACGCTATGGCCAAACCTTTACTTTGTTATGGCTCTGAAATCTGGGGATACAAGTATGTTGAAAAAATTGAAAAAGTGCAAGTCAAATTCTGTAAACAGTATTGTAATTTATCACAAAATACATCTGATATTCTAGCGCTAGGAGAATGCGGAAGATTACCGTTTGTATAACTTATATTCCCAACTGTGTAAAATTTTGGCTAAGAATTATACGTATGGAAAACCATAGATACCCTAAACAATGTTATACAATGCTAAAACAATTAGATGAAGCAGGCAGAAGAACTTGGGCTAGTCATATTAGAGAATTACTTTTTATTTATGGATTTGGATATGCTTGGCTTGCCCAAGATGTTGGAAATGACATAAATTTTATTTAAAACACGCATTTAAGACTGCTATTTACAAAGATGGATCGCAGGTCTAAACGAGTCTCCTAAATCTCTGTATTATAAACATTTTAAATCTCATCTGTATTCAGAATCATACTTAGACATTGATTTATCATATATTTTAAGAAAAACGTTGTCAAATTTTCGTTGTTCGACCCATACTTTAATGATCGAGAAGGGAAGACACTTATCAATAGATAAAAAATTAAGATTCTGTCCTATAGGTATGAAAAATAATATTTCTGTAGTCGAAGATGAGTTTCACTTCTTCTTTGAATGTAATGAGTATGAAAATTTTAGACAAACTTTTTTCAAATCTAATTGGTTAAGAAATAGATCGCTTAACATGTATTACATAATATTTAGCTTGAAAGATGAGAAAAGCATTGTCAGTATTGCTAGATATCTTTTAAATGCTTTTAAAAGAAGACAAGAAGTTCTAGATTTGCCGATTTAAAGAAATATTAACAAGAGTAAACTACTGTATTATTAATTAGACAGTATTTAAATAGTTTCACTTTATTTTGAATATAAATATTCATGATATGATTTAATAGTCTTGTTCATTATAGTTTTAATATTGGATTTATATATAGCTACATTTATTTCAAATCATATATCTTCAAAAATATATGTTACATCTGTTACTTTATAACACTTTTGAAATGCTTAAACCTGAAATGATCTAATACAAATGTTATTATTTTTGGATTTATATGGCATGTTATTAGCTTATATTCACTTGAATATGTGAATTCTGTAATATTGACTTGTATAAATGTATAATATTAAATTTGTGTCACTCTATATGATGTATTTACATGTTGTATTTTGGGCCGGAGGCCTATATTACTGAAGAAAATATGTCTATGTCTATGTCTACTCCGTGAAGAGTTTGTGCATGTGGACTAACATAAAATGATTTTGGCTGTGGTCGCCATCTAAAATTCTACTTTCTGCAAATGGTATGGTCGGCATCATTACTTTATAATTATATACTTTGAAATGGTTTATTTGCACTTTTTTTAAAAAAGTGAAAGTGTTGAAGGGTCTAGAATATTGAAAACAGTTTAGTTTATTTCAAAACGCAGCGAAAATAACCTAAAAAGCGAGTTCATGCATTCAAGTTTCGGAAAGTGGCCGATATCCATACCGACTCTGAAATATTGTCGAAGTGTTCTCAAAAAGTAAAGCATTCTTGTCGTACATACTTATATCAAGTAATGGAGAATATATTGGCATCCTTTTTGCGCTATATCGTTTGTAAATTGATTCATTAATAAAAAGTAATGAGCGATTTCTTACCTAAATTCCTCGACCTCACTTGATAGATTTAAAAGAATCAGATATTCTCTATTATTAGGAAAATAAAATAACATCCATATAAATGAGAAACTATCCTGCGAAAAAGATGAAACCTTACCTTATTTGCAGACAGTTTTTATACATTAACGTAAAGAAATGATTGAAAGCGACCAGACAACCTAGTTAAGAAAAGAAGCAAATGTCATTTTTATCTTATCCAATCAGAACTTGGAGAGCAATCAAAAGTCTAGCACACCCAGCTAATTTCCTTCAATATGTTAGCTCCCTGCATTTAGTAACATGTAATCATTGTATGATGTTATATGGCTGTAAATATTAAATCAAACCAAGAGACAAGATCTAAAACAAATCTGTATAGCTGGAAGATATAACTGCAGATATACTGGTGACTGGGTAAACAGGTACTTAATCACAAGTATATTTATTGTTTATTGTTTGCCCTATACATAATAATTTTGATGGAGTCTCAAAATTGTTGTTTGAATAGGCGATGACTCGTTCCGTAAGCGTGGTTGCACATTTCGCTACTGACTGGCTGGTAACTAATCTCATTCCAGATCACTTGTCGTTCTCACAGAGGACCGTGCATGGTTTTAATCAGCCTGCTGATTAATGGCAGTAACACATGTAATACAATTAACAACCCTAGTCACCGGCCGAATCTTTATTTTCATCTCGTACAGTACTGAAAACCTGAATTTGGAAAACATAACTGGCATCCAAAAAATGGTGATACCAGTGTATTGCTGGTTTGGCGGTCACATACAATTAAATAATCTTGGTGTTCATTATTTAAAAACAAATATAATCCGAAAAAATCCTTAAAGGCTCAGCTTGTATAGATCACCAGATTAAGAAATGTAATAAGGTCAATGATAAGTCATGTAAAATATAAGACAAACATGCTAATTTAAACATTCAATACGGGCATATATCACGTGAATGACATTTTGTTGCCGATTTGCTTATAAAACTTGAATTATTTTCACACGAACGTTCAAATTATGAACATCAACTGTTGGCAACATTTAGCATTCCTCGGGCACTGCTCGCACTTTCTAGTGTTTTTTTTTGTTTGATTTGGAGAACTGAGCGAGGTGTTCCGAATGCTGATGGCAATTGCGAGGTAGTGCAAATATATCGATTACCAGAAATTGTTAAGGAAAGAATACGGCGGCGTGCAGTTGTGCTGTTTTTCCATACACAGTGTTAAACATGTTTGATACCTGCAATGTAAATATGGAAGGTCAATTTATATTTTTCTAAACAACTGATAATGTAAAAATCAGAAATTTTGCACGGTTGAATTAGTTCATACAAACTGCCACGAAAACAAATAAAACACAATATAAAATGAATATTTCAGTACCAAAACTCAACTATCAAAATGTAAATATCCTTATCGTGGTTCAATAACTTGCTAAACTATTTAAGTGCCAAATAAAAAATTATTTAGGCATAGAAATAAACGTTAACCAGTGTGTGTCCACACAATTTAAAAATAAAACACAACGATGTTAACTTCATTTCAGAATAAATAACAGAGACACACACACCTACTAGATTCTTTAATTAATTAGGCAACATCAAGTCGTTAAGCTAATGTGTCTCCTCTCCTGATGATACGATCGTGTGAATGTGTCCCAGTAACAATTGATTTCTCTTGATAAACTGGTGATCATTAAATGGTCGTAAATATTTATTTTTATGTCCTTTACTTGATACCGTTTTATCAGAGGATTATCTAGATATACCGACATTATGTAATACGAACGCCATATATAAGATATCTTCATAAAATGTCACTGATTTTGTAGCCGTCATATTACATGTACAAGATACATGTACCCCAGTCAAACTACCTTTTATGCCCAGACAAATTGCATGCAACCAACGTGGTGTGCCTGGCGGAGAATGTTAAATGCATAGGCATAACGTGACCGGGATTTAAACCAGTGAGACACATGATCTTATCTAGTTATGTTAAACATAAGCTGTTCGAAAAATCATCTTAAAAATAATCTGCACAATATTGTTTTCTTTGTTTCAAAATACAACACAAGTCCCACTCTTGGGCATAGTCGTACCACGGTGAATATGTAAAGGGTTGGGTGAGACACAGTTAAAGACGCTGAAACACGGATATTCTCTGGCCTTGCTGGTAAAACCAGGGTTCCATTGAATGCCTCTTGGGTATTAACTCTGACAGCTGGTGTCACAATCTGATCCATGAGGCGCAGTTTCAGTACCTATAAATATCTGCCCAGTAGAATTGGTCTGACTAGTGTCTTTCAACGTTTTGACGTTTTGCGAGAAGCTCGGCCTATTTAATCCGCCATGGATTTCTACCATATTGTTAGCTTTCTTTGCAGTGGTATCCAAGCGTTCATGTTATAAACGATTCTATGTGCAATTGTATCGAAGATTGTCTTGGTAAAGCTGCAATGTTCGACACAGGGTTAACTACGAAACTGAGTCTACTCATTAAAACACGTGCATTAAGTTTGATATTAATTTGGTCAATCATTTCAACCCTTAAAGAATCAAACATTTTAAAGCTTTATGCTGCAAAGTGTCATAGCCAATGTAACAAATGATAATAACGATTCCGTTACTACGTCACTGAAGAATAATACAATACAAATCTTCAAATACATGTATAACTGAACAACCACAACAGAAGTGGTGTCCTAAACAATTACGTCTGTTTATTTCTGATTAGTAAAACACAATAACTCACTATTCTCTTTAAAGGGAGATCTTAATCAGCATACCCAGATGTAAGTATTAACAGGATACGTAGATCGTAAACAGCAGTCCCAATTGTAAGTATTAACTGGATATGTATATCTTAATCAGCAGACCAAGATGTAAGTATTAACTGGATATGTATATCGTAATCATCTGTCCCAGATGTAATTATTAACTGGATATGTATATCGTAATCAGCAGTTCCAGATGTAAGTATTAACTGGATATGTATATCTTAATCAGCAGTACCAGATGTATGTAATAACTGGATTTGAAAATCGTAATCAGCAATGCCAGATTTAAGTATTAGCGGGATTCGAATATCTTAATCAGCAGTCCCAGTTGTAAGCATTAACTAGATATGTATATCGTAATCAGCAGTTGAAGAAGTAAGTATTAAGTGGATATGCATATCGAAATCATCTGTCCCAGATGTAAGTATCAACTGATTACGTAGATTGTAATCAGCAGTCCCAGATGTAAGTATTAACTGGATATGTATATCGTAACCAGCAAGCATACTCAGATGTAAGTATTAACTGGATATGTATATCGTAATCAGCAGAAACAGATGTAAGCATTGACTGCATATGCATATCGTAATCAGCAGTCTCAGAGTTAAGTATTAACTGGATATGTATATCGTAATCAGCAGTCCCAGATGTAAGTATTAACAGGATACGTATATCGTAAACAGCAGTCCAAATTGTAAATAATAACTGGATATATATATATATATATATATATATATATATCTTAATCAGCAGTCCCAGATGTACATTATTAAATGGATGTGTAGAACTGAATCAGCAGTCCCAGATGTAAGTTTTAACTGGATATGTATATCTTAATCAGCAGACCCAGATGTAAGTATTAACAGGATACGTATATCGTAAACAGCAGTCCAAATTGTAAATATTAACTGGATATATATATATCTTAATCAGCAGTCCCAGATGTAATTATTAACTGGATATGTAGAACTGAATCTGCAGTCCAAGACGTAAGTATTAACTGGATATGTATATCTTAATCAGCAGACCCAGATGTAAGTATTAACAGGATACGTATATCGTAAACAGCAGTCCAAATTGTAAATATTAACTGGATATATATATACATGTATATCTTAATCAGCAGTCCCAGATGTAATTATTAACTGGATATGTAGAACTGAATCAGCAGTCCCAGATGTAAGTATTAACTGGATATGTATATCTTAATCAGCAGACCCAGATGTAAGTATTAACTGGATATGTATATCGTAATCTGCAGACCCAGATGTTAGCATTGACTGCATATGCAAATCATAATCAGCAGTCCCAGATGTAAGTATTAACAGGATACGTATATCGTAAACAGCAGTCCAAATTGTAAATATTAACTGGATATATATACATATCTTAATCAGCAGTCCCAGATGTACATTATTAACTGGATATGTAGAACTGAATCAGCAGTCCCAGATGTAAGTTTTAACTGGATATGTATATCTTAATCAGCAGACCCAGATGTAAGTATTAACAGGATATGTAGATCGTAATCAGCAGACCCAGATGAAAGTACTAACTGGTTACGTAGATCGTAATCAGCAGTACCAGATGTAAGTTTTAACTAGATATGTATATCTTAATCAGCTGTCCCAGATGAAAGTACTAACTGGTTACGTAGATCGTAATCAGCAGTCCCAGTCGAAGTAATTATTAACTGGATATGTAGAACTGAGTCAGCAGTCCCAGATGTAAGAATTAACTGGATCTGTATACCTTAATCAGCAGTTTCCAGATGTAAGTATTAACAGGATATGTATACCTTAATCAGCAGTTGAAGATGTAAGTATTAACGGGGTACGTAGATCGTATTCAGCTGCCCCAGATGTAAGTATTAACTGGATACGTATATCGTTATCAGCAGTCCCAGATGTAAGTATTAACAGGATACGTATATCATAAACAGCAGTCCCAGATGTAAGAATTAACTGGATCTGTATACCTTAATCAGCAGTTTCCAGATGTAAGTATTAACAGGATATGTATACCTTAATCAGCAGTTGAAGATGTAAGTATTAACGGGGTACGTAGATCGTATTTAGCTGCCCCAGATGTAAGTATTAACTGGATACGTATATCGTTATCAGCAGTCCCATATGTAAGTATTAACAGGATACGTATATCGTAAACAGCAGTCCAAATTGTAAGTATTAGCTGGATATGTATATCGTAATCAGCCGTCCCAGATTTTAGGAATAACTGGATACGTATATATCTTAATCAGCAGCACCAGATATAAGTATTAACTGGATACGCATATCTTAATCAGCAGCCCCATATATAAGTATTAACTGGATAAGTATACCTTAATCAGCAGTTGAAGATGTAAATATTAACGGGGTACGTAGATCGTAATCAGCTGCCCCAAATGTAAGCATTCACTTGACATGTATATCTTAATCAACAGTCTAACTGGATATGTATATAAATCAGCAGTCACAGATGTAAGTTTTAACTGGATATGTACATCGTAATCAGCAGTCCCAGATGTAAGTATTAACTGGATATGTACATCGTAATCAGCAGTCCCATATGTAAGTATTAACTGGATATGTATAACGTAATCAGCAATCCCAGATGTCAGTATTAACTGGATATGTAGATAGTAATCAGCAGTTCCAGATGTAAGTATTAACTGTATATGTATATCGTACTCAGCAGTCCCAGATGTAAGTATTAACTGTATATGTACATTGTAATCAGCAGTCACAGATGTCAGTATTAACTGGATATGTAGATAGTAATCAGCAGTCCCATATGTAAGTACTAAATGGATATGTATAACGTAATCAGCAATCCCAGATGTAAGTATTAACTGGATATGTATATCGTAATCAGCAATCCCATATGTAAGTATTAACTGGATACGTATACCGTAATCAGCAGTCCCAGATGTAAGTATTAACTGGATATGTATACGGTAATCAGCAGTCCCAAATGTAAGTATTAACTGGATATGTATATCGTAATCAGCAGTCCCAGATGTAATTATTAACTGGATATGTATATCGTAATCAGCAGTCCCAAATGTAAGTATTAACTGTATATGTATATCGTAATCAGCAGTCCCAGATGTAAGTATTAACTGGATACGTATATCGTAATCAGCAATCACATATGTAAATATTAACTGGATATGTATATCGATCTTAGCAGTCCCATCTGTAAGTATTAACTGGATATATATATCGTAATCAGTAGTCCCAAATGTAAGTATTAACTGGATATGTATATCGATCTCAGCAGTCCCATATGTAAGTATTAACTGAATATATATATCGTAATCAGCAGTCTCATATGTAAGTATTGATTGGATATATATATCGTAATCAGCAGTCCCAGATGTTAGTTTTAAGTGGATACGTAGAACGTATTCAGCAGTCCCAGATGTAAATTTTAACTTGATACGTAGATCGTAATCAGCTGTTCCAGATGTAAGTATTAACTGGATATGTATTTTATAATCAGCAGTCCCAAATGTAAGTTTTTACTGGATATGTAGATCGTAATCAGCTGTCCCAGATGTAAGTTATATTTGATGTGTAACTGGGAGCTATAACACTCGTACAAGTTAAATGTGATATTTGAAAGTTTATTCGGCGCAATGTCAGAATAATGTGACTGAATGGGGTATCACACCATGTGTCTGCGGCATGATACTCCAGTGTAACAGCGCGGAATAGAGCTTAGAATCCAGCAAGTAGACACCTTCCCGATATAACTGATAGCGTGTTGAGAGCGACGCTAACCACCACACAAGTAAATGTTAATTCAATTTTCAAGATTATCAATTTTGGGTAACATGTTTTAAATATCAATCTTCAAGAAACTTTCTGTGTATAATTTACAAAAAAAAACAACCTTGAGAGATGATCTACATGTTTATATGTAAATCTCTCACGGTTGAGTTGTATATTGTATTACTAGAGCAAAACTGTAAATTCAATCATATTTTTTAAAAAATGATCAATATCCAAGTTATATTTTGTATTTCCAAATTGAATTATATACACAAAATGTCCACGCTCTAAGATGACATGGATGCACATGATATTAAAAGAAATATAAAAATGGTTTACATCCAAGTTGAATTTTAAGTTTGAATATTGTACATATTGTAAACCTGCAATCTTCAAGTTAATCTATGTACTTTAAAGAAAGTTGAGTCTCTCCAAGATGATCTACTTGTACATTACATACATGTGTACATTAAACAAGTTAAATCTTCAAGTTTACGTTTTGTATCTATTATATAAAATGCAATTATGTATTCAAAAGAAAAGAAATCTCCTTACTGATATACACGCACACTGTTTATTTCTTTAAAAAAGAAACAATCTCCAATTTTAGTTATATTTTGGCAAACTCAGCTGTTGAACTATCGTACAGCCACTCGGCGTTAGCATTTCAATGACAGCCTTCTGTTAGAGTAATTACAACTTATAAAACATTTATCCTGCGAAACTTGTATATGCGACTATAAAACCTGGACATGTTTGCCAAGGTAATTACATGCCTGTCTGAAGGACATGTGTGTAACGGCAGTTATTGTGTTTCTAGATGTTTACTAAGATAACAACAAGAAGCATATTTATATATCATTATACTTTTAACTGGCTTTAACGCCGTCTTAACTATATGTTATTTATAGCATCCAGTTTTATTGGTAAAAGAACAGCATAAAATGAATAGAATATTTATTAACGTTTTCAAAATTAACTTGAAAACTGTGTTGCATCAAATTGCCGGCCCACGGCTGAAGGATGCTGGTTCGCTAAATGAAAATATAAGATTTGTAATGCAGTTATAACTAATATTTATTAGACTACTAGTATTATCTTATAACAAATGAAAAATGATTATGATAAAGACATGTTTCTTTTGCTCGTGCTATTTGATTTTTTAAGATGATACCTACATCAAATATAGTATTTGGATATTTCTGATAAAACTTAGGTCATAATGTTTACATTCTATATTATACATGTATTTATGTACCTTAAAATGAACATTATAAAAACCTGGATAACACAGACGTTATACTGATAAAAATACACTGAGACCTAATATTTTGTAATAAAAACATAAAGAAAATATAATGTAGGATAATTTCACTTTTTGATTTTACGTCCTTTGGTACTTCTTAAGCACATTATGAATATATAAAGGAGTTGGTAAAGTTTGTGTGCATATTAAAGACGGGTTATCAAGTGACCTTACATAGTACCTATTTCGGCGATATTTTGAAAATGATTCTATATGAAATTGATTACATTAGAAAACAATCAATTCAGTATAAAAAACTAGAAGTCCCGTCCATACTTTCATATACCTATACAACTGTTTAAATAGAAAAGTACTAGTCGTCCCATTCATACCCTTATATACCTATACAACTGTTTAAATAGAAAAATACTAGTCATCCCATTTATACTCTCATATACCTATACAATTGTTTAAATAGAAAAATACTAGTCGTCCCATTCATACTCTCACATACCTATGCAACTGTTTAAATAGAAAAATACTAGTCGTCCCATTCATACTCTCATATACCTATACAACTGTTTAAATAGAAAAATACTAGTCGTCCCATTTATACTCTCATATACCTATACAATTGTTTAAATAGAAAAATACTAGTCGTCCCATTCATACTCTCATATACCTATACAACTGTTAAAATAGAAACATACAAGTCGTCCCATTCATACTCTCAAATACCTATACAACTGTTTAAATAGAAAAATACAACAATATTTATATAAATATTTGTTTCACTTTAAGGGATTAAATTGGCATAATACCGTCAATTCCCTGTCCGAAATACACACGCCCAGCATAAAGATACACTTATAACTTAAAGATATACGCGTCTGAAGTGTCTAATTACATAACTTCTTTATTACAAACACTTGGTTTCTGAAGCCACGTTTTTGTGTTTGTTTACATTCGCCATTTTCAACAAACCGCTTTCGGGTATCCGATCAATCATCGGATAACATCGTGAAGATTCGTTCCCGATCTCGTTTTTGAGGCTTTGTTCCGGAAGTTTACGGAGTTCAATGTAAACATTGTGCAATACTTTATGCTTTGGCCTATATTCAATTACTGTTAATTTGACAACTTTCAAGTAAATTAAGGTTATACGTCAATACATAAGCACTATTTTGTGCACAATGCATACAGGAAAAGTCTGGATTAACAGCGTGTTTGTATTACTTGCCAATATAATCCCTTTATGCGAATCCCTACTTGATATTTATTTTGTTAGAAACTGATGCAAAACTTTGAAACAAATATCGATTTTTGTTTTTCTTTATACATTGATATGGGCGTGGCTTAATTTGTTTCATATATCCATATCATATAAGACTTAAACAAAAATGTAATCTTAATTTCAATTTTTCATATACAAAATTCAAGAATTTGACAATCTTGAAACACACAAGCCAGCAGCCTTAAGCGGTGGATGAAAGTAAGACGCCCAAGACTGGTCACAAACAATCTATAAGTATATAATATTGACGCAATAGTTTAGTTAGTCTATATACTTATTATATCGTTATACTCCGTGGTTCGTCATTGAACTTATTTTGTTGTTATGGATTCTAAATACACAATTTTATCGTATTGAGTACTATCAAAATTGTGTTTTTAAATTTAAAAAGAAATACTATTTGTATATACTGTCCCGCCTGATAAAATACTAATTGTAATATGTGAATTAATTAAGAAAGTTGGTTTTCACATCCTTTAATGAAAGTATTCGATATTATCAAAGTCAGTTAAGTTTTGAACTGTTTAATATGGAAAGAGAGAGTCTGTCCAATAACAGAAATAAAATTCAAACGATGACACCATTAGATAGTTAAATGAAATTACATGAATAATTATTTTCATTGATCAAATTGTTTAATTGATCTTTTTACAGAATCTGATAATAAATATCTGATATAAATTATTCATAATATAATAACTTCAATTATTAAAACAACAGTATGATATCGTTCCTTAATCGTTCCTTTACACACACAGAATACAACAGAATTACAGAAATACAACAGAGAAATGAACAACAGCGGCTTTGGTTCTTGGAGGGACAACGTTAAATATATCACAAAATCACGACCTGGACAAGCGCCGGTTTAAACAGTCTGTATTCTGTTTACAAGCCACTTTGATTGAGCTCCTCGGCCCAGAACAACAAGATATTGTCTGTGCCCTGACTAAAGTTTTAACAATCTTTCTGGATAATAAATAAACTGTAAACTTAAAGTGTTACAACCGTCATACAACTTTCGCAGACTACATGGAGGAAGAACTACAAACATGTTTCAATTGGTAAATATTCGTTAAAGTCATATTGAAATATTTGTACCAAGTTTCGTGTTGATGAAACTCTAGAACATCCTGATAATGTTAAATATTTTCTATTTCAAAATTCGATGTTTTTGAAATTACACAGTCAGTTTTATGCGCCACTTAATATAGACTTTAACCAACTTCTATGTTCAGTTTTCATGAAACTGAAGATTACCCATATAGATGGCATTAGTGGAATATCACCTGTTCCAGAAATAATGTCGTCGAAAACAAAATTACATAGTTGTTTTATAGACGCAATCGATGGAATGTCTCTAATTCCGAAGTAAAATGTCTTCGATAAGTGAGAGTAATTTAATGCCATTTATCTCAAAGATTAATATTTTCAAAAATAATAGTTGCATTATAAAAACTCTTTGAAAAATAACAAAAACAGAATGAGCTCGATTGGTGAAGTAGGTAGGGCTGTAAGGATCGAGAATTCGAATTCCCCCTGTCCAGCGTTTCCGTGATCAATAATGTACGGCATCATGTCTCATTTTTTATGCGTCTCGCGCCTGTGATTTAAGATGGTAAGTTACTTGTAGCGGTGGGTGCACTCAAGTACAGGTGAACGTTCCAGGATCCCAGGAAGAGTGGCTAGATTAACTGTTGTCTGTTTGCCATCGGTGGCGTTTATCATGCAAACAAATAAACAAATCACCTATTCTGATATTCAGTGTTTACTATACTGAGGTAATTATAATTAATGACGAGCACATATTTTTTAAAACGGTAAAATTCATTTCTAGACGAGATAACACATAGATGTCATGTTGGACTGATTGCATACATGTAGTTATGTTTGCCGTCATCTGTCCGCAGTTTTACGAAACATCATTTTATTATTATTTAGAGTATTACAACTTCATTTACATTGAATTTCTTTATTTTGAATGATATTTTTACCAATGATTGCAAATTTGTTAATACTTCAATTGTGTTTGATCATTTAATATTTGTTAGTAAATGTTGATATATTTAAAATTTGAAAATTTCCAAATAAGAAAACCTCAGCTTAAGATGTTTAGTGAATCCGGTCTCGGATGTTTATGGAGATATTGTCAAATGTACTAAAATACTAACCGGTACGGTATCGACCCATGCAAACGGTTATTAATTTCCTTCTTACTATAATATACTGCACGAGTTACCAATGTAACGAAAACTCTGTTACCAATTATCTATTGATGGAGTGTGTTGTCTGTCTCTCTCTATATATAGGCGTCCATCTATTTATATTAAATAAGTTATTAATATGCAAATACGCCAATAACCAAGAAATCAAGTTCATTTGCTAGAGTGTGTGAGGATGATCCCCCGGCTAAACATAGTAAACAAAACAGCGATACTGCACGCAGACACCTCGAACAGATCAACACAATATCTTAGCCATGGGGATTTGTGTCACACTGGTACTGCTGGGTCGGAGTTTCGTCTCTCGATTGCTTATTGATGGTAATACTTACATATAATTGCGTTATGCATTAACAATGATTTGGTGATGTAGTTATTGCATACTAGTTGTAAAAGGTCAGACAATTGATCTTAACAATGTACGTACTTTGACTATCTCTATAATGTGTTGAAATAGCTACAAATAAATCAAATATATAATTAAGAAAGAAATTCGCTATCAAATATGATAAATGTTGTAAAAAAAATATATAATGTGAAAGTGAATTAGAAAAATAACGTAAAAAGTGCATAGTCAATAAAAAAAAGCCAACTGCGACAATGTGCACATGATAAATCAATAATTTTGAAATTTCATCGCTTGATTAAAAACATAACACTCTGTTTATATTGGCGAAAACCCCGAAAAAGGCTTCATGAATACTACTGTTTAATTCTATCAGATGCAAAACGATAAAATCCTAACGGAATGATGGTGAAAGACTACTCACACCACTTATACCATCCATATAAAATTTTATTCCTTAATAAATTGCTGTGTCCTTTGAACAAAAATTCTTCTATAATAATTTATTCGCTTATTGTGCACAAAACATGTACGTTTGTTTTAGAGTAGAGTTGTGTTATTTTCTATTGTTGGTTATAAAATGGGCCTTTTATATCAGTGGTCCAGTGTCCATGTTTTAGTAAGGCACATATGTAAGGAGCCCATGTCTATTTATGGGGCGTTTTTGACAGTCCAGCATATGATGCTTCATGTATTACAATCTTAATTTAAACCTACCCATATAGTACACTTAGATTTACAATATAGTGAATTTACAATCATTTGTTAAAATGTATATCTGACACTTACAAATAAGTACTTTTTTCTCTCAACGAATTACTTTTGGTAATTACACTGTTTAAAATGGTGAAATTTTCAACAGTAATTTCACTACTTTCAATCATAAAATGAAAATATAAAATATATTGGTTTCCGTAAAATAATACATTAAATTTATTTAAAGTTTAATTAGTCTATTTATTTTGAATCCTTTTGTTAATCAGTTATGTTTTAAAAACACTACGTAAGGTGTCAGATCGGGCCATTGTTCTCCTTTATAACTCAACAAAAAAACTCTGATTTATTTGGCTCTGTCACGAGTTTAAAATCGTTGCCGCTGTTGTAACACATCTTAATCCATGCAGCAGATCCATTCTCCAGTCTTTCTGTTCAACTGTAATGCCAAGTTGGCGATCTCGAATGTTCACGTTATCCATTCTTTCATTGTCTCTATCCAAACACGGTGAACAAGTTAGTAGGCGATGGACGTTCAAGTCGTTACTGCCATCATGCACTCTGAAAAAAGTCCCTAAGTACAAAACTATCCTTAGAGGGAAATAAAGCACACGGAGTTGATAATATTGGAGAAATTACGGCCAATCTTCTCATATTCACAAATAAATTGAATATTTTATTTCTAAATAAGTACGTTCTTTGGAATACTTGGGATTACCGGTCTTCTCCTGTAAGCCGGGACCACCGCCGATTTTCTCCTGTAAGCCGGTATCACCGGTCATCTCCTGTAAGCCGGAATCACCGCCGGTCTTCTCTCGTAAGCCGGAATCACCGGTCTTCTACCTTTAGCCGGAATCACCGCCGGTCTTCTCCCGTAAGCCGGAATCACCGCCGGTCTTTTTCCGTAATCCGGAGTCACCGCCGGTCTTCTCCCGTAAGCCGGAATCACCGCCGGTCTTTTTCCGTAATCTGGAGATACCGCCGGTCTTCTCCCGTAAGCCGGGATCACCGCCAGTTTTCTCCCGTTAGCCGGAATCACCGGTTTTCTCCCGTAAGCCGGGATCACCGCCATTTTTCTCCTGTTAGCCGGGATCACCGGTTTTCTCCCGTAAGCCGATAAACACGTCATTATGGTGTGCGCATACAAAGTTTACCAGACTGAGTTAATTATTTTGCCGTTTGTTCCAAGAGTGCTGATGTATGAAATATGTAATTGACAAACAAACAGTTACTAAGACGAGACGGTACTCCGTTCTATACTATCTAATGACAATCGAACTTTTCCCAAATTACAAACAACTTCTCAGAATATGTTATTTATTGTTTCGTATATTTTGTATTAGGCATTACTGGGACACAGATCGTTACAATTTAAAGCTGGAAACTGGCGTTCCTCGTTAATCTGTTTTATGTTAATCCCGAGTTAACGGTTGTTCTATAGAAGATTCGGAGAATATCAACAAAACTGACTGCTTAGATATTGATCTTTCTGAATCGTATAGTCCGATTCACCACGTACGGTACGTGTGTTTAATAGAAGTAATCTAATTTATTACATGATGTGACCTTCGTTTGTTGGTGCGCCACATTATGTTTTAACATAATGCTACACAAAGGATTGAACATATTTTCCATACATGTTTACCACATCACTCTTAACAAGAGCTATGTGAATGACAGTAAGTTCAGCTATTCGATATTGTTTAATAAAACTTAGACCCGAGGCGATATATGTTTGCATATTTAGACACATTGGCTTACATACAAAAGGTGAAACTGTCACATGTAATTTAAATTACGTCTAACACGTACCATAGCACTGCCGAAATGAAGGGATAAGTTACAAAGACCTAAGCACATTTTGTGGCACGTGGTAGTTTACACGTGACCATGGTCTCATTCCGCTCTAACCCTACCTTACATTAAACCTTGGCTTGAAATGTGTCTTATACGCTACTCAATGACAGTATGAATAAGTTAGTTACACTCGTAATATGGTCATCATAGCATATTCCGAAATAATTCAAAGGTTCTTGGATCAATCTGGTGAGACAATTATAGAACAATGCTCGACTCCACATTTTTATTGCAAATGTAGTAAAATGTTATCCGACTGTTTTTATGGTAAAAATGTTACACTTACATAATCACGCCTGCTAAACGCACTAATAGTAGAGACGTCAGTACCATACGTGCAACTTCCAGTTCAGAGTTGATGACGTAAAAAAACACTTAGAAGGTAAGAAATATGTTATTTTTCATTGTCAAAATTATTTTTGATAATCTAAACGCATAGTTCGACCCGTTTTTAAGCTTAAACTTGTAGACGATTTCTCATTAAAATCGGGAGAACGGTCTCTTTGAAAATCGTTTTCTTTTGTTCAGACGGCGTAAGACGATTTTGATATCTAGGGCACTACCTCGCCATCTAAATCGGTCTCTATCTTTGTTTTTATCCTGAATTCAACCCTTATACTTATATGTATGTTTACATATAACATATATACGTTTAATTATGATACGTTAATAAGTCTAAATTCTCCGTTTATATGTAACATATAAACGTTTAATAGGTCTAAATTCTCCGAAGATAAAATACATGGTAAAACGAAATATGCCAAAATGTGATCGTTACAGAGAGCGGGGAAATGGGTCAGAACACGTTACATGAGAATAAGATCAAAATACTGTTGTACGAGTTATGTACAACTATCGAAACGTATTGAGCATTGTTTCCATCCCACTGGAAAGTTTTAATACCACAACATACTCGTAAAAAACAAATCAATAAACTAACAGAAAACGTTTGTTTTTGGTTTGAAAATAATGTGGATGGACTTTTTAGCTTAAATGAAATAGGCCTACATAACTTAAAATGTATGTAGGCTACCCAATAATGAACATTGTCCGATACAGAACTCAGCTGGCCTATTTATTTTATTGGCCCCATATCAACATCATGTGTGTTAGTCTACCTTGAGCAGCCAAGTGTTGATAATAAGCGCTTCATCGAAAGTGGAGCTTAATGAAAGTTTAACACAGGATATTTTTCCAGCATGATGGTGTTGGGGATAGCAAAGAATGCCACGGGGGCTCGGTCCCTTGCCGTCCCACTCACCCGAATATATATAGCAGTGTTAACATAAAAACCCAGACTCTCATAAACATCCATACAGTATTATTGTGTACACTCGATCGGGGAAGCTCGCTTGATGGTTCTTGGTTCCCTTTTAGATCGTCTTTTTGTAAAAAAATTAAGAGCTTTTGTTATGACACTGTCGTCGTCGTTGTCGTTGTTGTCTTCCACTGGTTAAAATTTTATGTTTAGCTCAGCCTTTCAGTGTTTCTTTCTGAACAAACAACCTAAGTTATAGTGACTAAACTTCATAAACACATTCGTATTATACAAACAATGTATAAAGCAATGTACCTAAATTTCCATACTATCAAACATACGATAAAGTTTTTGTTTAGCTCGGGTTTAAATCTTTTTTGTTTTATTTTGTTTTTAAGTAACAGGTACTGATTCTGTTAACTAATCACAATCCTTTTAAAAAAGTTTACATCACAGACCTTGACCATCATAACGAACTTAATAAATACTTGCATTGTCAGGATAAAGTTCTTTGTTTAGCTCAGACCTTTTCACTATTTCTCAACAAACAACTTATAATATAGTAACTAAACTTCATAAACACGTTTATGTAATAGTAAATGTTCATTAAGTAAATATGTAACAATTAAGAAACCAAAAAGGGAGTGACCGCAGGGAGCGACCGGGTTTTTTCACTTGCTATTTTTTTCACTTTTTACTTAAAGAACACTTACTGGCTTAGTGTTAAACGTTTTGACTGACAGTTTATGCAACACTGGGCACAGCTACGATGAAATCTGAGATGACTGATGTCCGTTGCTAAGGCCATTATTAAGCATAGCTCGGTGGGCTTTATAGTTTGTACATGACTCGTTCAGAATCACATCAAGGGCGGATACTGTGCAATGTTATTTACAAATGCGTAGTGATGACTCACTATAATAAAGAACGGACATAATAATTCATTTTAATAGGCTGTTTTAAAAAACAAGAGCGACACAATTTTGAAGCAATTCCATCGGATGTCAAATGAGGTTAAACACCTTGCGGTCACTCCCTTTGGGTTTCTTAATTGTTAAAGTTTTACTTAATGAACAAATAGTGATTTTACTATTCAACCGTATCCGGCGTTTTGAGAGTAAACAAAGGTATTTATCTACAATACTTCGTCACAATGTGTTCATTCAATCTCGAATTATTTTGATCTGCACTATATAACGTCTTTAACAGTCTCAACCATACGCATTGAAGATAAGCTAGGCTAAAAGCCCAATATAAGGTATGCAGACCGCCATATGTAGGATATGCGTTGCCGGTCCGCTAGTTTACCTTACTGTTTACCTTACTGGTATGAACATGCATATTTTAAACAAACTTACACATTAATATGATACCACTTTGTTTTACGACCAATATTCGACCGAACTTCTACAAATGCCCCACTTCCGAATAAGTAGAGTAGCCAGTAGTTTGCAGTGATGCGATAAACGTGTTTACTGTCTACTAGTCTACTGCTTAATCGCCTAGTTGATCTGA
Organism: Panopea generosa; assembly: GCA_029582155.1. NCBI lineage: Eukaryota > Metazoa > Mollusca > Bivalvia > Adapedonta > Hiatellidae > Panopea > Panopea generosa. The sequence goes on from CM055909.1 coordinate 12,383,131, forward strand.
AGAACGATGACTAGGACATGCATAATTCCCTACTCGCCAAAATGACACTTTCAAAGCAAAAGGGTAAATAAAAACTTAAACTTGACTGACTTTCCGGCTCACATTGAGGGTTAATAGACCTGATTCGGGTGATATCAGGTTCTTGGATACAATAATACACAATAAAAAAAAGACGTGTCGACAGTTTCATTGCACACAACTCGACATAATTATTTCGTTCTTGTTTCCATAGAACGTGTTTTGTACCGCTTCCCCGTTCTCTGTACCGATTTCATTTTGGCGTATTTCGATTTACCATGTGTTTTATCGTCGGAGAATTTAGACCTATTACACGTTTATATGTCATATGTAAACATACAATTAAATAAAAATAATCAGTTCGGGATTAAAACAATAGAGGCCGATTTGGAAGGCGAGGTAGAGCTCTAAATGTCAAAATCGCATCACGTCTGTACAGAAGAAAACACTTTTCTAAGAAACCGTACTCCCGATGTTTATGAGACTTCGTCTACATGTTTAAGCTTAAAAACGGGTCGAACTACGGATATAGAGTTTTTAAAAACAACTTTGATAATGAAAAATTACATATTTCTTACCTCTCACGTGTTGTTTTTACGTAATCTAACTCTGAACCGAAGGTTGCACGCGTATGGTACAGGCGTCTGTACCATTAGTTCATTTAGCAGGCGTGATAATCGATGCTGCTTATGAACACTGTAATAAAATGGCCGTCAAAAGTAAATTAAGCGTCTCCCTGTTAAATAATAAGCTCAATCCAAATTTAAGTAAAATGAAAATCTAAGGAAGAATTTCTTCCAAATAAGTATAACTTTTTATTACATTGATATTAAAAGTTGGATTAATGGGAGAAGGAGAATTCAGTTTATTGTCTTTTATAACACATGTCATGTTGTATATGGAGAGCAGGCTATTAAGAGGAAATGTGGAAAAATATGTTGTAATGGCATAAATGCATTTATCATCCAAAAGTATTAATTAGGACTGTTAATGAACAAATAAAGGAAATGATTCAACATAACAAGGCAAGCATATACCCTCAATAGAAATGTTCGGAATAACAGATCATCGATCGATTCCAGGTTAAATAAAGTTTTCAAACACTTTAATGAAACTTTATGATTGTTTTGTATGAGAAAGTGACCAAACTGCGGAACACACTATCACGGTTGAATCTTAGGGTAAGTGTGTTGATTCAGTCATTATCCATGGTGATTATGTCTTGAAAATAAGAAAATAAACAACACTGACTCAAGTTCCATCGACCCTAGCCAAGGCTTATTGCTATATTTATCATACAATATTTTATAGTTTGTCTCATAAAAGACACACTAACAACAGCCAATTCACGTTTTATTTGTTCGAAATAGTTTATATAGTCTATAGGTTAACTAAAAGTCGTTGTATTGTACCTTTTACAGTGTTTAAAACAAAGTGCCGTCCGTATCACGCCATTGTCTACTTCCGACAATGTCCATAATGTCCTTTTAGTATTGCCTCACTTGAATATATTGTGGCATACACCTGGCATGATACCAGACCCTGTCAGATTACTGGCAAACAAGTCGTAGATCTTATTACATTACATAGCGATACAAAACTGTAAACGCTAGAAATTTGATACGGTTATTCTAGCGCATCAATATGATAGTAATAACAGTTGTTATTGTTGTTGTTGCGGTGGTGGTTGTTAGAAGGTGTTTAGCGTCGTTTTTAACAATTATTCAGCTATATCGTGATGGTGTCTACTTAGGACAGTACTCTAAGGGCTGTTACACTGGAGTACATGCTGCAGACACACATGGTATGCTATCCCAATCCAGTCACATTATACTGGATCCGGGCCGACCAAACTTAGAACTATTCTTTAAATACAGAGCGCTAAGCGAGGAAACTTCTTGTACCATTTTTCAAGCGTTTGGTATGACCCGAACGATGATTGAACCCATGATCTTCCGGATGCGAAGCGGATGCTCTACCACTTGACAACCGTTGCGTTATATAAAGAATAGCAAGTGAAACAATCTGAATATCCCGAGAACAGAAGTTTTGTATGCTAAATGATGACTGTGTGGAGATTGGTTTGTTTTTATTTACACGTATTGATTTTTAATGTGATGTCAAGGGGAAAAGTGGGGCTGGATGCATTAGTAAACCAAGGGTCGGATTTTCTATTGACCGCTCCAAGTTGACCCTTGTCGCTTATATTGTATGCAAAATTGCATTTATTATAATTATTCTAATGACTGCACTGATTATACTTATGTAGTTTACGTTGCTATTACAGTCAAGAAAAAATTTAATGTTCTTTATAATCCTCTGCATTGAATTATTTAAGTTTTTAGTTGATAAGTGCCACGATATTGTTGTGCAAGTGTGACATCACACTGTCAAAAGTTTCACGTGAAGTTGCAATAAAATACATGCAATTATTCATTGAGATGACAATAGCGCTTTTATAAGGATAGCATTGCGTTTGCGGTTTTACGTTCGTGATATTGTTGAATGTTTTATTGCCAACTTATTTCATTAATTGTTTAACGGTTCACACGTTGGTGACGTTAGTCAGGTTTAAATTCAAGCCGATTACCCGCTGCTCCGGTGGAAGTAGTGTTTCCATCCCATTCATTGCTTGTATGTGTGTTGTTGAAGTGGTTGTTTTATTTGGAATCTTGATCTCCTGTCGCATATAAACTTTCTATCTACAGAGTAAAGGCATCATAAGCTGCTGGTTACAGTCAATTGTTTTTTATCCTGGTGGATCCTAATGGATCCTGATGTATCAAGTTTTGTAAACAGAATTATAAATTATGTTTCTTCATATCGCATTTCGTTGTAATTCCGATTGCGTAAACAATGTCATTTTATTAATCTTTTTTTTTTTAGTTAAGTATACCAATGTTCAGTAAATTATCACTAAAGCAAGTGTTGTTTTTAGTGAAATATCAAGTGAAAAAAAAATGATGTTAAGTTCGAAAAAAATAAGTCTAAACATAAAAACTGTCTTTGATTACTATATCATGAACGCCATTGTTACATTAGTGTAGCGTAATCTTGAAGGGGCACACTGCAACTTTGGTAAAGTATATCTCTACATAATTTAAACATTAGAATCGTGCTGTTTCTATTAGAAAAATGGACTACCTCTTGTTAATGGTTTAAAGGCAACCTTTTTCACATTAACGTGATCATATATGATAAAATGTGGAACGATTATCTTATTTTCATCAGTTTTCTTTTGGTATGTTAGAACTAGAAATCCAAGGAAATATCAATTTGCATTTTTTAAAAAAAAATTTTTTTCCATATTTTCAAAAATAACCTGACTTCATTAGTTTGATTATACGAAGTTTCATATAGTATTACTTGACTATCACAAACTTCAATTGTTAGACATTCATCGATGTAAATATTTACATGGTGATACATTCATTAGTGTAAATATTTACATGGTTTTACTTTTATCGGTGTAAATATTTACATGGTGATACATTCATCGGTGTAAATATTTACATGGTGATAGATTTATCGGAGTAAGTATTTACATGGTTTTACAATCATTCATCAGTGTAAATAATTAAATGGTTATACATTCATCGGTGTAAATATTTACATGGTTATACATTCATCTGTGTAAATATTTACATGGTTTTACTTTCATGGGTGTAAATATTTACATGGTTATACATTCATAGGTGTAAATATTTACATGGTTTTACGTTCATCGTTGTAAATATTTACATGGTTATATTTTCATAGGTGTAAATATTTACATGGTTATAAATTCATCAGTGTAAATATTTACATGGTTATACATTCATTGGTACATGGTTTTACATTCATCGGTGTAAATATTTACATGGTTATACATTTATCGGTGTAAATATTTACATGGTGATACATTCATCGGTGAACATATATTTACATGGTTATACATTCATTGGTGAACATATATTTACATGGTTATACATTCATCGGTGTAAATATTTACATGGTGATACATTCATCGGTGAACATATATTTACATGGTTATACATTCATCGGTGTAAATATTCACATGGTGATACATTCATCGGTGAACATATATTTACATGGTTATACAATCATCGGTGTAAATATTTACTTGCTATGCATTTTCAACTTTGCTGTATGTCCCTTTAATAAAGAGTGACTCGTGCATTATTTTAATGACTCTCCGTGCCCGAGTTGTCTATGGCGCTGTCATTTAATGGCGACTTGTCCCTCATCGCTGAAGTTGAGGGTTCAAGCCTCGCTCGCTCCAAAACAAATATGTGAGAAAGATTGCCATTTACTTGCGAAAGGACGGTGGTTCTACTCGATTCATTCTGAAGTCTTTACTCATCGACAACAATTGGAAATACAATATATATATATATTTCTGTAGTAAGGTAGGTAGGTAGGTAGGTAGGTAGGTAGGTAGGTAGGTAAAGAATATATGTTTTTTTTTCAAATCGACTTTCATTTTCATAAAAATGATTGATATAGACAAGCATGGCTTACTGATTCATTTCATGAAACAAAGAGAAATAAGCCTCAGAATTAATTTGAGTAGCTTTTAATAGGCAGTTTTTTATTTAAGGAATAAGCTTCATACTAATTTGCTTATGCAACATCCCTTAGCATGGTATGACTCGTACTTTTTAAGGGTATTTCGTTTTTTATGAACCAAATTTCTTAATATGTTATAACACACAATACATGTTGCAAGTTGTTGTTGCTATTTTATGCATGTATATAATCAAACAATCACTTGACCTTGATGAACGTTTATTTTTGGATGATTCTATACATATACATTTGTTGCAATGTCGATTTCACAGTCATCACAGCATTTGTTTACTGGAAATCGTACATCAAGGTAATCAAGGAATTAACATACACTAATGTTTCTCCATGGGTTGCTTCAGGAAGGTCATATCTCGCCCAGTCAATGGCTCGTCTCAGCAAATCCTTTGATTGCGACAGTTTCTGCATCTGTGTTCCAATTTATTATATATTCATAATGTCACAAGATGACATATCTTCAAGCCCAATGACTTGTATCCAATTTGATGGAAAAAGAACCATCGAATTGTCAAATATTTAATGGAAAAGTAGTTTAGTGGGTATAAAAAGGCGACAGTCAATAGATCTACAAGCGCCTCAAAGGTATTTTAAATGGTATAATAAGTATACAGAGAACAGATCTACAATCGCCTCAAAAGTATTTAAGTCTGACAATGGTTACTGGCCATTAATGACATATAATTACATATCGAACACCAAAAAAGCAGGCATCGTTTTTAAAGAATCTGAATGAGAACACGTTTGTTAGGTCAGAGTAAAGAGCACGTTGTGAGAACAGTGGTAAATCGATATTCCGAGAGACCGCAATCAATCAATGTTAATTTGTCATCCAACTACTTCTGCATATACAATCTCGGTGTATTCTAGACCAACTACAAACATAGTTTTAGAGTAAATGGATTCAATGTCAGATGAGAACAATGTCTAGGTCATTTAGAATTGGCGATACTCTTCAGTTCACCAGCAAATGTGTAAGCATTATTCATATATGTAAGAGTTCTTTTCCGTTGATTGGAGTAACCTGATTTTTTACTATACATAGTTATGCTTTTCAAAGTATTTCATATGGAGTTATCATATAGTGCTGGTAATGTTAATGTATGTATCATATAGTGCTGGTAATGTTAATGTATGTATCATATAGTGCTGGTAATGTTAATGTATGCATCATATAGTGCTGGTAATGTTAATGTATGTAATTTTAAACAGTACAGGTGTAAGCCCATCAGTGATAATTTTCTTTATTCTATAGAATCTCTACCAAATGTCTGCATGCTTGTCATTCACAGAAACCCAATGAAACAAGTGCAACTAACATTTTACTACTATTATCGTAGCAGTAAAAGTTTATTTCATTCAGATTCTTACCTATCTATATGGCACCTAGTTATGTATTTGGCGCTATTGAGACAGTTTTACTAGTGACCTTGATCGTGCAACCAGAATAGTAATCCAATATATATTGGTGTCATTTTACAACATTTTGATATAGCAAACTCAATAACATATGTGAAGCCAAGGACTTTATTGCAGGGTTACAAATCAACATCTTTGTTATTTGTTATTTCCTTTCTTTTCAACAAACATTACAGTAACTGTAGAGGCGTTTTCAACACTAATAGCATCACAGCGATTACTTTCATATAATTAATCTCAATACCAAGATTTAACTTTAGCAAACTCTTATAGATCAACACCACATCTGGATCTTTTATAAGTACCTTAACTTAAGTATCTTATTTTATCTTATCTTCAACTGCGGCTTAAAGTTATTTATTACCGTCATTCACTACTTGTGTAAAATAATTAACAGCTCAGGTTTAAACATAAACTGTCCGTGTATGTTGTGTGTTTTATGACATTAGACACATTATTTTATCATACGCAATTGGTAGCAAAAGCCTTGTGCCAAAATCAGTTAAAACTTGTCATATTTTGAGCAACGTCTTCAACATTGCACTAGTTTACCTTTGACAATGGGATTTCAATGAATAACATATATTGTCTTTCTAAGCCCGTTACAATGTCAATTGGAAATAAAAAAAAATCCGATGTTAAATACATAATAAACATAAAATATGAATGTTGCTGGTTTATGCCTCTTCCGACTGACAATCAACACACGGCGCCCTTTTGTGATCTTTGGTTTTATGACTCAGTCAAAAGTTAGGTCTAAAGCCAATGTATGCATATATTATAAAATATATATAATTGTATCTATGTTTGTTCACTGACAATAAACAACGTATCGCACAAAATATTGATGAATGTCCGAATATAAAGCTAATCATTTAATCCTTTTTAAACCACGCTATGAGTATGTGTTTGTGTTTTTTTTAAACAATTTTACCTTTGATCCAGTGACCTAAATGAATGAAAAATTATAGAATGACTTCACTTCGGTCCATTTACCATTCCAGATCTGACTGTCCATCCCATAATGGTAATCATGTATTATTTGTTAAATAAATGAATTCCGAGAGTAAAGGATATGACTGACGTATCAAATATAAATGCTGATGATAATTTCTGGATTAAAATATTGTGAATGAAGTACTCATGTTAGGTGTGTATATAGTAATATATAGTAATATCGAAATGTAGTTACGTGTGTATACATTAAAAACATCTTATACAAAATCCCGATGAACGTCTTTGTATAAAGCTTAAAATAATTTAAAAGTATGTCTTCTTTATGTAAAGTTTCCATGTTGACCTTCGGCCAAGTGACCTTAATGAATGATACACGTACATCAGAACTGATGGTTAAAATGGTTAACATATTTTTTAAACACAAAATATAATTATATTATCTCTTCCAGCCAAAATAATTGTGTTGGTGGTGACCTTTGTCCTTATAACTCAGTCAAGAAACAAATTATTTGACAAACATATGATATGGTGATAGGCACATTTCGCCCGGTTGGCGTCAATGAACACGCTTTATCTTTTAATCAATTTTTAGCGGCATATTAGAGAAATTGACATCAAACTAAAGGGCACATCAAGCGAAAAGGGGGATCAATCACCTTCTAAGTAAGTTAACTTTCCTCGTGGGTAATTACTTATGACGATGTGAGGGTTGATTGAGTTTAAAGAGAGTTTGTCAGGGGAAAACGCAATAAATGTCTTAAAAGTATGATAAGTTTTAAAATGGACAAAAGCATCTCATTATAATTGATAAATAAAATTTGAATGGCTTGGCATGTTGATCAGCCAAAACCGTGACAAAACTGATATTAAAATTGGAGTGGTAAACTTGAAACGAAATCTCCTATTGTAAAAATAGATAGCACTTGAATACTTGAAGACCTCCACATCAACATACGGCCTTTTTTTCTAAGATGAACAAATTTTTACTACCTATAACCTATAAAACAGATCAAATTGAAATCAAAATGAAATCATGTAGCTCATTTACATGTTACACGTCACAAAACATGTTGCAATTTTAAGCGTAGACAAAGTTATGAAATGTCTTTTCGCTGTATTACTTTGGCATGTTTGAATAGATATCCTTTTGGTAATACCGGATCATTGAGTATAATTATTTAGGCATGCTATATTGGAAAAAATGCTTTTGGCTTATTGTAAAAATTGTAAAAAATTACAAATTTCTGATATATTCACTTTTATACCAGTTCATATGCTAACAGCTGACTTTACATTCGATTTGTAATACTTGCTGTTCCCAGTTTGTCTTAGTTCTTACTTCACATGTGTTCGTTGTTCTTTTAAAGTAAGGTTTAGTACTTCAAAGAAAAGAAAATCCACAAAGAAAAGTCGTTTTAAGTATTTTTCCATTGCAAGAATATATCTGCTCATGACAATACACAATTACTGATCGGTTGACCATTTTGTTTTGTTTTTAATTTTTTAATTTAAAGAAAATGCGGCGACAACATGCAGCATAAATCACAGTCCCTGTGAACCATTTTGAAAATATTCATTGATCAAACTTGATAAACATTTTTAAGAGGAACAATCGTATTGCCGTCACAAAAAGGCACGTGGAGAGACGTCAGTTAGATGCGTTATAAATGATACTTAAATACCTTATGCTTCAGGACAATTTTTTTGCAAATACAGTAGACGACAATGTCCTTTCCTATTATTAAGTATGTTTAGAACTAAAGTTTAAAACTGTATAGCAATAAAATAATCCATGCAGACTGTTAACTTGCTATTGTATGGCTAACATTGTGATAGTATCTGCTACCATTGGATGATATTCAACGTTTAACACTCCAAATACAGTAACACACGCATAGACAAAGTTATGTGATATGAGATAAAGAAAAAAACGTCGTGAGGTCCGGTACTTTTCTTTAGGAACTATTTAACGTGTCATACAGCTGTATACAGCATTTACATTAAGTAATATAATTAGATTTGTGTAAATAATCTTTTCATAGCATTATGAATTCATATAGTTCATTCTCCAATGTTTTAAGAGCACTTAGTTAAATAAGTGTTGTCGTGGATACCAAAAACTCACTTAATTGTTTTCTTCTTATAACAGGAACATTCATTTCAGAAGTCGTTGGAACTATAAATGATGACATGTGTCAACATAGATCAGGAACTGGTACAAAAGACCAGTTATTAATAATAAAGTATTGGTGTCCGTCATCAGTTAATATATTATCGTTGTCTGTCTATCGTTCTCCTTCAAGCTGATTATATCCGTTACAACATCTCGGCTATGACAATATCCTCTTTAACACCTCTTGTCTACGAAACTTTGATTTTGGGTATTTGATATGTTACATTTACTACACTGACTCGTTTTATGATGTAGCGATAATGGGTGTGGGTGTGTGTGTGTGTGTGTTGGGGGGGGGGGGGGGGGGGGGGGGGGGGGAAGACGGGAACGAAGTATACTTTAAGAGCAGATATACGTGTGATCGTTTAGAAGCGGTGGTCTCTAGTGTCACCTCTTATATACATATAAGTGTAATATACATATGATAATTATTTGTATGTGTAGAACAAAGGTTCGAATATAATACACAGACAATGCATATCACCATCTGAAAGCGAATTAGCGACTTCCTTGAAATTAACATGACGTATGTATTAACATAGTCACAAAGGTTGATACTGATTATTAAAGTGTATAATGGAACATACAAAAGTACAGTATAACATTTTATTGTTCTAAAACTGTGACTTTAAAAGTTTGAGAAAGTGCCATATATTGTGCTAAAGAACGTTATGCTGGTAGAGTAGGACATTAGACTGTAGTGTAAATTGAGAAGAGACGTTTCATAATTAGTGTTCGTTTTATTTCAGAAATCTTCCATCCCCAGAAGACATTAGTTAGGTATTTGACAACCTGTCAGACGGCAAAGTAACGTGCTTCCTAGTTAGCAACCTATGCTTACGATGGGCTGTCATACTAGTGAGTATATAATGAAAATATTTGATAGGATTGTCTATATGTGTTATGTATGGTAGATTCATTAAGCGCAAACGTAAAACAGAGAAGAGTGCTTGCAATCAGTTCATCTGGTGCATTTGTATATGACTTGATAGTGCAGGGTCTGCTTGGAGTTCGTTATTAGCTGCATTATATATTGCACATTTACCATTATAACATCCTGGCAGAATTAAAGCGAGTTCAATCTGAAAATATAGCAAGTTGTTAACGAATCGCCATAGAGAACTCTCACATTTAGATAACCGATCGACCAGCACTTCTTATGCTAAGAGAGTCGTGTATTCGTTTTTTAAATATTTAACTAAGTGTTGATAGAGATTGTGAGTTCTTGTTGATGTAGACGTCGTCGAGAGCTAAGGTTCGGACAACAAATAGAAATATGGATTTTTTTTTTAAAAAAAAGATGCGACTTGCATTTTTTTTTAACATACATACACAGGTAAAAATGCCACGCATGTTAAACGTACCTTAAACGTATGTTTAACGTACGTGCCAAAACATACGTTTACATATAAATAGTACCACGTGCGTTTAACATACGTTTCTGGACATACGTTTAACGTATGTTAAACATATGTTTAACGTACGGTCAATACATATGTTTTCATATGAATAGTACCACGCATGTTAAAAAGACGTTTAACGTACGTTTAACATATGTTAGAAAACGTACGTTTTTCATATAAATAGTACCACGCATGTTAAACATATGTTTAAAGTACGTTTAATATACGTTACAATACGTATGTTTTTCATATAGATAGTACCACGCATGTTAAACATGTGTTTAAAGTACGTTTAACATACGTTACAATACGTACGTTAAACATATAAATAGTACCACGCATGTTAAACATATGTTTAACGTACGTTTAATATACGTTACAATACGTACGTTAAACATATAAATAGTACCACGCATGTTAACTATAACATACGTTTAACATACGTTAGAATACATACATTTTACATATAAATAGTACCAAGCATGTTAAACATATTGTTAATGTAAGTTTAACATATGTTAGAGTACATACGTTTTTCATATAAATAGTACCACGTATGTTAAACATATGTATGTAATGTGTATTTAATAAACAGTTGAATATGTATGTTTAAACTAAATATAAAATGTACGAAAGTTAAAAGTAGAGTTGGTGTTTGTTTATCCATTTTAAGTGTTTTTAGTTAAAATCAGAAAATGTCGCACCATTGGCCCTAGTTGCGCAGCTGATAGAGAGCATACTATCCTATACACAGGTAAAAATGCCACGCATGTTAAACGTATTAACGTACGTGCCAAAACATACGTTTACATATAAATATTACCACGCTCGTTTAACATACGTTTCTGGCCATACGTTTAACGTATGTTAAACATATGTTTAACGTATGTGCCAAAACATATGTTTACATATAAATAGTACCACGTGTGTTTAACATACGCTTCGGGCCATACGTTTAACATACGTTACAATACGTATGTTATTCATATAAATAGTACCACGCATGTCAAACGTATGTTTCCCATGCGTTTAACATATGTTCCAACACGCACGTTTAACATACGTTTGAGTACATATTTTTTTCTTGGAAATATTACTATGTATGTTTGACATAGGTTCTAATGTATGCTTTAAAAATATGTTAAACATATGAAAACTCATTTTTAACATTAGATCAATCGGTAACTTTAACAAACTTGAGAAGCTTGATGTAAGAATGCTTGAAGCGTTCATACTTATTTTGGTGAAAATCTCCCCAGCGGTATCAGAGATGTCATTTATAGAAATTGTTGACAGACAGATGGACAAAAAGTGATTAGAATTATAGCTCATTTAAAGCCTTTGGCAAGGTGAGCTTATAAGGCATAAAATGCCATACAAACAAATTATGAAAAAGGTATGACACTAACTTAATATTTCAAAAATATTACAAATCTATACAATCTATTTGTACATCTATCTGATGTATTCATTTATTTTTTACTTCCCTCTATGAATCCTTTTAAAATTTGTTTAAAAGTTAAAAACTATCAAATAAATCTGTTAATCATTGTACTCAATGGGACAGACATCATAATTCATTATTTTGTAAACACTGTGTCTTTCATTGCATGCTCTAGACAAAAACTACCATAGATAGCAAAGGTGAAATATTGAAAGACAAATAAAATAAAATGACTGACACAAGCTGATCACATAATAACTCAAGAGCTTCAGTCATGTGTATGACTGACATCTCAGCAGCATGTAATTTTGAACTTCAGTGTATGATTTTGTCACTTGTTGTCTTCAGGTTTAAGGGATACAACTGTACCATCTATTTCCAGGTTTACTTTTCTTCCAACTGAGCTATATTATTCCATGTCTCACTTCTCAGCAATGTTCCATACCAGTTTGTCACTGGAAAATAAATAATTATGCATGTATACACATTACATATAATATATACAAGAAGCCCATGGGCTTTAACGGTCACCTGATTATCCAAAAAACATTCGCATAAGAGTATTCAGTCTTAGAAATAACGTTTTTTGTCAATTTCTCATAAATAAAGATTTAGTAAAGTAGGCCCCACCCAGAGCCAAACCGTGAGACCCAGGGGCATGAAATTCTCAAATTTTATAAAGGACTTACAGTCGTCAATAATCATGCTCACAATTTGTTTCCGAGTGCTTCCTATAATAGTAAGAAGATTCTTAAAGTCTACCTTGAATTTGACTGTTTTGGCGCCGCCCCTAAGACCTCATTGGGGTGGGGACAATGAAATACACATAGGTATTCACCGTCATGTCAGCAACAACAAATCACACCAAAATACATTCACATAAGTCTATTCAGTCATAAGAAATAAGGCTTTTTGTTATTTTCTCTTCTGTACCTATCATCATTTTTCATGAAAATATCATTTTTCATGAAAATATAAAAAAGTAAATTAAAATTATTATATGGAAATAAAATTTATGAATGAACAAGGGGCCCAAGAGAGCCTGAATTGCTCTACTGGCAACAAATGGACAGATGTACATTTCAGAGACAATGTTTTTTGTAAGTTTTGTTTCAACAAATCTTTTAGGAGACCACCATACAACGCTACACGTAAAACATTTAAGCCTCGAGCTTTCAGAGAAAATGTTTTTTAAAATTTTGCTTAAAATGTGCCTATATAAGCGTCGTCGTGAGGGCATTTGTGGTCGAATCATGCTGGTTCAAGACCTTGTCCAAGATCTTGTGGTAATATAACAGTTAAACTGCTGTGCAAGTTTTGTTAAGATTAAATGAAAAATGAAGGTGGTTTCGCGTCTACAACATTTTCCCTATGTAAAACAGTGACCCCTGTGGCAGTCTCAAATTTGACTCCACCAGACTTAAACAAATCTTTTAGGGAACATCCATTCAATGCTGCATGTAAAATATATATGGTCTAAGCCTAAATGAAGGTGCTATCATGTCTAAAAGAAAAAGGTTAATGGACAACAGAAAATTTATCAGGACATAAGCCCTGTTGGCCTTTGACCAGTAGAAACCAGGGTTGTCAAAATGTTTCAAAGAATAAATACTAAATTAAGAAGTAGCAGTATCCAACTTGCGAGTGCCACCGGCAAGAAACAAGCGCCAATGGCGCAAGTTTTGGGTAAAGTACAAGACGGGTGGTCCAAGTGGCCTCTGTCATTTTTTTAAATTTAGATTGCAGGTGATGGCTTTTCAGCCATTCTGAGCTATATTCCAATCTTAAATTATGAATGAGTTTTCACTGTTTTTTTAAATGAAACATCAGCAAGGTCTGAAATATAACTTCTGAAATATGGCATACAGAAAACAAGAGACGTATTGGCGATTTGAAACATATATGGGACATCATGTAGCAGATAATTCCCCCCCCCCCTCCCCCCCACCCAACAATAAACCCTGAGAACCCGATAAATGACTGACAACATGTGACAACAGACAAAGCATTCCATTTTGAAGTGTCCATCTAACAAAAGGGACACATCTCAGACACTGATTATCTGATTTGACTATTTAAAGATATCAGTTTGATATATCACTCAGTTAACTTACAGTCCTAGCTTAGGTAAACATCATGCAAAAATATTGACTTCTACCAGTTCTTAAATTGAACAAATGATTAACAACAAATTAAATACCTATCTATCCAGATGATATACCTCGATGTTTTGAATAAAATGGAGAGATTTAAGATGCAAATTTATTATTGAATTCAATACTGTTTTTCATTTATAATACCCAGGAATATTAATCAATACGATAATTTTCCCTACCTTTTTCAAAGAGATTGTCACTGGTGAGGCATACAGATTTTGGACCATTACAGCTAGATTACCAGATCCATATAGAATTTGGGGGTATTTTAAGATCTCTTCCTTTGTAAAACGCCTCCATTTCTAGTATAAGCTGTTAAAGCTGAAACAACAGATAATTTGTATACTACATGTATTAGCAAATTGTACACTTTATATGACTGTTTACAGTTGATAATTTAACTTATTAAGCATTCAATCTAGAGAATAGTTTACAAACTTTGATACAACATTTTAAGACAGTATGCCAGAAAAATCACAAAAATTAAATTGAGGCTAAATGAATATAGTAAAGCAGTGTTTTATCCAGCTCCAATTTTTGGGGGTCATTGATGACCCACTGACTAAAAATCTGGGGGTCATCATTGACTAGTTTTAAACTTAATCAACTTGAATAAATAGAGGTGAAAATGACATATTTTACTTCAACAGTTTTACTTCCTATTTCACACAAATTTTAAAATCAAAATTCAAACTGAAATTAACAACTTCAAAACACTTTAACTTCCAAACGAATATTTCACTTCTGGCCCAACAAGTTACAACACCTGAAACTAGTCTTTTCCTTCCCAACGACAGTTTTTATGATCATGGCCACCGGGTCATCAACTTTTCAAATGTTATGGCCTCAGCTCGATCACCATGGCCCTAACTATTTATAATGAAAAACACTAAAATCATTTCATCTTATATTTCAGCTGAACTTCATGTTTACCATTTCTAAGCATTATACTCTTTGGAAAACAAAACTTTGTTGTTTTCTTTTTCCCAAAACCATTTCTCTTCTGGTTCATAGCTAGACTCATTTTAGAGTAATGTTACCTTAATATTATAACATTTTAATGGTAACTTAACAAAAATAAGTTTTTCAAAATAAATATAATTTTCTAAAAGTTTATTTTTCTTTTTTCCATAACCTTTTAAACGTCCGTTAAAGATATATAAACGGCGTAAAAACATGGACCGGCTTATGTTTAAACTGGTATTAAAATGTTGCCCATGCGCGTCTCGATACCTTATAGAAAACAAAATAAAAAGGTTTTCAGATAGAGTAACGTCCGTACATTTCAAACAACTTTCTAGAAAAGTTTCATGATTTCCACATTTTATCTTTATATACAAACAACTAAAAACTGGGTATATATCAGTGCTATTGTTGCAGCATATGTTTGTTTTCACAGATGTTGTCTTCAAACTATAATATTGCTTCGCGGAAAATTATGTATGTGATCATAATCGTCTATACGATTGCATAAATATAGTGTTAATAACCAATTTGAGTGTTTACATAACTTAGTAGAACCGCGTGACCAGGGTTTCCCTGAATCAGACCATGTGATCTGCCAAAACAGCTAGCATTGTAAAATTAACTCTGAAATCAGCTTGCCGAAACAAATATGCGTAATTTGAATTTTGTATTTTTAAGGTTGTGTCATAGTGTACGCACTGAACAAATTTGATTGCGTCAAATGAGATTTAATTGCGTCAAAAACACAACAAACACGCTCTGGAGAAAACACTGTATATTCTGTATATATTATGACAAAACACCATCTGTTATGGTTTAATATACTTGTATTATTAACAAATTATATAAAATTGTACCGAAATGACATTATTTTCAAATTTTATGCCGCGAAAATGTTTTTTCGCTCATTTCAAAACCCAATCCCCCTCATTTCAAAACACAATCTCCCTCATTGCTTTCCAAAAAGGTTCACATGTATATATCAGGCTACCCTGAATCATACCATGTGATCTCTCAACACTGCTAGCAGTGTAAAAATAATAACTCTGAAACCCACTTGCCAAAACAAATCTGTGTAGTTTTAATTTCTGTATTTTTAAGGTTGCATCATAGTGGACACAATGAACAAACTTGATTGCGACAAATGAGATTCAATTGCATCACAAACACAAGAATCGTGCTCTGGAGAAAACACTGATAAAGAATGAAAATCCTTTGACATTGCCTTTAAGTCTAGTGATCGAGGTTATAAGCAGGACTGTGGTCTACTGAAGTTTCACAACAATCCGTTCAGTGGCTAACTATATTCTGGCTTCTAAATTAACATTTGTTTATTCAATGTTTTCTAGATAGCGAGACAAAATTTAATCCGAAATCTTTTGTTTTATTTACTTGCTAAATGTCCCGTGGTTTCTCCCTTCACACCAGATATGTCTTTAAGAAGTGTCATACCTTTCCATTATTTACTATATATTGTATAGCTATCCAAACGCTATATCAAGATAGGGCCTGTGTCACCGACTGGAAAGTTGTCTGTGCATGGTCCCAGTTCAATATATCAATTAGATGGCAAGAAATTCTTTACATTGCCTCCAGTTAAAATATTTAAGAAATAGTCACCATACAATTAACATAAGAACATGTTCTAAAAATAATATTGCAAACTAAAATTATAATTATTGAACATACAAAGTAACAGTGGGTGGGGTAAGGTTTATGGTTTAAAATGAAAATAATTCCAGTTCCGAAAGTTGCATAGCGTACTGATGTATATCTATAACTACGTTGATATACATAAACATAATACTAACCGCTAAATATCATTAAAAACGATGAGTGTTATTAAATTTGCCAGATTATAAACTCATAAAATTTGTTCTCTGTGCGTTCACAACAAGGGAAGTAACTCTAGCACAAAAATCAATTTTCGTCCTAAACATGTTCACCCACTTTTTTTTAAAAAAAAAAATATTGTTGCAGTAAAAATAATAGAAAATATATATGAAAACTTTAAATATAATTTACATTTAATTTTAAAAATATCTATACATTCTTGTACTTACCTTGTTTTTATTTAAAGGCGAGTGACTTCACCATAAAAAAATCCCGCAAATGATCTTTGTTCAAATGTTCAGATTTTACAGTTTTACATATTTAGCTGTTTTACGGTTTATTTAGTCTGAGTAAGCCAGTGCCGACCTTTACCTTGAAAAATACCAGGAAACAGGAAACATTGAGGTTGATTGACAATATTTAATCTGTGGAACCATATAGGCATATCTCTGACAAAAGTAATTAAAGGATTCAAATAAACATTTTATTGCATAGTGTTAGTCTCATTTAATCGCCGTAATAGGGGTGAGACAAGCCCAGATCAAATAAAAAAATATAAAATCGTTCGAAAACGTGCTTTGATATGCACTAGCATAGTGTGTGTTAGTGAACCGATGTAAATACACGTTTGGTAGAGGTGAAAATGGGATAGTGCAAAACCGAAAGTACAACCTTGTACAGAAGTCACAGGGCCATGATAATCAGGTAGATCTACTGTTTATTTTTTTAATTCTTAATTATTTTTTTAAAAAAGATATTTACAATTTTGGGTGATTAATTATTTTTATGTATTGATTGACATGCAAAAGTTTATAGAAGTAGGTAATACTTGACATTTAGATAAAGTCTTTAATTCATATGATCTTCATTGAGGCCCTCATGTAAATGAATTAAATCATTTGGATTAAACATATGTATGACACGCATATGTTTACATATGGTTTTGTTAACATATATGAATAATATGCAACATTTATTTTTTTTTAAATTAGCCTCTGCCTGTTCTAGTGTTATTCCCTAAAACAATATGTCCTAAGTGTTGTTCGAGATTTTAGCACAATAATTATATAGGATTTCTAACATATTTTAAATGTATGAATCGAAACATATATGGCAAACGTATATTTCACACGTGTTTAACATATGTTGATGTAAACGTATGTTTTACTATGTTTTTGATTGTAAGACATGTATTTATGATTCTCATACTTAAATTGGACCCTGCCTCTGGCTCTGCTAGTGATATTTCCAAAAATAGTGAGTGTCATGTGCTGTGGAGCATTTTAGCGCAATAATTAAATATTCACTTTAACGTATGTTAAACATATGAATTGAATCACGTATGTGAAACGTACGTTTAACATGCGTTTAACATATGTTTCTGTAAACGTATGTTTAACGTGTGTTTCTGATTATCATATGTTTCTTTACGTATGTTAAACGTATGTTTTGAAACGTATGTTAACCAAATCGCATGTGAAACATACGTTAAACATATGTTTAACATATGTTCGACAAAACATATATGTTAAACATACGTGACATTTTTACCTGTGTATGAATCGAAACGCATATGACAAACGTATGTTTCACATGCGTTTAACATATGTTGATGTTGATTGATTGAATATTTAGCGTCATTTTTATGCCATCGAGGGCTAACGGACGATTATATGTTGATGTAAACATATGTTTAACATATGATTTTGATTGTCAGACATGTATTTATGATTTTCGTACTTAAATTGGACCCTGCCTCTGGCTCTGCTAGTGATATTTCCAAAAATAGTGAGTGCCATATGCTGTGGAGCATTTTAGCGCAATAATTATATATTCACTTTAACGTATGTTAATTATATGAATTGAACCACGTAAACTTTGTCAAACGTACGTTTAACATGCGTTTAACATATGTTTCTGTAAACGTATGTTTAACGTGCGTTTCTGATTATCATATGTTTCTTTACGTATGTTAAACGTATGTTTTGAAACGTATGTTAACCAAAACGTATGTAAAACATACGTTAAACGTATGTTTAACATATGTTCGACAAAACATATGTTAAACATACGTGGCATTTTTACCTGTGTATAGATGTTGCTGCAATAACGGTCTCATCTTTTAATATTGATTAAAGTGTATATTTGCAATGGCTCAAAAATAGAGAGAAACAATAAGATTATAAAAAGGGTATTTAAAATATATTTTGGTGCAGCTATTTGACAAAATGCCAATGTAGTGCGATAAAGTGTTTGGCTGATAGAGCCAATAATTATTTCACCGTATAGACTGTTAGTACAGTACAATTCAACTTTGTAGCGAAACGTTGAGAAGACATATGATCTAATTAGTCTTGGTTTCTTACTTAAATCCGTTCATGCTCAGAAGGGATACTGACAGATTGACAGAGGACAAAGTGTGGTATTTCCTCATTAGTAACATAATTATGCTTAAGATGGCCTGTCATGGTACATAAGTATACAATGAGAACAGTTGAAAGGTTTGTCTCCATATATTAAAATGACAGATTAATAAAGTACAGAACTAAGACAGAAAATATTGTTTACAGCCTGTCCCCTTTGTTCATTTTAACATAGCTTAATATTGCAAGATATATACCTAATAGCAATATGAATAATATCCTATAAATGCAACCTTTATCATGTACATTTAATGATTCATACAAACACGTTACAACAGGGGTCATAGCCCAGGAATAACGGTCAAACCCAAAACAGCCACTGGGGATCTTATATTCAGTAAAACAGCCACCGGGGATCTCAAATACACCAAAACAGCCACTAGGGATCTTCGATACAGTAAAACAACCACCGGGGATAAAACAGTCATCGGGGATCTAAAATAGAGTAAAACGGCCACTGATGATCTTAGATACAATAAAACAGCCATTGGGGAATGATACAGTAAAACAGCCACTGAGGATCTTAGATACAGTAAAACAGCCACCGATGATCTTAGATACAATAAAACAGCCATTGGGGAATGATACAGTAAAACAACCACTGAGGATCTTAGATACAGTAAAGCAGCCACTAGGGATATAATATACAGTAAAACAATCATAGGGGATCTTCGATACAGTAAAACAGCCACTGAGGATATAAGATACACCAAAACAGCAACTGGGGATCTTCGACACAGTAAAACAGTCACCGGGGATCTTGGATACAGTAAAACAGCCACTGATGATCTTCGATACAGTAAAACAGCCACCGGGGATCTTGGATACAGTAAAGCAGCCACCGGGGATCTTGGATACAGTAAAACAGCCACTGATGATCTTCGATACAGTAAAATAGCCACTGAGGATCTTAGACACACTAAAACAGCAACTGGGGATCTTAGATACAGTAAAACAGCAACTGGGGATCTTAGATACAGTAAAACAGCCATCGGGGATCTTGGATACACTAAAACAGCCACTGATGATCTTCAATACAGTAAAACAGCCACTGATGATCTTGGATACAGTAAAACAGCCATTGAGGATCTTCGATACAGTAAAACAGCCACTAATGATCTTCGATACAGTAAAACAGCCACTAATGATCTTCGATACAGTAAAACAGCCATTGAGGATCTTCGATACAGTAAAACAGCCACTGATGATCTTCGATACAGTAAAACAGCCATTGAGGATCTTCGATACAGTAAAACAGCCACTAATGATCTTCGATACCGTAAAACAGCCACTGGGGATCTTATATACAATTACACAGCCACCGTGGATCTCAAATACAGTAAAACAGCCACTGGAATCTTAGATACGGTAAAACAACAACTCGGATCTTCGATACAGTAAAACAGCCATTGAAGATCTTCGATACAGTAAAACAGCTACATATAATCTTAGACACAGTAAAACAGCCGCTTGGGACCTTCGATACAGTAAAACAGCCATTGAGGATCTTCGGATACAGTAAAACAGCCACTGATGATGTTCGATACAGTAAAACAGCCATTGAGAATCTTCGATACAGTAAAACAGCCACTGGGGATCTTATATACAATTAAACAGCCACCGGGGATCTCAAATACACTAAAAGAGCCACTGGAATCTTTGATACGGTTAAAAACCAACTCGGGATCTTCGATAAAGTAAAACAGCCACTGAGGATCTTCGATACAGTAAAACAGCTATGAAGATCTTCGATACAGTAAAACAACTACATATGATCTAAGACACAGTAAAACAGCCACTTGAGACCTTCGATACAGTAAAACAGCCACCGGGGATAAAACAGTCACCGGGGATCTAAGATAGAGTTAAACAACCACCGGGGATCTTAGATACAGTAAAACAACCACTGAGGATCCTAGATATAGTAAAACAGTAACAGGAGAACTTCGATACAGTAAAACAGCCATTGAGCATCTTCGATACAGAAAAACAGCCAATGATGATATTCGATACAGTAAAACAGTCAATGAGGATCTTCGATACAGTAAACCAGCAACTGGGTATTTAGGATACAGTAAAACAGCCACTGGGAATCTAAGATACAGTAAAATAGCCACAGGGGATCTTTGATACAGTACAACAGACACTGAGGATCTTCGTTACAGTTAATCAACCACCGGTGATCTTTAATACAATAAAACAGCCACCGAGGATCTCTGATGTATAACAGCAACCGGGGATCTTATATACAGTAAAACAGCCACTGATGATCTAAGATACAGTAAAACAGCCACTGGGGATCTTCAATACAGTAAAACAGCCACTAAGGATCTTCGATAACAGGCACCGATAATCTTAGATACAGTAAAACAGCCACTGACGATCTTCAATATAGTAAAACAGCCTTTGGGGATTTAAGATACAGTAAAACAGCCACTGAAGATCTTCAATACTATATTTAACAGCCACTGAGGATCTTAAATACAGTAAAACAGTCATTGGGGATCTTAGATACAGTAAAACAGCAACTGGGGATCTTCGATACAGTAAAACAGGAACCGGGGATCTTGGATACAGTAAAACAGCCACTGATGATCTTCGATACAGTAAAACAGCCACTGAGGATAAAAGATACACCAAAACAGCCAATGGGGATCATTGATACATTAAAGCAGCCACCGGGGATCATAGATACAGTAAAATAGCCACTGAGGATCTTAGATACAGTAAAACAGCAACTGGGGATCTTCGACACAGTAAAACAGCCACCGGGGATCTTGGATACAGTAAAACAGCCACTGATAATCTTCGATACAGTAAAACAGCCACTGAGGATCTTAGATACAGTAAAACAGCAACTGGGGATCTTATATACAGTACAACAGCAACTGGGGATCTTTGATACAGTATAACAGCCACCTTGGATCTTGGATACAGTAAAACAGCCACTGATGATCTTCGATACAGTAAAACAGCCATTGAGGATCTTTGATACAGTAAAACAGCCACTAATGATCTTCGATACAGAAAAACAGCCATTGAGGATCTTGGATACAGTAAAAGAGCCACTGAAGATCTTCGATACAGTAAAACAGCCATTGAGGATCTTCGATACAGTAAAACAGCCACTAATGATCTTCGATACAGTAACACAGCCACTGATGATCTTCGATACAGTAAAACAGCCATTGAGGATCTTCGGATACAGTAAAACAGCCACTGATGATGTTCGATACAGTAAAACAGCCATTGAGAATCTTCGATACAGTAAAACAGCCACTGGGGATCTTATATACAATTAAACAGCCACCGGGGATCTCAAATACACTAAAAGAGCCACTGGAATCTTTGATACGGTTAAAAAACAACTCGGGATCTTCGATAAAGTAAAACAGCCACTGAGGATCTTCGATACAGTAAAACAGCTATGAAGATCTTCGATACAGTAAAACAACTACATATGATCTAAGACACAGTAAAACAGCCACTTGAGACCTTCGATACAGTAAAACAGCCACCGGGGATAAAACAGTCACCGGGGATCTAAGATAGAGTTAAACAACCACCGGGGATCTTAGATACAGTAAAACAACCACTGAGGATCCTAGATATAGTAAAACAGTAACAGGAGAACTTCGATACAGTAAAACAGCCATTGAGCATCTTCGATACAGAAAAACAGCCAATGATGATATTCGATACATTAAAACAGTCAATGAGGATCTTCGATACAGTAAACTAGCAACTGGGGATTTAAGATACAGTAAAACAGCCACTGGAAATCTAAGATACAGTAATATAGCCACTGGGGATCTTTGATACAGTAAAACAGACACTGAGGATCTTCGTTAGAGTTAATCAACTACCGGTGATCTTTAATACAATAAAACAGCCACCGAGGATCTCTGATGTATAAC
The DNA here is from genome assembly GCA_029582155.1 of Panopea generosa. NCBI lineage: Eukaryota > Metazoa > Mollusca > Bivalvia > Adapedonta > Hiatellidae > Panopea > Panopea generosa. The sequence continues at coordinate 12,406,424 of CM055909.1, forward strand.
AGCAACCGGGGATCTAAGATACAGTAAAACAGCCACTGATGATCTTATATACAGTAAAACAGCCACTGATGATCTAAGATACAGTAAAACAGCCACTGGGGATCTTCAATACAGTAAAACAGCCACTGAGGATCTTCGATTACAGGCACTCATGATCTTAGATACAGTAAAACAGCCACTGACGATCTTCAATATAGTAAAACAGCCACTGGGGATTTAAGATATAGTAAACAGTCACTGGGGATTTAAGATACAGTAAAACAGCCATTGGGGATCTTCATTACAGTAAAACAGCCACTGAGGATCTTAGATACAGTAAATCAGCCACTGTGGATCTTTGATACAGTAAAGAAGCTACTGGGGATCTTATATACAGTGAAACAGCCACCGAGGACCTTTGATACAGTAAAACAGACACTGAAGATCTTAGATACAGTAAAACTGCCATCGGTGATCTCATATACAATATAACAGCCACTAGGGATCTTAGATACAGTTAAACAGCCACTGGGGAACTTATATACAGTCAAACAGCCTCCGAGGATCTTCGATGATGTAAAACATCCACTGAGGATCTTATATACAGTAAAATAGCCACTGAGGTCATTGAATACAATAAAACAGCAACTGGGGATCTTAGATACAGTAAAACAGCCACTGGGGATCTTTGATACAGTAAAACAGCCACCAATGATCTTAGATACAGTTAACAGCAATTGGAGATCTTAGATACAGTTAAAAAGCCACCGGGGATCTTGGCTACAGTTAAAAAGCCACCGGAGATCTTAGATACAGTTAAAAAACCACCGGGGATCTTGGATACAGTAAAACAGCTATTGGGAACTTCAAAACAGCAAAACAGCCATTGAGGATCTTCGATACAGAAAAACTGCCAATGGGGATCTTTGATACAGTAAAACAGCTACTCGGGATCTTAGATACAGTTAAACAGCCACCGGGGATCTTGGATACAGTAAAACAGCCATTGGGATCTTCAAAACAGTAAAACAGCCATTGAAGATCTTCGATACTGAAAAACAGCCGATGGTGATCTTTGATACAGTAAAACAGCCACCGGGGATCTTCGATACAGTAAAACAGCTACTGAGGATCTAAGATACAGTAAAACAGCCGCAGGGGATCTTTTATTTTATACCGCACTGTAATAAACAGTTCCCCTCATTTCATCTATGTTATTATTTATTGGATGTGTTATGTTGAAGTGTATCAAGGGAGATCCCATAAGCAAGTAGATTAAGAACAAAAGCAGATCCGTCTGTGTAATCAGTAAAAAAAACCTGAATTATGTTTTCATTTGTTTGTTTGTTTATGTGGTAGTTTATTTGTTTGTATGTTTATTGTTTGTAATTTCGTTCGTTTGTATTTTTTGGAACTGAGAATAATATTCCAAATTCATTCTATTTCTACAAGTATTGTATTGTGTTCAGTTACCAAAATCAACCTCTCCTCAGACTTACAATCGTTACTTTAATATTGGCACAAAGTCAGTCCTATCAAATGTAGATATTTATGAAGGACCAATACTAGACATAACTGACGGTAATACAGACAGTGAACACGCTTATATTTAGTTTATGTTTAATATTTAGGAAACGTAGTCGTGCACAATATTTCCCTGCAGGCAATTTCCATATTTACAACTCATTGTTCGGATAATTGAGCATTAAAGCCTGGCTCTGTGTTCAGCTTAATACAATATAAAACATGAAAAAAACACTGATCAATTTCTTTTTTGCTTTTTGCGAATAAACATAAACGTCATGCGGAGTCCTTCGAGTATCTATTAATCGTAAATAAAGTTAATTACATTTTTGAATACAATATCTTAGTTTTTATTTTGAGTTCATTATTGCCGTCCTCGCAATCATCTACTCTGTGTGCTCAAATTGTGTATTTGAGCAACATAAGTAATATATTCCTTATTGTAAAAGTAAAAACATACAATCTGAAAATATATTTTTTCTGTATAATTTACATTATTTTTTTTTATTTCAATGAGAAAAACTTGAAATATAATCAATCATAATAAAGTTACAATTATTTGATACACTAGTTTTACCTACACTTTTACACGGTTCCATCATTTGGGGAATATATATATTAAAACAATTAGATAAATTACACATACAATCTTGCAAACATATTTTAGGTGTAAAACAGCAATCTCCGAACATAGCCGTTTTAATTGAACTAGGTAAATTTCCTTTATCTGTGACTGCTAAAGGACATTCCATTATGTAATGGACAAGATCATGAAGCAACCGAATTCAGTTTTGTATAAAAACTGAAATGAGCAATTTAACTTTCAGAATGATAAATTATGGTTCAACTGTATGGGATCGTTTTTAAATTACAAAGGATTTGAAGACAAAATTTCAATCCAAATAAAACTTTTCTATCTGATTTAAACATTGAATTATAGACCAATACATACAAACTGTTAAATACTGCATCTGTTCAAACTATGCCGAAACTACACCATTACAATAAGTTTAAAGTAGATTTTAAAAATGAAGATTATTTACTTATTGGTTTTAATTTCAAATGACAAGAATCGAAAAGATTTGACACGTTTAACCATACTTTATCAATAGAATCAGGCAGATAGACGAATGTAGAAAGGGATCATTATGTTCTTTAAATGGTCAGAGTATCATTTTCTTTTATATTGTCCCAACTAAAGAACAATAGCATGTAAATATTCACTGTCAATATATCTAGTTTCATCTACAAATAAAATACTAGTGCGTTATAAATCAAGATATATTTCTGAAGCTTTTATGCTTAGAAAAACTACATTGAATACAATGAATGCATTTTAACTATTCTCACTGAATTGAATTATTGCAAATGTAATGTCTAGATTTGATGTCTTACAATCTTTGACTATTTAAGAGGCTATTATCTATGTTTATATACATTATGTCTATGCCATATTTGTTTAAATATTCTTTGTAAATGGCCGTAGATAATTGTGTATTGTCGTTATGCCAATTAAACTGAAACTGAAACTGTCAACATGTTTCCAAGCATTTTCTATTTTGTATATAATCGTTAAAGCAGCCAGCAAAGAGCAGGGTAATTAGTGTTTATCACATCTACTTCATTGTCTCTACCACATCTCCTGCTTATTCTCTTAAAGGTACAGCCGTTACAAGAATTGTTTAATATTTAATTGTACAGATATGTTTCATGTTAATTTACAAAATGAAAATCTTGTTATATACCTGTTTAGCATGCATATTTTGTAATAACCCAGTTATACGTATGTTGACCTTTTGTTAAAAATCATTTCAAAATTCAACAATATTTTTTTTACAAACTATTTTGTTAAAAACCTTTGAACACCAACATATTTAACAATCTATAAGACTGCTATTGTGATCGTTTTAAAAAGTGCTCTGTTGAAAGTACAGAACGTAATCAATTTTTTTAATGGGGTTTATCGCCAGTTTAAGCACATTTTAGGTTATATATGGCTTATCCAGTTTTACTGGTGGAGGAAGACCTCAGACAGGAGCCAGTTTATATATGGCATATCTAGTTTTACTGTTGGAGGAAGATCTCAGACTGAGTCAGGTTATATATGGCATATCCAGTTTTACTGGTGGAGGAACACCTCAGACTGAGTCAGGTTATATATGGCATATCCAGTTATACTGGATGAGGAATACCTCAGACTGAGTCAGGTTATATATGGCATATCCAGTTTTACTTGTGGAGGAAGACCTCAGACAGGAGACAGGTTATATATGGCATACCCAGTTATACTGTTGGAGGAAGACCTCAGACTGAGTCAGGTTATATATGGCATATCCAGTTATACTGGATGAGGAATACCTCAGACAGGAGTCAGGTTATACATGGCATATCCAGTTTTACTTGTGGAGGAAGACCTCAGACAGGAGCCAGGTTATATATGGCATACCCAGTTATACTGGTGGAGGAACACCTCAGACTAAGTCAGGTTATATATGGCATATCCAGTTATACTGGATGAGGAATACCTCAGACAGGAGTCAGGTTATACATGGCATATCCAGTTTTACTTGTGGAGGAAGACCTCAGACAGGAGCCAGGTTATATATGGCATACCCAGTTATACTGGATGAGGAATACCTCAGACAGGAGTCAGGTTATACATGGCATATCCAGTTTTACTGGTGGAGGAAGACCTCAGACTAAGTCAGGTTATATATGGCATACCCAGTTATTCTGGATGAGGAATACCTCAGACAGGAGCCAGTTTATATAAGACATATCCAGTTTTCTGATGGATGAAGACCTCGAACAGGAGCCAGGTAATATATGGCATATCCAGTTTTACTGTTGGAGGAAGACCTCAGACTGAGTCAGGTTATATATGGCATATCCAGTTTTACTGGTGGAGGAAGACCTCAGACAGGCGTCAGGTTATATATGGCATATCCAGTTTTACTGGTGGAGGAAGATCTTAGACTGAGCCAGGTTAGATATGGCATATCCGGTTTTACTGGTAGTGTAAGACCTCAGACTGAGCCAGGTTATATATGGCATATCCAGTTTTACTGGTGGATAAAGACCTTAGACTGAGTCAGGTTATATATGGCATATCCAGTTTTACTGGTAGTGGAAGAACTCAGACAGTAGCCAGGTTATATATGGCATATCCAGTTTTACTGGTAGTGGAAGACCTCAGACAGGAGCCAGGTTATATATGGCATATGCAGATTTACTGGTGAAGGAAGACCTAAGACTGAGCCAGGTTATATATGGCATATCCAGTTTTACTGGAAGTGGAAGACCCCAGACAGGAGCCAGGTTATATATGGCATATCCAGTTTTACTGGTGGAGGAAGACCTCAGACTAAGCCAGGTTATATATTGCATATCCAGTTTTACTGGTTGTGGAAGACCTCAGAATGAGCCAGGTTATATATGGCATATCCAGTTTTACTGGTAGTGGAAGACCTCGGACAGTAGCCAGATTATATATTGCATATCCAGTTTTACTGGTGGAGGAAGACCTCAGACTGAGCCAGGTTATATATGGCATATCAAGTTTTACTGGTAGTGGAAGACCTCAGACTGGAGCCAGGTTATATATGGCATATCCAGTTTTACTGGTGGAGGAAGACCTCAGACAAGAGCCAGGTTATACCTGGCATACCAAGTTATATTGGTGGATGAAAACCTCAGACTGAGCCAGGTCATGTATGGCATATTCAGTTTTACTGGTTGAGGAAGACCTCAGTCAGGAGCCAGGTTATACAAGGCATACCAAGTTATACTGGTGGATGAAGACTTCAGACTGAGCCAGGTCATGTATGGCATATTCAGTTTTACTGGTGGAGGAAGACCATAGACAGGAGTCAGGTTATACATGGCCAACAAGTTATACTGATGGAGAAAGACCTCAGACTGAGCCAGGTCATGTATGGCATATCCAGTTTTACTGGTGGAGGTACACCTCAGACAGGAGCCAGGTTATACATGGCCTACAAGTTATACTGATGGAGAAAGACCTCAGACTGAGCTAGGTTATGTATGGCATATCCAGTTTTACTGGTGGAGGAAGACCACAGACAAGAGCCAGGTTATACATGGCATACCAAGTTATACTGGTGGATGAAAACCTCAGACTGAGCAAGGTTATGTATGGCATATCCAGTTTTACTGGTTGAGGAAGACCTCAGACAAGAGCCAGGTTATACATGGCATACCAAGTTATACTGGTGGATGAAAACCTCAGACTGAGCTAGGTTATGTATGGCATATCCAGTTTTACTGGTGGAGGAAGACCTCAGACAGGAGCTAGGTTATACATGGCACACCAAGTTATACTGATGGAATAAGACCCCATACTGAGCCAGGTCATGTATGGCATATCCAGTTTTACTGGTGGAGGAAGACCTCAGACAAGAGCCAGGTTATACATGGCATACCAAGTTATACTGGTGGATGAAAACCTCAGACTGAGCTAGGTTATGTATGGCATATCCAGTTTTACTGGTGGAGGAAGACCTCAGACAGGAGCCAGGTTATATATTGCTTATTCAGTTTTACTTGTGGAGGAAGACCTCAGACTGAGCTAGGTTATGTATGGCATATCCAGTTTTACTGGTGGAGGAAGACCTCAAACAGGAGCCAGGTTATACATGGCATATCCAATTTTACTGCTGGAGGAAGACCTCAGACAAGAGCCAGGTTATACATGGCATACCAAGTTATACTGGTGGATGAAGACCTCAGACTGAGTCAGGTTATATATGGTATATTGTGTTTTACTGGTGGAGGATGATTCAGACTGAGTAGAACCACCGTCTTACGCAAGTAGTTTGAAACTTTCTCACATAAATTTTTTTCTAGCGAGCGGGACTCGAACCTATGACATTAGCGGTGAAAGGTAAGTGATATTGGTGTTGTTTTACCTGATCTTTTATAACTTATAAATACCTTTTACATTTTATAATAACTGTGGATGATATATCTGCACTGATTAGTATTTTACCAGTAAATAGGGCATGCGGTCATGATATGATCAGTCACAGAATGCTGAAATCTGTGTCGAAAGCTATTTCAAAACCACTTTCAATTTTATTTAACCGATCTTTAAGGTATATATCCCAATTTGTGGAAGATTGCAAATGGCACTCCTATTTTTAAAAAGGGAGACAATTCATTGGTGTCATTGTGTCGAACAACTTTTTAAAAGGCTTGTTTTTATGAATATGTATAACGTTTTCTAGATAATAATTGTTTTATAAATACCAGTCAGGCTTTTGCCAAAATCACTTTACTACCAATCAACTTATAGATATATGCCATCACATTTGACAAACCTTTGATAACAAGCAGTATTCATGTATGGTATTTTGTGACATATCGAAGGCTTTTGACAGAGTCTGACACAAGGTTTTACTATTTAAACTACAGTAAAACAGTATTAATGGTCTACTTTTAGAATGGATTTCAGATTACTTAACAAATCGATCCCAACGGGTAGTTTTTCAGGGTACATATTCCAATTTAAAATCTCTGAATGCAGGAGTGCCTCAATGATCCGTTGTTGGACCTTTATTATTCTAAATGTATGTTAATGATATAGCTAACAATTTACTTAGTTTAACACGTGTGTATGCTGACGACAGTTCATTATACTATTCAGCCTCATCAGTAAGTGATATTGAAGGTTTTATTAATCACGATATTTTAATAATATCCTAGTAAGCTAAACAATGGCTAGTAAAGTTCAACCCTAACACAACCGAGGCTATGTTTTTTTCTTTAGATTACAATTACTTACCTTATAAACATTTAATACCGTAGAAATTCATTTTGTACAATCTCATAAACATCTAAGTGTAACTTTGAGTAAAGACAGAAAATGGACCGATCATTTTGATAATATTTTTAAATCTGCTTCAAAAACGAAATGCATAATGCGTCGCCTTAAATACTCACTCGGTCGAAAATCCCTCAATCAATTTACATTTCGTATGTTCGACCAATTCTTGAATATTCCTCTCTAGTCTGGAACAATTGCACTGGTCAAACATCGAATTCACTCGATAAATTACAAAATGAAGCTGCACGTATAGCCACTGGCTAAACCAGATCAGTATCTATTGAAAATGTGTATATAGAATGCGGATGGGAAACTCTTTCGTATCGCAGAACAATACAGCAATATTACTTTATGTATAAGGTAAGTAAAAATATGGTTCCATCTTACATAGTTGATTTGTTCCCACCAAATGTTAATGAAAGAACAACAAACGATCTAAGAAATAGTAGAGACATAAATATACCATTTTCAAGAACTGAACTCATGAAAAATTCATGTATACCTTCGTCAATTATATTATGAAACCACATAGATAACAACTTTAAGTCTGCCGCTTCTTTAACTGCGTTTAAACACTCCATGAGAAAACAAAATAACACTACAATAGCTCAACACTTTTATCATGGAAATAGAAGTTTTCAGTTATTTTAGCATGATTAAGAAATAATTGCAGTAATTTAAATAATGATTTTTTCCGTAACTGATTCGTGTTGTCCACATTGTGTTAATAATGAAGATGCTGAGCATTATTTTCTCAAATGCACAACGTAAAGAACCTAAAGATTAACATTCTTTAACTCGACAAGATCATTTCAACCACTAAGTACACAGCGCTTTCTGTATGAAGATGAAACACAATCATGCTAGCAATATTATTATAGTCATTATATCAAAGAAACTAAACGCTTTGCATAATCTCGTTTATTTTTCCTGTCTTGTTTTGAACTGTACAACATTTCTTCGATTTTGTGAATTATTTAACTATTTTGTCCATTGTATATAAACGTTGAGTTGCATAGGACACCAAATTTTTATTTTTGTGCTTTTTTATTTACTAATTTGATTTTCTCACTGGCGTGCTACTGAGATGTTGATACAGAACGCATGCGTACGGACGACATGATGAAGAAATGATTTGTGTTTGTTTTACTATTTATTACTTTCTTTCCTATCCTACCTTTTTCTATTATCATAATATTGGTTAAGAAAAAAATATTAATTACGTCATTTTGATATTTAATGTAAACATTGTAAAATAATGTAGGGGACGGGCCGAACCTAACGTTGAAAGAACATGTGGCCCAGCCCCATTTCATGTTGAAATAAAATATGTTTAAACCAAACTAAATGGCGCCTTAGACCACTCGGCCTCGTAGGACCCCCTATAACACAACCAATAACAGCAAGTGGCATACTCAGGTTTATTGTGTCTTTTCATGTCTTCGCCACTGATTTTTCTACTTTTTGCGATTTTGAGATTATTTTTTCTGTTACAACTACCACAAACTCAACTGCTTCTACTAGTTTAATACACTACTATTAAACATACTTTCACATATGATGAATGAAATGAACATATCAGTAGTACTGTCTATCATTCAACATCATCTTACATGTATAATGAGACATCAACCTGTAAATGTATAAGTACAATGTATCTTAACTCAGCAATTAAACATATAGCACGTGTGTAGCCTTAGAAAATACATGACAGTATGAAGATAGTGCGAATATGACCACACAAATCTTTAATTAATAACCTATCAAATAAGAGTAAAACAGATCTAAAATACATCTTGTTTTAATAATATTTATAATAATGTGATCTATACAAATCCATGATACATTAGGCTTGTTGTCTTGGTTTGAATACAAAGTAAATAAATGTTGGTAAAATTCAAGACGTTATGTTATGCTATCGCTATCATTAGCATATCGAATTTGTTTTCAAAGATAATGTCTTATATATCATATTGATGAAGCCAAATATCTGTCATGCCCAAGTTTTCCAATATTAATTTTCTTTGAAATTCCAGACTTGGTCCATTATAAAAAAAAACACTTTTATGCGCTTCAATAATTTGTGAATCATTTTTTCTTTTGATCTCAATAATTCTAGCCAGTTTTTGATCACACTTTTATCTTTTATGATTTTGTTTTAATTTCCCATATAGGCCGGTAGGAGCTGTTTCTTCACCAATAAAACGTGCATACAAAATATGTACTAGTTCGACATTAATTTGCAACGTCTGCATTTCGAAACTGTATTTAGACACAAATGTTACAAAACTGTCAAACTATTTAAAAAGCTCACATGTATACATATATAAATTAACTTAATTTTAAAAAAAGAATTTAATGTACGTAGTAAAACGCTGTGAAAGACGTATAAGGTTCTAAACCGATTACAACTTACTGTTAAAAAGACATTTCAATGGATTGACTGACTCTAATGTTATAGTTATTAGTTAAAATTTAAAAGTAGTATGGCAGCCTTTTCCGAAGTCATTGTTTTATTTTACGGATACGATTCTAAGTCAATCAGTATTGTTTGTAATGAATCAGGAATATTCCAAAACGGTACGACATTGTTTACATAAAGAAGCATGAACACTTTTAAGTCATCGATCGTGCAATAGTTTACATTTCTGAATGGACAGCTATGGCAATATATGAGTTGAGCTCGGATCGCCGTGTTGCACTCCAATATGTGATTCTATGAAGTCTGAAAAAGGTCTGACACAGACTTATATCTTATACATGATTTAATAACGTTTATATTTTTAGCAACCCGACACATATATTCTTTACATAATAGTTTACAACTATCTGCCTTTTAAGTGGTCAATGGTTCAAATTATTTATACAATGAAAATGAATATTGAACCAAAGCAGGAAACTATTGACCGAAACGCAGTCGAAGTTAATAGTTCACTGCTTTGGGTCATTGGTTATTTTACGAGGATAAATAATTCAACCATAAACCACTAAAAAAGTAAATAGTTGTTTTATTATATTGAATAACAATAAAAACGGTGAGTCAATAAGTCATTTTACATACAAATGTATTAGAAGTTTTCACCCCCACTTCATTCATACTTATACCGCAATAGCCATATTCAAAATTATTTTATTTCGTAGACTTTCATTATATGTTCTCCCCTAATAAATTCCACTATTACGCCTACATTCATAACCTTCATATATTCTCTGATTTAAAATATTTCGAACTATTCAGAATGCAATGTCACCAGTATTTAGCGACATCCTGGATCCACCCTTGATCAAGACAATATCACAAACGCCAATGCGTATATAACCTGACGGCATTATATAAACATATCAGTTGTCGAAAATGGTTTGATTGTATTTTAGCGTTGAAAAAGTGATATTTCAGTGTCAGTTGTCATTTCGGAATATAATAAACAGTTTATTTAACTCACTTTTGTTTTATATAGCACAAATGGAACTTGAATGGACTATCAGAATGGGAACGGAAAGAATGTTTCGTTTGAAATATTGACTCGGTAACCGGATGAAACCGGTTTCAATACACTAAGTGGTCAATAATTCATTTTAAAGAAATAAATGGTCAATAGTTAATATTATATTTCCTGTTTAGTTAGGTTTTCAGCCAATCAGTTTAAAAAATTCATAATGATATATAATAATCTGTAGTCCGGACCCAGTTCTCCCAATTAAATAGCAATAGCCATTTGAACACGTCGATTGGTCAGCTGCTTCAACTGAAAGTTGTAATGACGTCACAGTTTAGTAAACGTTCAGATACTATGAACAGTGGGACAGGCATACAATTCCTTGATTTTTCATTGGTGGTAAGTAGACTTGATTCGGGATAGACTATTTACTCAAAGAAGCAACCATTTACATGTTTTATTCTTAGATGAATTTATATAATATGCGTCGACTTAATGGCCTTAGGGTTCATGGTTTATGACGCTATAAAGCATGCATGTGACACATGTGCATATTAAATTATTAAACAAATAATAATATAAAAAAACACTGCAACGGCGCCACGTGCATGACGACAATGACGATATCAGTAAACATCAGATCGATACTGTCAACCAAATGGATACAGAACATGCATCTTTGTATGCCTAAAACAGTTAAAAACTATTACAGTTTTTACTTACTGATTGCCTTAGGGAGAAAATATGTACGTTTACGACAATGTTTTTTGTCCGCTTAATACTCTTTGTTCGCAATCTTTTCTGTCCGCAGAAAGTTTATAAATAGTTTGAAGTATTGCATCCGAATGATACATTTTGTTTGCAGAACATTGAGACAAAAATACAACTTTTGCCAACTTGACACTTTTTATTCGCATACATTTCAGTATTTTATATCGAAGTTTTTTTTTTGAACGCGTGACACTTAATGTCCGACTATATTTTCACAACAGACGCGTTTCATCCACAAGACATTAAGCTACAGCTAATCTAAATCCAATGCTTTAAAGTTAAATTATAATAAACATTGGGCAATTATTATACGCAACCAACAGCACGACAAATAGTATTTTTGTAAATTTTAACATCTGATTCTTAACAACTTTCAAATATAAAATTCGCGAATTCGCATTTGACGGGTAGTCACCTGCATTCCCATGTGGGGAACTCGCATCAATAATCTCATTTCTTTCATCTCATTACTCTCATTTCGTAACTAGTAACGTGTAAATCTCACCTTGTAAATCTCATCTCGTACAAGCATCTCACAACACTCATTTCGATACTCGCAATGTGTATATCTCACCTTGTATATCTCATCTCGTACAAGCATCTCACAACTCTCATTTCGATACTCGTACTGTGTATATCTCATCTTGTATTACTCATCTCGTACAAGCATCTCACAACACTCATTTCGATACTCGCAATGTGTATATCTCACCTTGTATATCTCATCTCGTGTAACTATCTCACAACTCTCATTTCGTTACTCGTAATGTGTATATCTCACCTTGTATATCTCATCGTACAAGCATCTCACAACTCTCATTTCAATACTCGTGAAGTGTATATCTTATCTTGTATATCTCATCTCGTACAAGCATCTCACAACTCTCATTTCGTTACTCGTAACGTGTATATCTCACCTTGTATATTTTATCTCGTACAAGCATCTCACAACTCTCATTTCGTTACTCGTAACGTGTATATCTTATCTTGTATATCTTATCTCGTACAAGCATCTCACAACTCTAATTTCAATATTCGTAACGTGTATATCTCACCTTGTATATCTCATCTCGTACAAGCATCTCACAACTCTCATTTCGTTACTCGTAATGTGTATATCTCACCTTGTATATCTCATCTCGTACAAGAATCTCACAACTCTCATTTCGTTACTCGTAACGTGTATATCTCACCTTGTATATTTTATCTCGTACAAGCATCTCACAACTCTCATTTCGTTACTCGTAACGTGTATATCTCACCTTGTATATTTTATCTCGTACAAGCATCTCACAACTCTCATTTCGTTACTCGTAACGTGTATATCTTATCTTGTATATCTCATCTCGTACAAGCATCTCACAACTCTCATTTCGATAGTCGTAACGTGTATATCTCACCTTGTATATCTCATCTCGTACAAGCATCTCACAACTCTCATTTTGTTACTCGTAATGTGTATATCTCACCTTGTATATCTTATCTCGTACAAGCATCTCACAACTCTAATTTCAATACTCGTAACGTGTATATCTCACCTTGTATATCTCATCTCGTACAAGCATCTCACAACTCTCATTTCGATACTCGTAATGTGTTTATCTCACTTTGTATATCTCCTCTCGTACAAGCATCTCACAACTCTCATTTCGTTACTCGTAATGTGTTTATCTCACCTTGTATATCTCATCTCGTACAAGCATCTTACAACTCTCATTTCGTTACTCGTAACGTGTATATCTCACCTTGTATATCTCATCTCGTACAAACATCTCATAACTCTCATTTCGTTACTCGTAATGTGTATATCTAACCTTGTATACCATATCTCGTACAAACATCTCACAACTCTCATTTCATTACTCGTAATGTGTATATCTCACCTTGTATATCTCATCTCGTTCAAGGATCTCACAACTCTCATTTCGATACTCGTAATGTGTATATCTCACCTTGTATATCTTATCTCGTACAAGCATCTCACAACTCTCATGTCGTTACTCGTAATGTGTATATCTCACCTTGTATATCTTATCTCGTACAAGCATCTCACAACTCTAATTTCAATACTCGTAACGTGTATATCTCACCTTGTATATCTCATCTCGTACAGGCATCTCACAACTCTCATTTCGATACTCGTAATGTGTTTATCCCACCTTGTATATCTCCTCTCGTACAAGCATCTCACAACTCTCATTTCGTTACTCGTAATGTGTATATCTTACCTTGTATATCTCATCTCGTACAAGCATCTCACAACTCTCATTTCGATACTCGTAATGTGTATATCTCACCTTGTATATCTCATCTCGTAAAAGCATCTCACAACTCTCATTTCGTTACTCGTAATGTGTTTATCTCACCTTGTATATTTCCTCTGGTAAAAGCATCTCACAACTCTCATTTCGTTACTCGTAACGTGTATATCTCACCTTGTATATCTCATCTCGTACAAACATCTCATAACTCTCATTTTGTTACTCGTAATGTGTATATCTAACCTTGTATACCATATCTCGTACAAACATCTCACAACTCTCATTTCATTACTCGTAATGTGTATATCTCACCTTGTATATCTCATCTCGTTCAAGGATCTCACAACTCTCATTTCGATACTCGTAATGTGTTTATCTCACCTTGTATATCTTATCTCGTACAAGCATCTCACAACTCTCATTTCAATACTCGTAATGTGTTTATCTCACCTTGTATATCTCATCTCGTACAGGCATCTCACAACTCTCATTTCGATACTCGTAACTCGTATATCTCACCTTGTATATCTCGTTTCGTACAAGCATCTCACAACTCTTATTTCGATACTCGTACTTTTTATATTTCACCTTGTATATCTCATCTCGTTCAAGGATCTCACAACTCTCATTTCGATACTCGTAATGTGTATATCTCACCTTGTATATCTTATCTCGTACAAGCATCTCACAACTCTCATTTCAATACTCGTAATGTGTTTATCTCACCTTGTATATCTCATCTCGTACAAGCATCTCACAACTCTCATTTCGATACTCGTAACTCGTATATCTCACCTTGTATATCTCGTCTCGTACAAGCATCTCACAACTCTTATTTCGATACTCGTACTTTTTATATTTCACCTTGTATATCTATCTCGTACAAGCATCTCACAACTCTAATTTCAATACTCGTAACGTGTATATCTCACCTTGTATATCTCATCTCGTACAGGCATCTCACAACTCTCATTTCGATACTCGTAATGTGTTTATCCCACCTTGTATATCTCCTCTCGTACAAGCATCTCACAACTCTCATTTCGTTACTCGTAATGTGTATATCTTACCTTGTATATCTCATCTCGTACAAGCATCTCACAACTCTCATTTCGATACTCGTAATGTGTATATCTCACCTTGTATATCTCATCTCGTACAAGCATCTCACAACTCTCATTTCGTTACTCGTAATGTGTATATCTCACCTTGTATATTTCCTCTGGTACAAGCATCTCACAACTCCCATTTCGTTACTCGTAACGTGTTTATCTCACCTTGTATATCTCATCTCGTACAAACATCTCATAACTCTCATTTTGTTACTCGTAATGTGTATATCTAACCTTGTATACCATATCTCGTACAAACATCTCACAACTCTCATTTCATTACTCGTAATGTGTATATCTCACCTTGTATATCTCATCTCGTTCAAGGATCTCACAACTCTCATTTCGATACTCGTAATGTGTATATCTCACCTTGTATATCTTATCTCGTACAAGCATCTCACAACTCTCATTTCAATACTCGTAATGTGTTTATCTCACCTTGTATATCTCATCTCGTACAAGCATCTCACAACTCTCATTTCGATACTTGTAACTCGTATATCTCACCTTGTATATCTCGTCTCGTACAAGCATCTCACAACTCTTATTTCGATACTCGTACTTTTTATATTTCACCTTTTATATCTCATCTCGTACAAGCATCTCACAACTAATTTTGTTACTCGTAATGTGTATATCTCACCTCGTATATCTGATCTCGTACAAGCATCTCACAACTCACATTGCGTTACTCGTAACGTGTATATCTCACATTGTATATCTGATTTCGTACAAGCATCTCACAATTCTATTCTCTCATCTCACAAACCTTATTCCTTAGCTCGCTTCTCTCGTTGTGCAACTCGCATTCGTCATTCTGCAACTCGTATCTCTCATTTTGTAACTAATATATCTCATCTCGTTACCGGCATCTCACATTTCACATTTCGTACATCTCTCATCTCGTAACATACAGACATCTCTTCTGACATGCATACAGACACATACACATTCAGGCATACAGGCATATATACAGACAGGCATACAGACATGTACACATACAGACAGGCATACAGACATGTACACATACAGGCATACAGGCATATATACAGACAGGCATACAGACATGTACACATACAGGCATACAGGCATATATACAGACAGGCATACAGGCATATATACAGACAGGCATACAGACACATATATAGACAGGCATAGACAAGATGATTGATATTTCCAATAATACCAAAAAGAGTTTTTGATATCTTCAAGAGTACCGTATTAAAATTTCAATTCTATTTTCGTAAGTAATGCTTTTTCCAATTATTAATAAATTCAAGACAAGCTCGTAATTATGTTCAAATTGAAAACAATAGCAGTGGCATTATTTGATCTGAACAAACATTATTTATTATTTGAGCACGTCAATTGATTACTCAATACTGCATGTATAAATACAGGAAAGTTGATTATGTGTATTTAACACCAGCTGCAGAGAGGTATTAAGTCATAACAAGCGTTAAAAATTAATCATGCACACTCTCATTTCACTCTGGAGGGCGATAACGAAAACTGCTTCGTAACGTGATCAGGTTATCCTAACACAGCAGTACAAAAGTTGCAAAACATTGAATCATTCATATTGTTTGCACACTTTTGAAATTAATCCGATGCTGGTATGGTTTAATGACGGGGCATCTGTCCTGGGAACAATACGTTGTTCACGTGGGATCCGAGCCTCTGGTTAGTTTTTCTGCCTACCCACTCAAATTGCATCTAATCAAAGTGTTTTTTTAATGCACAAAAAAGCTACTTACATACATAAAAATCCGGTCGTGTAACAGAAAATAGAATTTCAAGATACCTTTTTTTGTATAAAATCTAAGTTGTATTAAAATGCTTTGAACATTTCCATTGCTTACTGACTTCCCGTTAGCATCTAATCAACCTGTTCATTTTGTTGATTCGCCGCGCCACAAAAAAGTAGTAAAATATTTTTCCTACAGAAATTGAATTCAAATATTGTTAACCTAGCCATCTTACTCACCGTATGCCATGTTGCAAGATCATTTTAAGATCATTAGAACCGTCTACCAGACATCCTACTGGTGTTTACTTAATATAATGTGACAGTTATATAATTAATTGTTGTATTTGAATGAATAGAAATTCTTTACCAATTAGCTATTGTTCAAGGAATGGAGGACATTTACTTAGCATTATATGACTTTGAATTCAAATGTTATTAAATGTTATTATGCTACTTATGATAATATAAACATTGGTTTATGTATCGCTTGCCAAAAGAATTCACATCCGCTCTTCTGTAGCATTGAACATATTCAAGTGCAACCAAATTTAAATTTTATTGTGTTATAAATATATCGAGCCATTATCGTGTCTTAGACAAATGTAGTAGCGTTGGCACTCTCAGTGTAACATGAGAAGGAGAACGCTGCTACATGTGTAGGAAGTTAATCTAGTGCAATCTTTCTACGTATTTACACACAACCTGCACATAGTAGCCAGTCTACGTAACTGTCTGGAATGTGCCTACTAGAAGGCTTTCTCGACTGCCTCTCACAAGCACATGAAAAGCGACATATTCCCCAATGTGAAATAGCTGACAAAGTACTGTTATAAAATCACTGTACTATTGTTGGACACTTTTCTAAACAAGAAAAGAGATATAAAGATTGATGACAGCAAATCAACAAAAATCATAGAGAGATGGCACATGACCAGAACAGAAAAACTCCACAGCTGAACAACAACAATCAAAGATGTTCAGTCCCAATTGACGGTGAAGGTGATTACACAGACTCCGTCAACTTCTGCAAATAAGGATTTTCATTCCAAGGCAGATCCTGACGTAAAACAGAATATTAATCAGCCAGCAGACCAGGTTAATTCTAGAACTATGATTGATGTTCAGCCGTCAAAAACAAGCAAAGAAGGTAACACTTTGCCTAAACATAAATGGTTTAACGTCAAAGTCATTGTCAAACAGAGACGTTCCAAAACAAAAGGACTTCAATATCTAATTGAATGGGAAGGTGGAGGTCGAAATCTATGGATAAAAAGTCGTAGGACGTTACAAACGACTTAAAGGATGAGTTTCATCTAAAACAAAAATGGCAGCAAAGGAAACGTTTCTTCATTGATAAAAGTTTGGAATAACTACTAACTCTATCCTATTAATCATGTCTAACCCGTAATATTAATTGCACAAAGTAGGTAAACATTGTGGTTTAAAACAGAGAACTCATTTTCAATATCCTTGGGTTGAATGACATGTTAAATTGATTTGTTTGATACTGGGTAAGATTCCAAAACCAACAAGTTTATCTTGTGTTTGTTAAGTGCTATTTAGGTCTGATCAACCTATCCTCGGTTTCTTGCTAAGTGTCAATCGGGTCTCTTTATCATTTCAGGTGGGACCTCTGTTGGCATCACATTTTTAATCCTCACAATGCTAAGTTTCGGGATGGTGCATGGTCAGGATATTGTCCAGAGACTGAATTATGGTACCATATTCAAGCCGGAAGGTCAAATGATAATGACAAATGAATACTGGCTACATACGTATGAAATTGATCTGCCAAAAAGATTATTGGTGCCATTTTTACAGGAATGCTACAACGGAACTTCTTGTATTTCAACGACCAATATTCTCACCAGGCAAATTAATGCCATTCGTTCAGAAACATCGGCTAGGCTTAACAACACTATAAAAATAATAAGAAATTTAATCCAAGAGGGTATTCCCACAAAATCTAGAAGTAAAAGAGCGTTACTTAACTTTGTGGGACAGTTGTCCAAAACTCTTTTCAACACTGCAACAATGGATGATGTTGGACAGTTCTTGTTCACTCGCAATGGCAGTAATCTCTATGTTACACTGAAATTACCAATTTCTCACCTAAAACAGTCGTACCAGTTGTTTAATGTGATGTCTTTACCGGTACCTGTCAATGTAACTATTGGTCAAGCCACTCAATTGTTTGACCTACCAGATTACTTTTGATCACATATGACAAACAATATTATGCTTCTTTAACGGATAAACAAATAAACAAATGTAGTGGAAAACCAATCCTTCATTGTCCATTTAATGTAGCTTTGTCACCGGTTACCACGGAAATATGTATTCTTGCCTTATTCCTAAATTACAAGAACACGGTACATGATTTGTGCAATTTCAGATTCACACAGTCTGGTGTTCAGTCTAACGTTATAGAAATAAGCCCTACTTCTTTAATTATATACAATACTCCTTTATTGTCATTACAGTGTTCGCAACAGCCAAACATTATTCAAGGGTGTGAATTCTGCATTATAATTTTACCATGCCTGTGCTCCGTTTCAACATCGAATTATTATCTAGCACCAAGGTTAGCCGCGTGTAATAATAATACTTAAAACATTACAAAACTACATCCTTTCAATTTGATATTATTACAGAAATTCTTCAGTAACAAAGAATTCCAAAATCTGCATGCAGATACAATATTTGAAAATCCTATGAATATTACTCTACCAAAGTTCAAATTTTACCAACATGAAATGCAAGATATATTAGCAGATGATCAAAAATCAAACTTAAATTTGAATAAAATAGCAGATGCTGCAAGGAAAGATTCTGTTATCTATAAATCATTGACAGATCCACTACTTTCTGGACAAATCCAACTTGATTCAAATTGGATAGACACTAATACAATTATTACGTTTGTTTCCTTGGGTTCCACAGCTCTTTTAGGAATTATGGTTATTTGGCTATTTTGTAAAGTACGCACATTGACAACAGCCTTATTTGTTTTACAACAAACCAAATTAATTAAAGCTAGCCGTGTTCCCTCTTTTATTTACAAATCAGTCACCCAGGGACCTGTGAAAGAATTTCATATAAATTTTTATATTGAATGGGATCATGCCATTTTTGCTATGAGTACCATTACCTTTTTGATGTTGATATTTCTGTGTTTTCGCACTTTCAAAAAAATACACACGCAAAAATTTGCTTAGAACTTTCTAACAGCCATAATTCAGTGATTATCCCAGTGACTGACTTGCTCCTTAGCCCTACCCATTACAATATCAAAGTTCCGACATGTATATCTGATGTTAATGTAACTGGAACTTTACTATTTCCAAAACTCAAAATTACTTGGAACGAACTTAGTATTGTAAATTCAATAACCAATACAAATCATGTAGTATCAAACACATTTCCTGTCAGCATTCTAAATGCTAGATCAGCCAACATTATAATGAAATCATCATTTTCGGTCTTTCTGCATCTGCAGCATCACAACTTATTAATGCCATTATCAACAGAAATGCCAGAGCATCCATATTTTAAGATGGGACAGCCTTAGCAGTTGAAAACCCCTAGCCGATTTGTTTATAGTTATTGTATGATTCATGTTTATAATTATATGTATTATTTGTATGTAGGGCAGTACTGTAAAAAGAAATGTACACTTCCAATTGTAATACTACAGAAGCCCAAAACTGTTTATGTATTTAAAATACACAGAACTTGATTCATTCCAGCAGATTAAGTATATAACACATGCTGCTTTCGACTCAAAATTGTATTAACATAATATACTTGAGTTCAGCAAATATATACATTTATATTGTTCATTTAGAATAATATACAAAACAATTTAGATGAATATATTTCAAGTTCTGTGTATAGTTGTATCATATATTCAATGTAACATATTTTGCTTATCAGTAAAACCATTTTTGTCTTTTGTATACAGTGAAACCTGTCCTAAGCAGCCAGTCAATGAAAAGAGCAAATGTGACCTTTTAAGACAGTAGGCTGCTTAATAGAGGTGACCGCTTACACAGGTTTTACTGTATTTCAAATGCATAGTATTTTTGTCACATTTTAGGCCATTTTGGGGTTATACTTTTTCACACCTTTCCTAGGTCATTTGGTGGAATACTTTTATTTTGTGAACATAATACTTCTATTTTGTGAACTAAAGTACCTTTTTAAACTTTGGGGACCAAAGTCTTTTAGCAGAAAGTGTTATTATAGAGTACATTTTAGGCCATTTTGGGGTAATACTTTTTCTTCAAATTTCTTCAATTTTTCTAAATAAAACTTTAATAAATTTATATTTTTGCTTAAATTAAACAAAGAAATATGGAAGTTAATAAAATAAAATAAATATTTAAGTTTTAACATTTTTTATATATTAGTAAGATATTATCTCCTCAGACTTTGAAATGTCAAAGTGATTCCTGCGACAACTAGCTTAATTGATTGTTAAGCATTGATTCTACTTAGTGACAAGTCATAAAGGGATACTTATCATCCTATCTTTTTAAGCTGGTTAAAGGTTCGCAAGTTTCTTTATTCACTAAATTTTTGTAAAAACACACGCTTGGCTCAAATTCTTCTGGCTAAGTCTGCGTAAAACCCATGAGCACCAAGTTTGTTAAACCCCTAAAATATTCTTATTCCGGGGCCACCTGGTTTTCTTGATTTTGATTGGTTAATACATCACGCCGAGGATAGAGTACAAAACTCTAAAATTTCCCTTGTACGACAGTCTGTTTTTAACATCTGTCTGTGCAAGGAGTAAATAAAGTTTAAGATATATAAATATAAACTTGGAGTTCATTATATGTCATCTCTATCCTCAGGTAAGTGATATTTTTACTCACTATATATATTTGGTTTCTTTGGAAATTGTTCTTGTATTTTATCATGTATTTCTGTATTTCATTTTCTTCATATTTTTATGTTAAGTGTTCATAACCAGACAATTGAGATACGATTAACATCATTTAAACTTAACTTTTCAATTACCAGCGCGTCGGGGTAAATTCTTTGTTTTGACTCGAATTAGTGCTCCTTTAAAATAGAATTTCTTTATTTGTCCATAGTTATTCCCCCTGAATTACTCTTCAGTTAAAGAAGTCATGCAGCAGAGGGAAACTATTATCCTAAGATATAACTGAAAATTAATCCATTTTGGACTCAAAATTCATGAGCTTCATGCACCAAAATATAAGACAACGAATCATGTAAGTTGTGGGAATAACTGGATCTTAGAAATAATTTATCAGTTTTAAAATTCATTGTTTTTAAAAATATCCGAACATTGTATACTATCCGAATTACAGCGGATATGGAAACTTAAAATAAAATCTATGTTTGATTCTAAAGTCTAAAACAAGTAGGAATATTTTATAGTTTGGTTTGTATTTTGGAAACTGATTGATATCATGTTTGATATATGGAATGTATGGTGATGAATGTATGTGTGATTTAACTGAATGATACAAGAATGGTACAAGAACCTATATATTAAAGGGACACATTTATGTTTATTTTAAATAACCCAAGACAACATCTGAAATATGTTATAATTACATGTAGATTAAATTATTAATAGTGAACGGTCAACATTGTTTGTTACCACGAACATGCTATATACACCTATTCGGCTTATTATACATTGTTGTAAAGCCGTTACTATTTACACTTTTTTTGGAATATTTGATGTTCCGCTTGTTGCATTTTATAGTTTAAAATTATGGATCGACCGACTACCGATTGACGGTCACTAGCAATACAAACAGTTTTATTGTCTGATTTTACATTTTTTTCAACAGTAGATATATGTGTTAAGAACGTAAGAAGTAAAATGCTGAGTTAATCTATTACTCTGTCATTAGTATCTTCCTATGCTTATATATTCTCATTGATATCGTCTATGACCTGTGTGTGGAGAGTGAATCTAGAATGTTTGTTTTTATTACTGGTATAACTTTTGATTTTGATAGGCCGTAAAACCTCAATGTTTATTATCAGATATAATGACTGCTGATTCTATTTACTCGATGTCTGATTTAATTTGTATGTTTATTGATGATTGTTTTGTAGGTTGATCATGTCTGGACCTTGAATTATTTGTTTAGATATTTTAAAATAATAAATTGCCTTTGGTTAAATTGATATGAGTACATACTCTTGTTTGGATTTTAAAACAAAAAAAAGTATTAAACTGAATCAGAAAAAGACATGTTCAGTATTATAAATTTTTAGTATGAGTCTGTTTTTAACATCTGTCTGTGCAAGTAGTAAATAAAGTTTAAGATATATAAATATAAACTTGGAGTTCATTATATGTCATCTCTATCCTCAGGTCCAACAAAGAGGAGAGCCCCCCCCCCCCCCCCCCCCCCCATTTTTACACCCCGTAATAGGAGTAATACATTTATTTTTTTATTATTATATATATATATATAAAAAATGTATTACCCCAAAATGAACTAAAATGTACTCTATAATACTACTGCAATTGGCGGCCATTGAAGTTGTGCATAAAATAATATTTCATACATGTTTAATCTTTTAGCACTTTTTTAAAAAGTTTTAAAGTTCATTTTATTTTTTTAAAAAATATTTAAATAAAAAATATAGTTTATTTAAGAAAGTCAATATTTTGGCCTGAAATTCGGCACGCATGATTTTCATTGGTTTCAAATCGGGCGTTCAAGAAAGAGGTTAGCGCAACTATGCAAAAACTCTTATCACGCATAGGTAAACGAAGATGCATGAACAAACATTGTGACACCATTTAGGTATGTAAACAATGTTAACTTTTGATGCAGGAAATTCCTGCCAGAATGGGACTGTACGTGAGTGTATTCGCTTCCTGTTGGTAACCAATCTGAATTCTTTTAAAATGTTCGCATATTTGCATTGCATTTGGGGCTGCGTATTATATCCGGCATTTAATGTACGATTGACACTGAGCTGGGAACCAGCATTCCAACAAAAAACGGCTGTCAAATATAAAAATGTTCACATTTTCCGAACCGGAAGTAGAGTGAACCAGTCCAGTGGTGTTTCATTTACACTGTATTGTTTTATGATGTGACGACGAAGAAAGTGTGAGTTTGGGCGCAACCGTAAACTTGGTTTAATCTTTTAAGTGACAATGTTGACTCTTACCTTCCCAGGGTATTCTAACCTAGTCCCCGATATCTCCCGTATCATACGGCTCTGTTAAAAACACCAATAAAGATACAGCGACTTTTTTATATGCCTGTCCCACAATTCAACTCGTACCAAACATTGACGCCATTCAATTTACGCAGAAGTAACTGACCCTCAACGTGGTCAACTTCCCCTGCTATGTTTTTAACCTAAGCAATGAGGTGATCCCTCTTGTTAATTCTTCTTCAGTGCGCGTCTGTCATACTTGTTGTAGTCATTTTTTGAATTCTGTTAATGTTACTTTTTGTTTGGTGCTATGTTTTCATATTTTCAAGTTGCTGGGCTCTAGGACTTTATGATTGTATCACTGGGCGCATAAATGCATGTAAATCCAAACAGATAACTCGTCTTTCCTTTTTACGACTTGAAATCATTTGCAAATTAATATTCTTTCCTAACCAAGCGTGAATCACTTCTACAAACGGTAAAGTGTATAATAACCAAGCGTGAATCATACTTCTACAAACGGTAAAGTATATATTAACCAAGCGTGAATCATACTTCTACAAACGGTAAAGTATATAATAACCAAGCTTGTATTGGAATCTTTTGATTTTGCTTGTGACATTTTTATGAAATACAGAATGTCAAGGCAAACGGAGGAATTACGATGACTTGTAAAATTGCTTTGTTCAATTAATATTATAGTTCTATAGGGTAATAGTATCTTAGCTATCATATGTTTTTAAATATATCTGATAAGGAATGGTATATGGTTTAAAAGAAATTTGATATTTATATTTCCTATATAGCATAACAGTTAACATTTTGTTGCGTTATAAAATAATTTCATATCTGTCGAGGGTGATAATGATATTGCCAACCTTTGGAAAATATTGTTTAGGTAGATAATATTTTCAGGTAGATAATGTTGTTCAGGTAGATAATGTTGTTCAGATAAAATTGTTGTCACTTTATTTTTGTAACATTGAAAAGTGTGTTTCTTGTCTTATTTGTCTGATTTTTCAGCGGTCGTATTCAACAACCAGTCTTGAGAATATACTTAAGCCTGGAAAATCATATTTCAACCTCAGATATCAAGTTTACCACCACATGTAGACTAATTGTAAGATGCCTTTATTTACCATATATTAGGTTTCCCTGCATACCTGCACATTTTTTTTTAAAACAATGGCCTTTAAACGTATTTTTCAAACTTCGTTCTTGAGTTCAAGTCGAAGAATATTCTTAAGAATGGTTGGTAAATACCACCCTAGGTCTCTCTACACAGGTGAATTTTGTTCTTTGTACTACATAACATAAGATCTGGGATTTCAAAGGTAAAAAACTACTTCAGCATGGAATATATTTTAAAGTATTTTATTTCATGGCATGTATCCGCACATAAAATGCACAAAAACTGATAGGTTGTCCAGCTTGTAGTGACACACTAAGATGCTTTTAAAGATGAAGTCCTCAATAGCTGATAAAGACAAGCATCGGTTAAAACCCTAGTATATAAGTCACGTTTTTAACACCAGAGACGTCTTATTACAGAATTACGTTTTTCAATTTTGCTTCATTCACCTACAGCAAGGAATATCAGCCACTATGAACCATTTTGAAACTATTTCTTACCTAATTACAAAGCACTTTCTGTGAGTATAAGAATCATGCTACCGTGGCATAGAATATACACAAGTGTGTAGTGAGACCTTCGTTAATTATAAGAAGAGCATATAACAGTAATTAAATCCAGTGTGAAACATAAATATCCACATGGCATGAATTTTTTTTTAGGGTGGAATCTTTTAACCATTTGATCAAAAGTACATAAGGTTT
The DNA here is from genome assembly GCA_029582155.1 of Panopea generosa. NCBI lineage: Eukaryota > Metazoa > Mollusca > Bivalvia > Adapedonta > Hiatellidae > Panopea > Panopea generosa. The sequence goes on from CM055909.1 coordinate 12,432,112, forward strand.
AATCTTTCGATCTGTTACTTTTTTAAAATACACAATTGTATTGTGTTGCTTTCAAATTAAACAAACTGTGTTTAAAAATAAACTTTTTGTGATATGTGAATGTAGTCAGTGATGAGAGTAATGTTTTAAAAACTAAAAGTAGTTTCAAATGAAGTGAAGATTTCTGATATTGACCTTAACATACGTCGTCGATTCCAACCAATAATCCACGAAACATCATTTGCTTCCAGCAATCCACAAATGACATACTACATCAAACTGTATTAAAACATAGTAAATTAAAGTTCAAGATGACGTCATTATTGTTGCGTTAGATTATTTTTGCCTAATAAAAAACGTCCTATTACTTTGTAAGACGGATTTTATTGACACATCAGTAGCGGTTCTATTAAAGAATGTCAGTCTAGCATTCTGTAATTTATTTTGTGTTCTTTAGGTTTATTCAGCTTATTCTAATAATAGTTTTAATACTTGCCTTATTTTTAAGACTGTTTCCATTATCGTTTATACCTGTTAATTTTAGCTCGATAGCGAAGAAAGCTCTAAGCTTATATGGGCCGCTCTCGAGTCATCCAGTACTGAGTGTTGTTTTATGAGAGGCATTAGGCCGAGCTTGGGATCGAACCCGGAACATCTGACGTGAGCGGCCAACATATCATCAACCATACTACCACCTAACATATTAGATGGCGTTGTTGGTATTATTACAGAGGGCCATATTCGTATGCAAAAGGCTCTTTAGTTTTCAAAGATGGTACTTGAAGTTTTCTCGCTTAGTTTCATATAATCCAGACGATAGTTCTGGTGCAGATCTGCTCGTCCCTGTGTCAGACTAATATGAATGCACATTATAGGTATTTCATAACAGGAATGCATCTGCACAATAACTGGTTAGTTGAACAGATTTTTTATTTAAATACATTGCAGTGACACCCCTTAGAGTTTTATTGAAAAGTCCCGAAATAATCATAAATATATCCATCTGCGAAATTCCTTTAACATCACTTTATAACATCAGATATGTCTTATAGCAGTTTATGCAATAGTATAAACTTATTTATTTTACTTCGATTGTGAAACAAGTTCTTACTACTTAGACAAATCACGCTCGAAGTCTTCCTGGAGAGAACCAGTACAAGCATTTGCTCTGCTATTCTGCAAAAGTAATCAAAGTCCTTACGAACCGTTTGTAAAATATTTCGAACAAAATAACATAGGACTATATAGGAGTAGGAATCGTGTTACCGTCTCAAAAAATGGGCACATCCTAGACCTTATATCATATTCATATATTCTGTATGACGCTTCAGCACAACCGTGCAGTGAGACCTCATATCATATCTCATACCTTGTGTATGATGCTTCAGCGCAACTGTGCAGTGAGACCTCATATCATATATCATATATTGTGTATGATGCTTCAGCGCAACTGTGCAGTGAGACCTCGTATCAAATCTCATACATTGTGTATGATGCTTCAAGGCAACTGTGCAGTGAGACCTCATATCATATCTCATATATTGTGTATGACGCTTCATCGCAACTGTTCAATGAGATCTCATATCATATCTCATACATTGTGTTTGACGCTTCAGCGCAACTGTGCAGTGAAACCTCGTATCATATCTCTTACATTGTGTATGATGCTTCAGGGCAATTGTGCAGTGAAACCTCATATCATATCTCATACATTGTGTATGACGCTTTATCGCAACTGTTCAATTATACCTCATATCATATCTCATACATTGTGTATGACGCTTCAGCGCAACTGTGCAATGAAACCTCGTATCATTTCTCATACATTGTGTATGATGCTTCAGCGCAACTGTGCAGTAAAACCTCGTATCATTTCTCATACATTGTGTATGATGCTTCAGCGCAACAGTGCATTGAAATCTCGTATCATATCTCATATATTATGTATGATGCTTCAGGGCAACTGTGCAAAGAGACCTCATATCATATCTAATACATTGTGTATGATGCTTCAGCGCAACTGTGCAGTGAAACCTCGTATTATATCTCATATATTGTGTATGATGCTTCAGCGCAACTGTGCAATGAGACCTCATAACATATCTCATACATTGTGTATGATGTTTCAGGGCAACTGTGCAGTGAGACCTCCTATCATATCTCATATACTCTGTATGATGCTTCAGCGCAACTGTGCAGTGACACCTCATATCATATCTCATACATTGTATATGATGCTTCAGTGCAACTGTGCAGTGAGACCTCATATCATATATGATACATTGTGTATGATGCTTCAGCGCAACTGTGCAGTGAAACCTCACATCATATATCATGCATTGTGTATAACGCTTTAGCGCAACTGTGCAGTGAAACCTCATATCATATCTCATACATTGTGTATGATTCTTCAGCACAACTGTGCAGTGAAACCTCATATCATATCTCATATATTATGTTTGATGCTTCAGCACAACTGTGCAGTGACAACACATATCATATCTCATATATTATGTATGATGCTTCAGCACAACTGTGCAGTGAAACCACATATCATATCTCATACTGTATGATGCTTGATGGCAACGTAGCAGTGAGACTTTATATCATATCTCATACAATGTGTATGATGCTTCAGCGCAACTGTACAATGAGACCTCATATCATATCTCACACATTGTGTATGATGCTTCAGCACAACTGTGCAGTGACATCTCATATCATATCGCATACATTGTGTATGATGCTCCAGCGCAACTGTGCAGTGACACCTCATATCATATCTCATACATTGTGTATGACGCTTCAGCGCAACTGTGCAGTGAAACCTCATATCATATCTCATACATTGTGTATGATGCTTCAGCGCAACTGTGCATTGAAACCTCATATCATATCTCTTATATTGTGTATGATGCTTCAGCGCAACTGTGTAGTGAGACCTCGTATCATATTTAACATTGTGTATGATGCTTCAGCGCAACTGTGCAGTGAGAACTCATATCATATCTCATACATTGTGTATGACGCTTCAGTGCAACTTTGCAGTGAGACCTCGTATCATATCTCATACATTGTGTATGATGCTTCAGCGCAACTGTTAAATGAGACCTGATATCATATCTCATACATTGTGTATGATGTTTCAGGGCAACTGTGCAGTGACAACACATATCATATTTCATACATTGTGTATGATGCTTCAGCGCAACTGTGCAGTGAGACCTCATATCATATCTCATACATTGTGTTTGACGCTTCACCGCAACTGTGCAGTTAGACCTCATATCATATCTCTTACATTGTGTATGATGCTTCAGCGCAACTGTGCAGTGAGACCTCATATCATATCTGATACATTGTGTTTGACGCTTCAGCGCAACTGTGCAGTGACACTTCATATCATATCTCATACATTGTGTTTGACGCTTCACCGCAACTGTGCAGTTATATCTCATATCATATCTCTTACATTGTGTATGATGCTTCAGCGCAACTGTGCAGTGACACCTCATATCATATCTCATACATTGTGTATGATGCTTCAGCGCAACTGTGGAGTGAGACCTTATATTATATCTCATAAACTGTGTATGACGCTTCAGGGCAATTTTGCAGTGAGTCCTCATATCATATCTCATACATTGTGTATGATGCTTCAGCGGAACTGTGCAGTGAGACCGCGCATCGTATCTCATTCATTGTGTAGGATGCTTCAGGGCAACTGTCGAGTGAGACCTCATACCATATCTCATACATTGTGTATGATGCTTCAGCGGAACTGTACAGTGACACCTCATACCATATCTCTTACATTGTGTATGATGCTTCAGCGCAACTGTGGTGTGAGACCTCATATTATATCTCATAACTGTGTATGACACTTCAGGGCAATTTTGCAGTGAGACCTCATATCATATCTCATAAATTGTGTGTGATGCTTCATTGCGGAGATGTTTTTAAACTGTCTGGACTAGACAACGTTTCAGAGAGAAACGGTTAAATGACGCTCTGCGAGTTTTAGTTCTCCAAGGTTAAATTTGTATTGACTTTTAACTTGTCTGAATATTTGTATTAAAGCTGTATCATTTGGAAGAATAAATTTAATATAATGGAAACCAGATGTGTTTTTGGCCTGAATCGTGCGTGAGAGTCTTTTCCACCATCGTTATTGTTAAATTTACCAAGCTATATGATGAATTATTTGTACAATCAAGCAATGTCAATAATTTGCCTTTTACTTAAATTGTCTCATAACTGGTATAACGGTCGTTAAGGCATGAATGTCTAAAACTTTTTACTAATTCAGGCCTACGTTATCAAGGACAGTTTTCCTATCTGTTTATATAGGTGCTTAAAAATAAATACTTGTCATATACATACTTATATCATGTCATGTCTTTTACCCATTGTGTCATGTACATTTCACTTATCATTCTTAACCATTTAAAAAATGATGAATTGAAACCGAACGATTTAATAATAAATGCAAAGCTTATCACGCATGTATGAATTATCTGACTTTGGACGCTTCCGTCGGTCGTACGCCTCTCCTTGGTATGTACTCCATCGTTACTTGAAAGTATTGTATTGTATCTTGATGTATGTAACTATTTTGTCGGGAAGGGTTTTAACTGATGTTGCAAAAACTTATGAATCGATCCTTTTGCTAATGTGCAATATCAAGCAATAGATATTGAAGATAAACTGATGAATTAATAAGGAACAAATATATTATTCTTACGTGTTTTATATTTAACCATAACTACCAATATTACAGCAAAAAATCAGTTTGAGAGAAGGATCCACTTAACGCCTCACTGCAGAACTGTTACAGTTGAGAGACGGTAGAATCATGATTGCGTTAATGAAAATCCTATGTTATTTGGTTTAGAAAATCGGTTAATATATATTGTGATTTCTGGCCACATATAAATAGAGCAAAGTCTGTCATTGCTTATACCACATTTAAACATCTGTAACATCAATATTTAGTGAAAACGATTTTATCATAACTTGCCATAAGTTGTTTGTATCTTTACAGGATAAATATATTTGGTCAGTGATTATATCAGTTTTGTTTATACAAATAGAGATAACTGTAATCTTAGACAACGCCCATGATATAATATATAAACGATGTATATATCGCGTTTGCCGAAAGACGGCATGCACCTCATATAAGCCTTTATTTCTCAGGGCCCCACAAAGCTAATATAAAATAGGGACAAAACACACAAGGAAGCAAGTCGGTTACTTCACAGGAACCACACCGATATGTACACCATGAACATAAAAATATATAAAGAAGAACAGCATATACAGAAGTGTACCATTCATACTTAATGACGTTGATTAAGATACCAATCAACTTTATTGTTACGCATTACTGGTTCTGATAATGTGAATACTATTGTAACATACGGATACCTTTTAGAGGTGTAACCCCACCATTTATTTTTGTTCTTTATTCTATAGTAAATAATAAAAGTTTGAAGGCTTGTCATTCATAGAGGGTCCCAAATGAAAGAAGTGAAACCTACATTTTACTGTTTGTCAACCTCTGCACTATCAAAATATGATGAGAAAAGTAGGGGTCATGTGTCATATAAGAGATTTTTTTTCTGCTCAGTGTGTACACTGGTGACAAAGTGAAAGTAGACTTCCGAAATCATGAATTCATACCCCAACTTCCAAGCATCATTTTTTTTTTCTAAATTCACAATTCAAACATGACAATGCTATCAAAATGTTCAAAATACATCAATAATGCCATTCAAATAAAAAAATGAGCATTAAAAATAGGAAAATGCATTTTTAAAGAAGAAGAATTGAGGATTATTTACAACCGCCATTATGCGACTACCCCACGGAAGCACTTTTTTTGCAATGGTGGCACTATGCCTATAAGGAAACTCTTTTTTTTTTAATTTCATAATTACCTCATTTTTGCTAAGTACTACCAATTTGAAGTAATACTGCCAAGTTGCCGGCATTAAATACTGAAACTTTTGTCAAAATACCGCTTTTTACATGATCATTATATACAGGCGCGAGATGTTGACCGACATGCAATTTTGATGTGTTTGACTAATTTTACCCATTAAATTTTTTTTTACCTAATTCCATTAAAATTTTTACACCGAAACAGTCTCATGATACACTGAAGACATTATCTTACCAAAATACATTATTCAATACAATGTACATGCTAAAAATTGCACATTTAAATCATCCAAAATAAAAAATCTTCAAAATTTTGTGATTTTTCATGAAATTTCAATGTAAATATGCACATATATGCTTTATTTGAGGCATACACTTGCCAAAATGTGTTTTTTTATGAAGCAAATGTCTCCAATTTGTCATTTAATACTATGAGAGTGTAGAAAAGAGGTTATTTTACCTACAATTAACATTTTGGAAAATCACCCCCATTTCACTCAAGTCTCTCTTATAGGTGTAACCCCACCATTGATTTTTGTTCTTTATTCTAAAGTAAATAATAAAAGTTTGAAGGCTTGTCATTCATAGAGGGTCCCAAATGAAAGAAGTGAAACCTACATTTTACTGTTTGTCAACCTCTGCACTATCAAAATATGATGAGAAAAGTAGGGGTCATGTGTCATATAAGAGATTTTTTTTCTGCTCAGTGTGTTCACTGGTGACAAAGTGAAAGTAGACTTCCGAAATCATGAATTCATACCCCAACTTCCAAGCATCATTTTTTTTTTCTAAATTCACAATTCAAACATGACAATGCTATCAAAATGTTCAAAATACATCAATAATGCCATTCAAATAAAAAAATGAGCATTAAAAATAGGAAAATGCATTTTTTAAGAAGAAGAATTGAGGATTATTTACAACCGCCATTATGCGACTACCCCACGGAAGCACTTCCTTTTTGCAATGGTGGCACTATGCCTAGAGCAGTAGAGGGCTTGTTTTTTTGTTGTTGTTTATTTAAAAAAACATTTAGAGTTTCACTACACCGTATTTAGTATTTATAAGTATTAAACAATGCAATACATAAATTTATTCAAGTGTTGTTTTCCATAACTATAAAATAATTATTTCATTATCTGAGAACAGAGTGAATCACAAACCTTTTTTACGAATAACCAATGATGACCATTTTCACTGTATTAAGATTAACTTCTGAAACTAGAAATTATAGTTAACCTGTCATGTTTGAATTACCAAACACACTGTGGGATGGCGTTTAAACTGCAACAACTGCTTAACATACCTTCCTATGCAAAGGTGTAAGATTTTCCAGACTAGAAGTGCGTGGCATAAAATTACCATGTTTGGGTGCTATAAGACATATAGACGTCGATATTTTATGCATCGGATTGCAATTTGAAATCCGAACTTATATGATATAATTTTCATGTTGATTATTATCAGGTTCTCTCTTTCTCATCCCGCCAACTAAATAAAGCTAATGAGACGTAAATTCATTTCCATTTATTCATTCATTCATTTGTTAATTCGTTTTTCGTTGACTCACTCACTTAATCAGTCAACTATTCACTTAATTACACATTCTTGATTCAAATAAATTACAACAGTCGTTGAACCCGGATTGCCTGTAGCCACTGAGCTACATATGAGTATTACGTGGTGAAAATACAATTATGTTAAAAACCTCTCTTTAAACTTTATTTTAATCCAGAGAGTCACAATTTATGTTAAATATTACAATTATTCCAGTTAATAATGCATAAAATGGACATAACTGATAACTGATTATGCCGCTTTAACAAGGTACTGGTATTTATATTCGAGAGTCGTGTTATCATGAAACATTATGTGATTGATTGATTGAATATTAAGCGTCATTTCATGCCATCGATGGTTACAGATGAACAGTTAACCTATCCACTGTTCCCTGGGATCCTGGACGGTTAACCAGTACTCGAGCATACCCTATCTTAGAAAGAAACTGATAACTTTCTCACTTGAATCATCGGTGAGAATCGAATGATGTTGAGACGCAATGTCGTTATATCAACCATGTAATGATTATGGCCGGTAGGTGATTAGATTGATAGACATAACTAACAGCCACTTCATGATAATGTCACCATTCCCATGTGCTGGATTTTGTACACAACGTATATATTTCACACCTACTGCATCTATTAAACCTGTAACGATGTTATATATATATAACTCCGTGTTGTTTTTTTTCACGTGCTTCACTGACTGTAAAATATGTGTGGTTTAAAAATAGTTGAGCTTTAAACTGTGTGACTGCGTTTGTTACACCAAGTAGTTAATACCGTTTAACAAATATGTTCTTCAATTTAAAAGCAATTTACATATTGGAGGGTGATTTAGACACACCCCGTTTTATGGGACAAAAAGTCTCTGTAGATATCGCATACGTAGGTCCTTAGTGGTCAAGTGGTCTTAATGCGCCGTCTCAAGATCATTCATCTCTCGTCGTGACAGTCGTCGATTCGAATCCCGCTCGCTCCAATATGTATTGGAAATGGCATTAAACCCCATTAAAACGAAAAAGAAAACAATTTTTTTAACTTAATCGTTACAGGAAGTATGTTCCGACAGAGAGTAACTTTATAATGCAAATTTAAAAATAAAGAAAACCCATGTTTTCCCATTGGACTTTACACAATTTAGGAGAAAAATATTTGTTAAAACTACTAATTTTAAATAAAAGAGACAAGATTGTCTTAACAGGAGCTGTCGGAGAAAAGCGTTCAATCGATTATTCTAGCCTTGTCACGGAACAGTTTATGATATCTATAATATGTTACATCAGAGAAATAGGCATTTCTTTATCAATCAAGCCATCTTTAATATCAGCAAACTAATATATGAATGTATGTTGGGTGGAGATGGGGTGTTGGTTGGGAGTAGGATTCTTGGGCCAGTACAAAAGAGTAACTATCGGGAGGGAGGCGGGGTGACTGAGTGAGTGGAGGGATCAGGCTATACAATAAAAATGAAACATGGGGAGAGGAGGTGTGGGGTTATTGGAACGGAGCAAATTAACTAATGTAGTTGTGTGTTTATTTTGGGTTGGAGGTCGGACAGGTACAAAGGTTTGGACAGGGCTGAATATTTTAATACATAAAAATAAATGTCACTGGTAAGTCTTGCATGCCCCCCAAATGGTCTGTGAAAATAACAATATAAGTTATAAAAGGAAGCGATGTATTTATATATATCAAGTGTAATGGACTGACGTTTCAGACTAGACATGCAAGTTCATGATTTTTTACATTAAGGCGTGACTTTGACATCTTATGTAATGGTTTGGGTAATCCAACAGGTTAATACAGTTGACACATCATCATGTCATGCTGATCACTTGTGTCAAGCTATTTTAAAAACCCTCCATATAAGACAAAGTTACAAACCAGATATGAAATATCAAACAAACTAAAAGTGTGACACGTCGTCATGTCATGTTGATCAATTAATAAATTGAGCCAAGTGTTTTTGAAGTCCACACATGTATAATAATGTTAAAGGACGGACTTGTAATCTCAAACAGACTCAAAGTGTTTTCATGCAAACTCAAAATGTGACCTTGACCATTGAGGTACGGGTCTAGGTTTTACTTGTGACACGCCGCCATGTCATCTTGATCAATTGAGCCAAGTTGAAGACAAAGTTACAGATCAGACATACAAAATCAAACACATTGAAAGTGTATCCTTGACCTTTGAGGAAATGTTTCTGGTCTTACAAGCGCTTTTAAAATGCATCCATATGTGACAAAATTACAGACCGGACACTAAATCTCAAACGGATTGAAAGTGTTGTCAAACAAAGTTAAATTATGACCTTGACCTTTGAAATGGGAATCTGGGTTTAAAAGCGACACATCGACATGTTATGTCGATTATTTGTAACAAATATTTATTAAATCCATCTATGCATGACAAAGTTACAGGCCAGGCAGGAAATCTCACACAGATTCAAAGTGTTATCAAAAAGACTCACGGTGTGACCTGAACCTTTGAGGTATGCATGTGGGTCATACGCGTGGCACTTTATCATGCCTTGCGGATGAATTGAGCCAAGTGTTTTTGAAATTAATCCTTAAGTGACAAAGTTACAGACCTGACACCAAATCTCAATCAGACTGAAAGTGTCATCAAACAAATTTAAATTGTGACCTTTGAAGTGGGAGTCTTGGTGAGTCTTGGTGTAACGCGCAACACATGTTATGTCGATCATTTGTTGCACGTATTAACAAATCCATCTATGCATAACAAAGTTACAGGCCGGACACGAAATCTCACACAGACTCAAAGTGTTGTCAAACAAACTCAAAGTGTGACCTTATCATTTGGGGTACGAGTATGAGTCTTGCTCGCGACACGTCGTCATGTTACGTTAATAATTTGTAGCAAGTATTTATAAAATCCATTTATGCATAATAAAGTTACAGGTCGGACACGAAATCTCACACAGACTCAAAGTGCTGTCAAACAAACTCAAAGTGTGACCTTGACATTTGAGGTACGGGTGTGGGTCTAAATCGTGACTAGTCGTCATGTTATGTTTAATCATTTGTAGCAAGTATTAACAAAATCCATCTACGCGTGACAAATTACAGGCCTGACACGAAATCTCAGACAGACTCATAGTGTTGTCAAACAAACTCAAAGTGTGACCTTGACCTTTGAGGCACGGGTATGGGTCTTATTCGCGACACATCCTCATGTTATGTTTATTTTTTTGTAGCAAGTATTAATAAAACCCATCTACGCTTGACAAAGTTACAGGTAGGACAGCAAATACGATGGGGCTGAGCAAAATCAAACAATGATATAAGGTATTTCCAATAAATAATTATATATGGGACGATGGGTTAAACAAACAAAAACTTCCCCCTAGAATCCTTACTGCATCACCACACACGCTGTTCAAACGACAACAGTAACAGCACTAACTAAATCTAAAGTCAATTATCAGGTTGAAAATGCTTAGTCTATTTAATATATTTCTGAAAATGTTAAAAAATAAGCCGACTGTTCTCTAATGCACAGAGTAACATATCCTTCAAAGTTTATCAAAATCCAACTAACGGTTAAGGAGATGAAGTGCGGGCGACATTTCTTTTTTAAAACATTGAAAGGGGCACTCTATGAATTATCAACGGAGCAAAACTCCGGGAGATATTCAGGAGCAGATACAATAATATGCTTGCACACAGTCAGAAATAAAAAAAACTTCATATGAATAGTTATATTTTATACGTATACAACAATAATATACAACACTGACTATGCCGAACAACTGAAGGTGGCATTTTTTTTAAAGCTTATAAATAACTTAAAAACTAACTTCAGACTAAGTATTATCTAATATAAAACTTTTATAGATGGATAACATTGATATAATTTTAAACGTAATGGATTTTGATACATACAAGATTTTATTAATAATCAGTATGTACTTTACAAAACGCAATCACATGAAACCTGCCATAACAATAAATGTATTGAAACTTTTTTGTTTCTTATTTTAGTAATGAAAAGTACACATGACCGCTACCGACCTATGAAATAGGTTATGTATCGTTAGTCATCGTTGCTGTTTTGTTGTATGGTGTTTAGCTTCCCTTTCAGTCATTTCACGACGGTATCAACTTGAGACAGTATTCTGAGCGGTGCCACATTTAGGTATGATGCCGCAGACACATGGTATGATACCTCACCCGATCCCATTATACTGACACCAGGCTGACCAACCGTAGAACTATCTTCTTAATGTTAAACGCCAAGCGAGGAAGCTTCTAGTACCATTTTTCAAATCTTTGGTATAACCCGACCGGGGATTGAACCCCGACCTTCTGTATGCGAGGCGGACGCTCCAGCCCTAGATAACAACTGCAATTCCCGTTATTCCTAACAATATAACAATTACTCCGGATAAGTCAGCGAGAAACTCAATGTGGGGGAAGCGGGAAAATCGTTCGCTGCTCAAGAAGAAAGCGTACTTTTTCTAATATAAACAAATTTTTTTTAATATTTCTAATTTTGAATTCCATCTTCCAATCAAGAACATACTTTCAATCACATATACACTCAAACACACAAAGGACATAGTAAAATATATTAATTATGTATCATGTTATGTAGAATAAATACATGAGAGCGGCGTTCGAGAAATTTCAAGAAAAGTGCCATATCTCTTTGAATTACTTATTTATATATTAAGCAAACTATTGAGTGTAAAGTCCCAAAAGTACATTATAATTTTTGGCAAATGTATTGCGTTATTTGTCAACATTTTTGTTTAAAGCTTTTCAAACACACCTCGTATGCTGGTATGTTATGAACGATTGGTTCAAGAATAATATTATAATAAAAAGATAACATATCTTAATATATGTATGTAATGCTTAAGATATGAATAAATGATTCACATTAATGTTTTATGATAGTCGATGGAGTACTTGCTTATTGAGAAAAACAAATATATATGTACTAGGTTTTAAGCCGTGAATTGACAATTTTGTAATGTTTTTATGTACTCTTCGGCATTGTACAAGCGTAACGCATATGATTCTGATCAGAAGATAAAAGTAAAGTGCACTCTTTTATTTAAATCAGTGAAGTTGTACACTTGCTTTAAGGCCATTTTAACGCAGTGTATGTTTGTACGTTATACATACATGGCAGCCAGTTAGATCGAAGAAGCATTTATACGAGCTCATATACACGACTTGCTTTTTAGCCGATTAACAGGCATATAATATACGGTTCTTTGTTTTAAATATAAAGTTTCTATTCTATTCTATTATATACATATCAGTTGTATTAGGCAACAAAATTAAGTGATTGTTAAAACGCAACATTACATGTACATCAGTTGGATTTGGAGAACTAGGCTTTTTCATGTTATCGTCACTCCTATTTCCTAAAATAACTCTTTCTTCTTCTCCTCTGTTCCCAGAGTATGAATAAAGATCATTTGTGATTTTTTTGTCATCAAATTGGTAGCTTGTGTTGACATTTTGAATTATCAATACATCATTTTATATACATCTGTTTGTGACCGCCAAGCAAACTAACCATGCGTTTGACAGTCATCCAAGCGTGTTGAACAAACGACTAAATTAGCAATACCCAATTTAGCAATTTACACTATTAGATATTTGGGAGATTTGATTTACTTGAACATGAAATAGAAGTCCCGATATAAAACACAGATATAAGACTATAGATGTTGACTGCGCGCATAACAGCTGCGCTCACCAGTGGAATCTTAGAGGTGACTATTGGATTGGAAATGAACAAAGCGTTATCTTAAAGAACGGCATTGGCATTGGAATATAGTTGTGTCTCGGGAGGATTCATACAAACAGCGAGCAGTGTAGCTGAGGCTTTAATAAATACCTAACGTATTACTTTTCATATTGCTAGCAAATATGTAGGAAACTGATTATATACAGATTGTTTTTGTATTCGGTGATTTACTGTGGTGATATTAAAACAATTGTGTCACCGTTTATGTTTTATATTTATATAAGTTTCTTTAGATATGGAAAAACAAACAAAAGAGAACAGATATTTATTGAATCTGATAGATATACCGTAACTTGACATTCTAGATGAAAGCGTTGATTAGTTCTCCGCATATGTTACGATGTATGTTATTTAATTTAACGCCACAACGCAGAGTTACAAAGTGAATAATTAATCGAGTTGTCGACGGCAAAATTGTTCCAAACCACTTAAAACAACAACAAATTTTGTTGAGCATGAAGCAAAATTACAATTCTTTTGGCCTCCACAGATATTTTGTTATAGGTACACGCAAGGAATAAGAGTTATTTGAATTGAATCAATAACTTTTTTTAAAAAAATGCTGATAGCGACAATGTTAATGTTTACAATTAAAAAAACAACAACTTTGAACTCTTTTGATGAGTATATCCTGTTTACAACACAACACAACGTGTTTATACTTTAACAGCGTTTAAAATAGATACCTAAAAACTGTTTAAATAGAAGATGAGAGATATCATTTCGATTTTAACTTAATGAAGCTGTGTTTAATTAATTTGTAACAGTTACTGGTGTTTTAACAGCTTTACTGAATTAAAATAAAACTATTTTAAAGGTAAATATAATACATTACCACTTCATTTATCAACAAGACATTACTTATAATTATGTTATATAAAACAGTAGTATATTGAGAAACATACAATGTCGTTCAACGAAACCGGGAACTATTCAAAGTCATTAGAAAACATGACACACTCGGATATGGAAGTGTTAAATACGACACCAATGGGTATGGGTTCGCCGAGAACTTATCCCCCTAGACTGGTGCAAATTTTTGAGTCATTGAAACGTGCATGCAAGACAAAAATGCAACACGACCCGCCTGCATCAAACGGTAAGTTTTTTGTAGCTAGTAGTTTTAAATTACAATTAGTTTTGTATTGTTGTTTTTATTTTGGGGAGGGAGTGGTGGGAAGATTTACTCATCTTGTGACTGATTCTGTTGGTCAACTTACTGTACGAGCAACTGTAATTAAAATTAAAGAGTGTATTTGATTTCAATGCAGTAATAGTTTTGTTTATACATTCATGTTCTATTTTATATAAATGTTAACTATATAAAAATTAAGTAATTAATGTTTTAATTTAAAAAATGTTTTTTGTAAGTAAAAAATGAGCTAAAAAGAGTAGATATGTTTATATAGGATATATATGTGTTTTTTACAGTTAGTCATAAGTGAGATATTATACTTCATCATTCTGTTATGGGTATGTATGCTGTTTTTATCACATACCTATTGGGGCAATAGTGTTATAAACCGGCATATATTACCTACTAGTAATGGAATATCTTCACCTATTGAGCGTTCTAGTATCCTATGTTTTTGCAGTTTTGTTCCTACAAATTAGTGTAGGAATGTAATAAACCCTTGAAAAACAGTCTATAAAATAGTTACCTAGTTTAACATCACTGCCGATTCATCACTCTGTATTTTCCATACAGCTCGACACGTGTGCGTACACTACTGAGCAATTTACTATTTGCCCGAACCTTAAAATGACGTAAAATAAATAATAAAAAAATGACATCATTGTAATACATCGACAGACTGAAACTAGTATGTTATTTATATATATTTATATTTATTTATAGCATCTTGAAAACAGGTTTATATTGTTTCTTATTGAGATAAAATAAAAATAAATAGTTAATGTAAAAAACTGTGCGTTGGCATCAATGATGTAATGCTTTGAAGAACATAGCATACATGTAATACACTTCAATTCCCCAACTCGTTCAAAAAAAAACAATAATCATAAATGAGCACTCGTACACATTCCTCGCACATATTTCCTATGAAATAGTTCCGTTTTATCAAATGCAAATACTGATTCCTTTACAACTATATTTTTAAGACATGTTTCTTATTGATTTAAAATAAAGGTGTAGAAACATCGAATTTAAACTGCGAACATCTGGCTGTTTTCAAACATTGATATATGACCTATTTAATAACCCCGTCTATAAGTGAAATGTGGTCGGGAACCATCACCTACAACACTGTACATTGTAACATTGAGCATAAATGGTGAAATGTATCACATTTATATAGAGGAATGTGTTTTTGCTGTGACGAATTCTGTTGTATTTACATGTATTGGTTGATATGTTCTCAACACAATGAGTCTTTTGAGAAATGACATACTTTTAAATAGGAAAATATGAATCAAAGGCAAATACGAAAATATAGTCGAGTCCACAGGTGAATATAATACAGTAAAGATTGTAGATTTTAGATAAAAAACACTTAGTACAGAACTTGTAAAATGTATGCTGAAATAACTGTAAAGAATTGCTTATTGTTCTTGCACAAGCTAGCCGTTAGGGGTCAAGTTGTTGATATTATTTATGGGTATTTAATAATAATATTGGCATCTTGCACTTTCACTTGTGATGTATCGACCAACGTTGTTAATGTTTCGCCACTGTTAAATACGAAGTATGCAAGACACTGCTGCTGCTGTGAAAACTATGAAAATAATGATAAAAAGATTTGTTTGTGTTATAGATATATTTGTATTTATTGGTATGCATCACATACATACATATTATTTGATTGTTTATATCTGTGATTAAACTTCATATAAAACTATAATCACAATCATGAAATATTAAGTTATTTAAATAAGCATTAATTGTATTTTAATCAGTTCTATTCTTTCGCCTGTAATACATATAATAATGTCAGCATTCCAATTGGAAAATGTGTTTTTACTAATTTATTTCCATTTATCTTAGTATTTTACAATCATTTTGGGTTGACAATTTGAAGTAACCTACATAACATAGTATGTTACTGAGTTTGTAACATTGAAGCCAATATTGAAACAAGAGTTGTCAGAAGACAACAAAAATCGGCGATGGGATCAAACTCACCACCCATGCAAAGATTGAGATTGGAGGCAAACACCAAAACTTAACAGCAAGTAAACGCAAAAGTTTAACCTGGGTGTCTTCAGACGAAACATTTTGTCCAAAAGGGTCATAACTGTGCCAAAATGCAACCCCGAGTTATGGTTCTTATCTGCGTATGTTCCATTGATGATGGTGATCACACATGCGAAGATCCATTCATATCCAATCAGTGGTTGCATAGATATTTTAAACTTTAACGCAACTAAACGCAAATGATTAACCTGAGTGTCTACAGACGAAAAATTAAGTCCAAAAGGGTCATAACTGTGCCAAATGCAACCCCGAGTTATGGTTCTTGTCTCTGTGTGTTCCATCGATGACGGTGAACACACATGTGAAGTTTCATTCATATCCAATGAGTGGTTGCATATATATCTTATCTGATAAAAAACTTTAACCTGAAAAATAAAATCGAAAAAGGGCTTTAACTCTGCCAAAATGCAACCCAGAGTTATGGTTCTTGTCTCTATGTGTTCCATTGATGATGGTGAACACACATCCGAAGTTCATTCATATCCAATGAGTGGTTGCATAGATATCTTACCTGATAATAAACTTTAACCTGAAAAATTAAGTCGAAAAAGGGTCATAACTATGCCAAACTGCAACCCAGAGTTATAGTTTTTGTCTGTGTATGTTCCATTGATGATGGTGAACACACATGCGACGTTTTATTCACATCAAGTGAGTGGTTGCATGGATATCTTAACTTAAACGCAAATAAACGCAAAAGTTTAACCTGGTGTCCAAAAATGGCTATAGCTATGGTAAAATGCAACCCAGAGGTATGGTTTTTGCCTGTGTATGTTCCATTGATGATGGTGAACACACATGCGAAGTTTTATTCACATCCAGTGAGTGGTTGCATGGATATCTTAAACTTAAACGCAACTAAACGCAAAAGTTTAACCTGGTGTCCAAAAATGGCTATAGCTATGGTAAAATGCAACCCAGAGGTACGGTTTTTGTCTGTGTATGTTCCATTGATGATGGTGAACACACATGCGAAGTTTTATTCACATCCAGTGAGTGGTTGCATGGATATCTTAAACTTAAACGCAACTTAACGCAAAAGTTTAACCTGTTGTCCAAAAATGGCTATAACTGGGCTAAAATGTAACCCAGAGTTATGGTTTTTGTCTGTGTATGTTCCATTGATGATGGTGAATACACATGCGAAAATTTATTCAAATCCAATGAGTGGTTGCATAGATATCTAAAACTTAAACGCAAAAGTTTGGGTGTCTACAGACGACACCGATGACGACACCGGGTTTATGGCAATAGCTCTCCTTGGACTTCGTCCCGGCGAGCTAAAAAAGTGTTTTATAGACATTTAGTTTATTCAAATATTCACTGTGCCTTGTTTTTTTTTCTTTCGACAGGCATTTTACTTAACCTAAATTCTCGCGAATATGTAAGTGCACATTCAAAAATTCTTGGAATGTTAACTTACACGCACACACATACATTATATATCATGTATGTTTTGCAGACTGTATAAACAGTATGTTCTTTCGATGAAATACGCCAATTTCAGGAACGTTCTTTTCTTAAAAATAAGATTCTCAGTTCGTAGAGTAATCTGATCAAATGGTTATAAAACTAGTCTAGATAATGTGCTTCTATTTCCAATTTCTTTACTTTTTATACGCCAAGCCTCAATGTTTCTGTAGCTTAAAACAAATTAATAAAGAAAACAATGCCATAATGCTTGTCAGATATATGCTCAATGGTTACAAAGGTCCTATTCATTTAGATCTAATATTTAATTTTGTAAGTGATAGATTGATTAAGCAGACTGGATCAAGTGTGAGCATATGTATCATGTGTAAAGTATCAGTGCTAGCTCACGGTATACCGTCATGTAGCTTAATATATGACCAGTCTCCTTCTTTGTTATGGTTGAACGGCTCGCACAATAATAAGTTTTAAATTGCTCTACGTATATATATATATATACGTATATATATATATCTATACAAACATACATCCATACATACTGTAAAACACTTTTATTAGCGAGAGCATATTTTCGTTATTATTCGTAAGTTTTAACCCTCGTGAATTCAGATTTTGCTAAATTAACAATCATTTTTACAGCCCGAATGTTTACAATATCCGAAAAAAATGTATTCCCGGCCGTTTCACTTTTCAAACGTAGCGAATTTAACATTTCGCGAATAAATCAAATAGGACAAATCAGAACAAATTCACAAAATGAAGTTCACGCGAACACATTGCCATTGGTTCTTATAGCGTCTAGATAGACATCGGTTAGTCAAGAAGATGCCTGGAAAAAACATGGGGTTGACCAAACTTTTATCATATCTTTATCCAAATGCCACACAAACTTACAAGAACTCATCAAAATATCTCGATTGTCTTATCTGTACACGACAATCTTAATCATTTATAAAAACGAAATGGCCAACCAATTTACACAGCCCTACTTTGTCTGGCACAATAATATTGTTACCATTGCTGATGTTAAATATGAGGATTGTTAAGTAGGATTTACAAATATAAAACATAATGTCTGTAAAGTTAGTTCAACGTTCTATTTTATCCAACCATTTTTCAATACTAATACTTGTGTTGCGACACATTAGTTGTTTGTATATGTATACAGTATAGAGAATTACCATTTTAGAGTGCTAAAACTTAAAACGAAATATCCTTAGTTAGCTTCTCGTTTTAAGTTTTAGCACTGTAAAATGGTAATTCTCTCCACTGTATTCACTTTTTCTACCATTTATTTATCCTTCGCGGATCCGGTACTCCTGTTTTATTAGACGTATGATTCTCCCTATCTTATATATATATATATATATATATATATATATACCATTGTCACTTAGAAAAACTGAGTTGTCACTGGGCATTGAAACCAAGTTCGGAGGATCGTGGATTCGATCCCTGACCAGGGCCATGTGTTGTGTCCTATAGCAAGACACATGATTTACATTTAATAAGTATTGATAACAGCAAGCGTGTTGTAAGATAACAGCAAGCGTGTTATCCAGACTATTATATTTAATCTCAATGGCGTGTAGTACCTGTGAACAACAGTATAGTATACAGTTCAGTTCTTCATGCTTTTGAATAATGTTGGCACAGTATCAACAGAGATGCGGATGCTGATTTTTACAGCACACGTCTTAAACTGATCGGAGTTACACTTGAGGCATACTTTGTAAAGTTGTTGCTGAGGGCTTCAAATCATATCTTGAAGAGTTATCTTTTAGGACTTCGAATCACATCTTGTTGAGTTGCATTAGAGGACTTCGACTAATATCTTGTAGAGTTATATTTTAGGACTTCGAATCATATCTTGAAGAGTTATCTTTGAGGACATTAAATCATACCTTGTAGAGTTATCTTTGAGGACTTCGAATCATACCTTGTAGAGTTAATTTTGATGGCGTTAGATCAAATTTTTGTTAAGTGTATGATATTTATCGTACATTTATTTGATAAATGTATTTTACAGTTATGAAGTTTGTATCACTTAATCTATGAACAACAAGCTTAAAACTATTTGAATTCTGTTCATGAACCCAATTAATATCACATATGTGAGACAAAGAGAGTATAAACTGTATAACAACTACACATAACACAAAACTCTCTCATTAATTTCTTAATAAAATTTAAAATTTCTTATTTAATGAAAATGATAATTAGTTTTCTTTTGTTTTTTGCTTGCACTAATTGATGCATCATATTAACTGGTAAACCGAGAGTAAAACAACACGTTACATATAACTGTTATTCACAGAATAGTTATTTTTATACCTTCTCAGCTATTAAACATTTGTTTTTTGTACAAAATAATACAACAGAATCTACATCTGATATAAATGATATAAAGTATGTACACTTTATCTGCATTTATTTGATTTCTAATTGATAACAGGTGTGTGGATCACAATCAGAATGCAGTGCAAACCACTAATATCTTTGAATGCTTAATATTTTCAAATAGTTATTGATTGATTCCACTATATGTGTAAATCCACTATTGAGTGTCTTTCTTACTTCAGATGCAAATAATACATTATTGCATGTATGTCATTTTATAGAAGGACGAAGGACTGAATTAAAATACGGTTATTCACGTTTTATTGTTAACAACTTCAACCCCGAATTATTATTACATAAGCAGGGATTAGTTATGTTTCATCAACGATTATTTATATTTTCTGTATACGTCTCACAACACAGTTGTGTCCCTTTTTGTCACGGTTACATACATCTTGCGCTTAAAAAAGTACTAAGTTATTTGGTTCGAAATATTTTCAGAATGGTTTATACAGTCAGTAATTCCTTGCTGCAGATGAGTAGAGCATACGCGGGCATAGCAAACACTGTAATAGGACATCAATGTTTTTTTTTTGTAAAACGTTAATAAGATTTTAATCGATGGATATATTTATGAGTCTTGTCGACTGCATTTTAAAAAATGAAAAAGTGTCACTGCACTGTCTTTAAACAGACAAGCTGATCAACACACATGTTAATAGAAAAATACTTTGATTTGTATTTCCCTTGGAAATCCTTTACCTTACTTTGTATAGAACAAAGAGTAAAATTCAACTGAGTGTGTGGTGAAGCATGAATTTATTGTGTACATTGTTGACAAAGTGAAAAATATATTTTTTTTAAACAATGTATTCATGTCCTCATTCCAAGACCTCATCTCTGTCGTCTGAATTTTCAACTAGAATCTGGCAATGCTTTCAAAATATTTTAAATACATAAATAATGTCATTTAAACAGTAATTTGATCATTAAAATCAGGGAAAATGCAGTTTTTAACTGAAAAGAAAAAAAACGTTATTCATGACCCCCATTATGCCTGTGTCTGGAAGTTGAGTTATACCTTTACGGTAATTGGTAAATTTCTGATAATTTGGCGAGAGGGTTTCCACTATAACTAGGCAATCATATCATAACTACAGGCGTTATGCACTTTATTATTATCCTGGACGAATGATGCTTTAATGGCAATATTTAGAAAAAAACAACATATAAAAAAATACTAATGCGCTTAAGTAGCGTATTATTTGTGAAAATACACGAAATCTGATCACGTGCAAATATTCCCTTCTGAACAATAAGAACGCAATCCTATTTTTCTTCGGCTGGAAGAGAGACAGTTCCATTTGGGACAGAGAATAAATATTTAGACGATACTAGAAATAATCATCACAGTATGCAACCATCTGTATCTCGATACATAGAAGAACTTTCCTTTGCGTATTCAAGATGAAATAGTAACTTTTTCAATATTTTCATGATTTCATTACTTTTTTTTAAATTGTTTTAACGGAGTCACTGGGTTTTCTGAAGGTAACAAATCATTTTGTATCAACACCAAGATGTAGTATATGCTTTAAGGCATGACAATGTAATACATACATACGAACAGCTGTTGTTTCAACACCAAGATGTAGTATATGCTTTAAGGCATGACAATGTAATACATACATACGAACAGCTATTATTTCAACACAAGGATGTAGTATATGCTTTAAGGCATGACAATGTAATACATACATATGAACAGCTGTTATTTCAACACCAAGATGAAGTATATGCTTTAAGGCATGACAATGCAATACATACATATGAACAGCTGTTATTTCTACACCAATATGTAGTATATGCTTTAAGGCATGACAATGTAATACATACACACGAACAGCTGTTATTTCAACATAAAATAACATAAAAAGAGTATACATTTTTTAATAATAATTTGGCTTAAAAATAACGCACTTAATGATGCAATATTTATCCCCTTGGAAATTAAGCAAATGTACTATAAGCACATGGTATGAAATATATTCGTACAATACACTTTTCAATAAGACTCACCGCCTTGGAACGTTCAAGAACCAAACCTCCACCAGGAAGGGTGAAAGAGGTTGTTTTTGTTGTTTGGTGTTGATTGTCGCTTTCAACAGTTTTTCAGTTATATCACGACGGTGTCTAAATAAGACGGTATTCAGGAGACTGGAATATCATGCCGTAGAAACAATGGCATAGTATAGTACCCATTCCATTATATACTGACACCGAGCCGACAAGGCCTTTAACTATCCTCCTAATACTGAGCACTGAGAGAGGTAGCTTCTAGTACCATTTATTAAGTATTTGGTATGACCCAGTCGGGAATCAGACCCAAGAACTTTTGCATGCGAGGTGAAATTCTAGCCCCTAGACCACCGCTGCAGTTTTAGGAATAAAATGTTATCATTCTTATTTGGTAAAGCGTTCGATTAGATTTTATTGGTTGTTCGCCAAACTTTTGTGAATAAAATATTTACAACGTATTTGTATTTTTGCTCGTCTCCATATATGCTTAATAGTATTGGTTCTACCTACAGAAATCGCAGCATTTAAATGACAGTTCGGTGTCAGTATAATGTAACTGGGTGGAGTATCATACAGTGTCTGTGAAATGATACCCCGGTGTGTCAGTGCTTAGAAAACTAGTAATGTCTCAAATAGACGTCGTCGCGATATAACTGAAAAGTTGAGAGTGGCGCTAAACTCCATACAACAATAAACCTCCTTTAATTCTACATGCATGCATGATGCAATGATCACGTTTTGTTGTGATAAAGAAAATGTAACATTATGATATTACAAAAATTAATAACTGTACCAACAGTTTGCTGCAAAAAGATAATTACGTAATTCATTAACACATACGCTTACATCACGGATTAGTGATTAATTAATTCAGTTTGTGTACCAAAGTGTTAATATTGAATAATTGTGGAACATGAGAACATATATAACAAGTACTTATAATAATAGCCATAATTTTATAATTGTGGAATATGAGAACATATATAACTTTTACTTATAGTAATAGCCATAATTTTATAATTGTGGAATATGAGAACATATATAACTTGTACTTATAATAATAGCCATAATTTGATAATTGGAAATATGACAACATATATAACTTGTACTTATAATAATAGCCGTAGTGTGATAATACGTAATTAACGTAACGACGATTTGGTTATGTTAATGTAATAAATAAGGAAAAATATATCTAACAAGAGATGTTTCATTTAAAGAGCAATATCAGTACATCACAATATCAGTACATCACAATATCAGTACATCACAATATCAGTACATCAGTATGCGATGAATGAGTTTTAGCGCCATTTTCAACGTATTTTTGGTAATTGACGAAAAGGACATTAGGCTATGTCATATAGATAATGTCGACCAAGACACAGTATCACAGTATTTAAAATATTGACCGATCGAGTATGGTGAATTTAACATAAAGACCTAAACTGAGTTATGACCATATTAGTTTAATGGAATAATGAACAGCAGGTGGACGATTTATGGATATAATTGATGGCATTTAAAATGAGTAAACCATTAAAAGTAGTTTAGGAAATTTAACCTAAAATATTATCTCAATTTAATATTTTCAAGGAAACGCCAAATAGTTAAACAGTTTATTTTTATTTTTAACGTCGACAGATTAATGTTGTTTTTGCCTAACCAGTAATTTATCTTTGTCTTTCAGACATGCAGTCTGTCTTTTGATCGCAAATACAAATTTGAATTTTATTCAAGCCATTACATAACCGATTTACATGAAGTGGTTTTTTTTGCAATTTCATGCACTTTATCTTGAAGTTCTTAAATTGAACATTTTGTAATTTAAACATTTTGTAAAATCTCTTTTGAAATGTGTTTTCCCCATATACAAATTATTTTTGCTGCGAAACGACATCTCAATTTAATGTCAGTTTTACGTAAATTTGAAATGCAATAGAATACTAAGTATTAACTTGATCTCATTCATTCAGATATTTTGTGATTTTTGTTCTATATTCACGTTACACAAGACAATATGCCAAATTGATCCTACATACCTACCAACCTACCGACCGACCGAAATACCTACCCACCTTCCTACTTACCGTCCGAGCTACCAATCCACCTACCTACCCACCTATTTACTTGCCTATCCACATACATGTATTGGACATGCTAGTCTACTAAAGTTCCCGTCTTTGTATCTGTCTTGAACATACTGTTTTTTGTCTGTGCTTCTCTCTCTCTCTCTCTCTCTCTCTCTCTCTCTCTCTCTTTATTTTCATTTCTAGCTCTTCTTTTTCTTTACTATTTTATATATACTAACAACTATCTGGAAGTATTATCATATTAAATGCACATAACTGTCTCTTCATGTCCGTCTGTCCGTGTGTCTGTCCAACGAACATAGGAGTGGTATATAGGTATTCGATATATATAGCAAGTACTTACGTATGATTATAAATTTAAATAAGTTTATTTTTTCACAGTTCGTACATAGGAAGATGATACGACTTATTTTATAATAAACCAACTCACTTTATCTAGTAATAATTCTAGTTAATAACTAATTCCAATTGAAATTTACTCGTTTATGAGAAGGTTACATCCTACTTTAATAATAAAATCCTAACTCCTAATGTGCACGAGATCAATATCAGATGAACTTACTTGAAGAAAAGTTGCTCTTTTGAGCATTATATCTACTTTAATACTAAATAATCCTTATTCTAATACGAAGCAATTAGTAAAATGTGCACTTGTTAACGCATGTTGTACTCATGCAGAATATAATCACAAAATATAACAATTTACAATTATTTTATGCTTTGTTTTTGTGTTGCTGTGATGGATGTTGTGATAGTTGTATCATTTAAATAATGTGTCTTTTATTGGACATATATTTGTTCTTTTAATCTGCAATAACGGTACTTATGTTTAGATTCCGATTGTTTTAATCCAGCAAGGATGCCGATGATTTAACAGCAAAAGTTCCATCTATTATAGATTAGACTAACTAAGAATTAGGTCACAACAAATGACTGATCTATGATTTTACTGTAAAGCACTTTATACAAGCAAGAACTTTATGTTCGCCATTATTGGCGAGTTTCACACCTCGCGAATTCAAAGATTTCGCTAAAATTACAATCATGTTTACTGTCCGAATATTTACCATATCCGAATAAAAATGGCGGCGGTGTCACTGCATTTCCGGCGGTTTCATTTTTCGAACGACGCAAATTCAACATTTCGCGAAGAGAAGACATATCAATAAAGCAATGGTGTTGAATTATAGATATACTAGTATTATAGTTACTTGTGGCATTTATTCACTTTAAATCGTTCTATTTTAAAAAAAAATAGTTTTCTCCTTTTTACACGTTTTATGCTTAACTTGGATAAACCCATTTTATTCGTTATAGTTACATAATGAGATGTAATATACATTGTGTACTGTTTTATTTATAACATGTAAAATGACCGATAATGAATGGGGCGTATACATATCTTAAAAACAAATCTCAAATTAATTGGGTTTTATATGTAAGAATGTTGCACAATTCAAATTTTCGTTCTACATGAGTAAAATATAAAAGATTTAGTAGTTCCGCCATATTCAGGTTATATTTACATAATAATCTGTGTCAGTATTGAAACTCCATAGGTCATACCTTTGTAGTAAAGGGTTAGGTGCATCCTAAATGCTAACATGGATACTGTTTGTTTACAGGATATTCTTGTACTAATTATTTTCATGACACTGTGTGGGTGATATTGGTGATATTGGTTTGGAGTGCAGGCGCATATTTGATGTATGGTGAAGACAAATCGTTCTATGCGTTGTTGTATATACGTTTGTTTTGCATCGCCATTGGTTTTCCATATAGGTGATGCCCCCAGAAGAGTGTTAAGTCTTTTAAGATTTGTGGGGATAGAGCAATATTCCGCATGCTCGATGTGTAGCACCGATACACGGTCATCCGTGTCTTCCGCATGCTCGATGTGTAGCACCGATACACGGTCATCCGAGTCTTCCGCATGCTCGATGTGTAGCACCGATACACGGTCATCCGTGTCTTCCGCATGCTCGATGTGTAGCACCGATACACGGTCATCCGAGTCTTCCGCATGCGCGATGTGTAGCACCGATACACGGTCCCTCGATTTTAAGTCCCATCCGAACGACTGTTAGTAATTTTAGTTGGTCAGTCCGGGGGATCGAACCTGCACGACCCCAACACTAGAAGTATCGTGCTTTTTTCTTCAAATGTGTCAGCATTATTGTCCTAATAATTAAATGAAATACCTTTACATAATATGCTAAATCCTTAGATAGCACTCACCATAGTTTAATATTGTGGCTCCCCATGGTTAACGTAAGAAAACGAATGTAAGAAATGGGCAAATAAAACTTTAAAATCGAATGAATAGTTAGTAATTTAACATTTTATGTTCGATATGTTATATGAGATTGTATACATTAATTGACTAATCTCACATTTTCATGACATTAAGCTTTTAAACAGGATCCTGATCAATTAAGATTCATTTGAAATATAAATAGCATAGTAATAATGATAATAATGTGAACGACATTAAATGGCCATAGAAACCAGCGACCGTGAGAACATCACTGAGCTGGGCTGCGTTCAGTTCGGCTAAGCGTTTGCTTACGTTAGCCGACATATTTTCCTGAACACTGGCTCAACATCAAATTAGCGCACAGTACACGACACTTTGAGGGGAACTGGCATTAAACGTGTTTGTTGTTAAACGGTGCTGAACGCAGCCCGGGTAATTATTTCCAATCTTTATTTAAAATCTAATCCATCAAGCGAACGATTACATATAGGCATTTATCACATACGCTGAGTGTAATACACCTACACATATATCTTCTAGACTAAGTATAATATCACTATCGGCTCATCGTTATAGCTCGCCTTTAGTACGGAAAAGACCGAGTTTCTTTCTGACTTTAACGAATAATTAATCATCGCTAAGTAATCGTCGATAATGATGTGATCTCGGAACGCTGATAATGCTGTTAACTGACAGAACCTAATAGATGTAAAGTGTTTATAAAGTCTTGGTAAACGACTATTTTCCAGACGAGGATGAGGTGACATGAACTATCAATGGTAATTATACCATTGTATGAGCGTTCTGATAAAGCAACTCATACATGCTTATTTGTTTTCAATTTATCAAACTTGTTGGCATCAATGATTAAATGCTCAACAGATCATCGTAATATATATATTGCCAACTCGTTTCATTAACTCGAATGATAAACGAGCTCTTGTGTCAATTCCCTGCATAAGAACCGAGAAACGCCAAAGACACATGGCATGGTATTTACCCAGTCATTAAATATAGCCCTTGTCGGCAAGTACGTCAAAACCATTGACACATACAACTCTTCTGTGGATGCAAATATTCTTAAAACAATACCAAGAGTCCCGTGTGCAAACCAAACATGAACAAGAGACACCTGTTGACATTATCAATTTTACCGAGTAAATTTCACTCTGAGAAGTGTTATATAAATATTGCGGGATGTGTTATTCATTGAATAGATATTGCTCTATACATAACTGACCAGGATGCAGTCAATACCGACAATTTACAACAAAATATCAGTTTGGCACCATGATTTCTGTCACTGTCAGTTGGCATTTAACAAGCCGTTTATCGCAGTTGTATCTTAAAATGGTCAAAAGAGAAAGAAAAAAGGTTTGTTACTAATATCAAGATTTGTAAAAAAAAGGAGGCAAAATAGTTTATGTTCACAAACCGCTATATACATGTTCTGATACCAAATATGTGTGGTCATTTTATAGATATGAGTTCAAATAATCATTTAAAATAATTGAAATGTTTTAGTTGAGATAGTTTTGATGTACAATATATTGCATACTAAGATTTAATATTTCTTGATTTTTATGTACAGCATATCGCATATAGGTTATAATTTTTCTTGATTTGGATGTTCTGTGTATCGCCTTCTGGATTATAAGCGTTCTTGGTTTGGATGTACTGTGTATCGCATACTGGGTTATAATCTTTCTTGGTTTGGATGCTCTGTGTATTGCCTACTGGGTTATAATATTTCTTGGTTTGAATGTATTGTTTATGGCATACTTGGTTATAATTGTTCTTGATTTTGATGTACTGTGAATCGCCTACTGTGTTATAATCTTTCTTGATTGAATGTACAGTTTATCGCATACTGGCTTATACCATTTCTTGATTTGGATGTACTGTGTATCACATACTGGGTTATTATCTGTCTTTGTTCAAATGTACAGATTATGGCATACTAGATTATAATTCTTCTTGGTTTGGATGTACTGTGTATCGCATACTGGGTTATTATCTGTCTTAGTTCAAATGTACAGATTATGGCATACTAGGTTATAATATTTCTTGATTTGAAAGGACTGTGTATCGCATACTGGGTTATAATATTTCTTGGTTTGAATGTACTGTGTATTGCATACTGGGTTATAATTGAGGACTAATCAGAGAAGTTTTATGTATCAGTTGCAGTGTCGCAATATTAGTGTATAAGTTCAAGTCATAAAATACAAAAAGTGATTACAATCACAAATTAAAAGTGAATACAATACCAAAATTAACGCTAAATGTGTTACTAATGAGGTCATTTGATAGCCTCTCTCATCGTAAAGATATTAAACGTGCGTGACTGCTGCGTACGTGTTGTGACTTAACGACAGCCATAATCTAATGAATGTGTAAGAATATATCTGTTAATTGATTGCATTTTAACCTTGACAATCTAAAGAGCTTAAGAATGATATGTTTGTTACATTTTAATGTAAATTGTAAGCCACTGGTACACGCGTGTATCGAATTGAACTTTGAATTACTTAAAAGTTGAAATAAATGGTCAAGTTCGTGTTTAATGCATTTTGTATCAAAATACATTGTTTTACTTGTAAAATAAAACCTGTCACGTATTTAATACTTGATGCTATCGGAAGCTCGGATAAAGTACTCGCAAGGTTTTATGTTGAAACGATACAGGCACATAATTGCGAATCACATTGTATTGTGTTGCATGTCCATGTTTCCAGTCATATAAAGACGTTATATGATCGAGACAGTATTTGTAAGTGTCGTCATACCTTAGAATCGTACCGCAACCTCATGACATGATCAGGAGTATAATCTCCAGTACACGAGGAAGACCTTCTACAATTTCATGATAAGTGCTGTCTACCAAAAGCGTGATATTTGTTTATGAATATATTTCATGTAACGCCATAGTTTTTGCCTCTAGGTTTTTCACAAAATGGGTGGGTGCATGTTCCTTAGGAATGAGAATTGGGATTAATTGTTGGAAATGTTTACAATACACTGCTGACAATATTGGCCTTCGGTTTGAAACAAGTCATTGAGAACATACACGATGTTAATGCCTTAGTGTTCAGTGTTGTGTATGTCTTCTATAGTTCTGGTTAATAGGTGACAAGTCTTAACTTCTTTATTATGTTCTTCAACAATAACCGTTTCAAAAGTGACTAAGATGTCTCTCTCATACATCATTAGGGCATTGAAAAGTGTTATCACATGTGACATAACAGGGGGATGTAGTGTTTTATTTAGACGAAAAATGCGTACATTTGACTATTCCGGCTGTTCCGTACGACTATAATGTGCTGCAAATATAAATTATTTTATTATTTTTTATTATTATCTTAATTTGCACGATGTTTAGCTTCGTTTTCCATAATACGTTTGTCATATCACGACAGTGTTGGCTTGGAACAGTATTCATAGCGCTGACACACTGGGGTACCATGCCGCAGATAATGCTGTGATATCCTTCTCACTCACATTATTCTGACGCTAGCACCGCCAGACCTGGAACTATCCTCGGGAATCAAGTATGCAGTGTGCTAGGCGGATGCTCTACCAATAGACCTCCGCTACGGTACAATACACTTCATGGCCAGCGCAAAAAGCAATTATATTACATGCTGCATATAGTTACCCAAATGACCTTTTGACTATCGAATTGAAGCTTTTATTTACAGTTATAAACGGTTTTATGATAAAATTCAACTTTATTATATATAATGTTAAATTAGAATGTATGCCTTAGAAACTCAACTATACTCTCTGTTGATTACATGCTATATTCCTGTTGTGATAGTTTCTCGCAAGGAACTAGCTTACAGATAACTAGTATGTACTCTCTTACCCGAAATAAAACACAGATTGTACCGAATGGGTGAGTAGCAATACACTTGTATTGTATCATAATTTATAGAAAAAAAACAGAAAATAACTGAAGCGGTAAAGTTATTTATAGCTTTAATCATTATTATAAGTACAAGTGTTGAAATGGAAGAACGCGTTCATTGTGACTTTGATCATAACTTCTTTAGCTTTAAAATTATTAATATGTAAAGTTTATGATTTAACGAGAGTCAGATTTCTTAACAAAGTCTAAATTATAGTTGACATTTATGTATTATTTATATTGAAAAATCGTTCTGCTTAAAAATATAGATAACTAATGTCTTAACTACGATGTCTAGCCAATGACCTAGAACTATGAGATTTTTTTCGTTAGAGCTATTTTCGAAATAACATCTAAATTGTTTCGTAACAAATCAGATGCACCGCTACAAAGTCTTTCTTCTAAACAGCATCTAAGCACTCATTTTGTCATGTTTTAAAGTGGTTTGCTGAATTTAAGATATACTACCCGCTCTTTAAGAATACCTGTCAAGACCCGTTCTAATTCCGGTATAAAATAATTGAGTGCTAGGCACCCAGATCAGTCGGAGCAAGTGACATCCTCTGGTTGGTCTCAGAATACTGACTGAAATAGACACAATCACGATGTAGCTGACAAATTGTTGGAAATGAAAGTGAAGCTGAACACCATAAAACAACAACAACAACAACACATATTTAAACGAGACTCCTCGCGCCCCCTAGCAAACCGGATTACTCAATATTCGATTTTTACTATCATTGAATGCTCTCCGTGAACTAAACTAAACGAAAGCTATCAAAATAAAGAGTCAAAATGAACAGAAACATCTTGCCTGTTACTCTATAAATATAACATATTTAAATTGATTGCACTCTTATGTTTAATTATTCATAATTGCAGATTAGAGTTACATCATTTCTAATTAGCTTTATTGCAAAATCAAATGATAACTATTAATTTAGAGAACAGAACTGATTGCTTTGCACTGTGAAAAGGACGTATGTGTTTAAATTATTAATATGTAAGTATCAGTTAAGCAATAAAGTCGGCCTCAGCTAAGAAAAATATATTTTTTGTTAGTGCAAAATTTCTGATAACTTGAAACTAATCTCAATGCCTCCTGGCATTTAAGTGTACATTATTTTAAAATAATATATTAGCCAAGCAGTAAATTTATTTATTTAAACTTTGCTCTATTAACTTTAAGATCGATCACTAAAAATGATTCAGTTGGTTTTGTGAGGAATGGCCGGGTGTTCCATTCCTCAACAATCCATACAAATACATGTATATAGGCAAGTTGGGTATAATTTAATCTTAAACTTATTCTCAACACTTGTTCACACTAGCATTAGCTTACTACTGTTATGACATTTGTTGAAGAAAGAAAAAAATATAGGGTCTGAGGTTACAGAAAATAAAAACATGCTGTCTAGATATTATTACGTATATGTAATATTTCTGATCTTTCTTGTGACGTGATAAAATGTAAAACCAACATCATTGACATAAATATTTATTCGCTAGTAACATATCTTCTATATATATCACGTATTTCAGCATAACATTCGGTCACATCAAAGCCTTTTGTAGAACTATTTCTATGCTATAATCCAGTTATAATCGACGTATTTGCCTTTGCCTATGTTTATACATATAAACTGTGGGTCACTTTGACAAGTAATTCAAGAATCTAATGTTAACCAAACCTTCAGCTATGTATTCTCGAGAGGAAAGTTCCAAAGAATTTGTCTGAACTGAAATTGAAATCTGAGCTACAGAAAACAGATTATTGCGTATCTTTATGAACTGTTGTTAAAAGCTGAATAACTGAATATATATATATATATATATATATATATGTGTGTGTGTGTGTGTGTGTGTGTGTGTGTGTGTGTGTGTGTGTGTATGTCTTTTGAACTGATTAGCATTGATTTTTAATTTCGTATAACTACGGTTAAACACAAACTGATGTAAGGGACCTGCATGGTCGAATCGTCTCAGGCTCGGCAGTCTAATGACCACTTACCTCTCCCAACTGAGGTCGTGGGTTCGACCACAGCTTGGTTCAAAAACCTTATGTGGGTACGGTATTTGAGCCAGTTACTTGCGGAAACACGGTGAGTTCATTCGGATTTATTATGAGGCATTCTTCCACCAATAAAACAGGATATGCCATATATAGCCTGATACATGTTAGACATGGCGTTAAACCACATTTAAAAAAGAAAGAAAGGAAAATAATATATCTAATATTATTATTAAAGTTAGTAAGGAATTCTTAGGATCATTTAACGGTGGTTGCTTAATGGATATGAAGTCATAAAATTGTAATAAAAACATCCAATAATGAAAATATATTTCTTCTAACTATTTGAAACTAATCTTCAACCCTAAATTGTAACATGGGGTGGTGAGATTAGTTGAAATCAGTGCTATTACATGAACGCTTATTATTCTATATCTGTAAGTGGGTAGCCAATCACCTACCCAAGATGTTACCACGTGACCGTACAATATGTAGAAGATTACTGGATCCAATAACTTTTATATTGTACAGTTCAAAATTCGTAACGGCGACAAAAAAAAGGAAAATAAATTTAGTAGAAATTTCACCGATAAAAACTACCGACAAAATGCCGCATGACGATGACGTTTAGAAAATCCGAATATCTGTCACTGCAACTTCCTCCGTCTGGACAGCATCATGCTGATTGTAGATTTGGAGTGTCAAGTACTTTTCCTCTTTAACACTAAAACTTTCTTAATACTCCCTTCTCTACTCAAACTTATTTCTTATGTAATACATACAGAAATTATTTATTTCACATTGTGACAACATTTAGATATAAAATGTTAACTTATAAGTTGTATATGTAACAATCAAATAATGTGTTTATATTCATATTCTATATCATTTAAAATGTCATATGTCATTATTGTGAACGGCTATAATATATATTGTTAGAATATAAAACATAGTACGAAGGCATCTGTTAATATAAACCTGTGTATTTTAACATGCTACTGATCCTTACTATTGTGTAAGGAACAATGTGTTGTTATTTACATGTATATATGTATAATGAGAAATAAAACAATAAAAAACAATAATTTCCTTCGACTGCCGTTTTGAACTCACGGTTTATTTACTAACTTTTTCTTTACTCTTTTGATAGAGATTTCTTTCAGAATGAGGTATAGAAAAAAAATGTCATTTTACAGTGTTTTGTATAATATGTGAATACATTACTTGGCGCCTGCGGCATCTCGTCCAATATGGTTTTCACCACAATACCTACTCGTACAATAATATATACCCATGTTGTAGAAAACACTGTAAATTTCCTTAAATTATGTAACAGGTAAATGAGCAGTATACCTGTACTGATAAGGTGACAAAACGTCGGGATAATTTCAGAGCCACATTATCAAACTATTATAAGCGACATTTACAGTTTTAAAATATGTATGTAAAGGTTTGTCATAATGGCTCAATATGACCATTATCATTTACACTTAAAACTACAAATAAACCGATAATAACTGAAGCGGTGAAGTTATTTATAGCTTTTAACATAATTATAAGTAAAAGTGTTTAAGTGGAAACAGTCATTGTTGCTTTGATCTTAACTGCTTTGCTTTAAAATTAATATTATGTGAACATTATGATCAAACGAAAGAAAGATTTCTGAACATTGTCTTAATAATGGTTGACATTTATGTTTTAACAATATTCACAAATAGCTCTTTTTGAAATTACCGATTATTCACGTTTATATATATGATATCTAGCAAAAATCAAGAAGTTAATTCTCTCTACGTCCATGGTTTAGTGTAATTAACATTCTCCAACATTCTTCATGAAATAACTCATATTTAACAAATAATAGCAACATATTTTGATAATAAAAAAAATGATCCTAAGGGAAAATATATCGAAATGGAGAAAATTAGATAGCTGTTGATATGAGGTGAAGCACTATCCCTCACGCAACCCTCTCCCTGACTAGCCCCTGCACCGGCTTTTAAGATGCATTCAATTTTTTGAGAAACACTGAATGATCCCCGTTAACATAAATAAACAGAAATATTAACAACCAAATATATATATTTCAGGTCTGTTAAACCCAAATAAGAATTATGGAACTTTAAGCCTATCCGACAATTCCTAGTAGTTAGACGCTTACTAAATATTAACCACATTCAATATCCACTGAAAACAACTGAGCTCCAACCAAATTCAACTTTATAGAGAGACCTGAAGAGACAAAATGAACAGACAACATCTTGTTTGTTTTGCAATTAAAACAGATGTAAATTGGTTGCATGCACCCTTACATATTAATTACATATCAATTATTCGTAGAATTACATTATTTTTTATTAGATTTATTGCATAAAACTATTATTTATCAGTATTTATTGCTTTGTACTTTAAAGAGAAAGTATGTATTATTTAAAACTACTACGTAAAAGATCAGTCTTGAAAAACAATCGCCATCAGTTGCAAATAAATATTATTGATTTGTGCTGAATTGCTAATAACTTTAAACTGATCTTAATGCCATCTAATATTTAAGCAAGGATTTTTTCAAAAATTAATATGTGAAATTTTATACATACAAATGAACCATTATTTATTTCTTAAACATTATTACGTCTCTGTATTATGTTTGTGAACTGTGGAAAAAGCAATCGACACTACCATTCACCACTGATATTAAATTGACAGTAATGGATCGACTAAATATTTCACGCATTTCAGCATAACAAAATGTCTTTGCCAAAGCCGTTTTCATACTTTGAGGTCATGGCTTTTAACTTTTTTATTAAGTTATAATCGACGTACGCGCCTTAGCCTTCTTTTGTAAACTATGGAATTTCAGTGAAAAAAGGTAAAACATAATGAATTATGAATCAAACCTTCTGCTATTGCTTTAAGTATCGACGAGAAAGCTTGATACACAGGGTTTGTCTAAAAGTATTAAAATATTACATAAAAATAGAATTTGTGCATCTTTTGAACTGATTTTTTTTTAAAACTGAAATTCAGAAATCATATTTTATGTCCTTTGAATTGATTAGCATTGACATTTCAGTTTTGTATTGCACAAGTTTTATGTCAAACACAATAGGGGTTCCCCGAGGCCGTTTAGTCTACTGCTCTGTCGTCTAATGACCACCTGTCTCTCATTTCTGAGGTCTTGGGTTCGAACCCAGCTCGGCTATGTTTTTATATGAGGACGGTATGTGAACCAATAACATGCAGGAATTATGGTTTTATTCAGTTTCGTTATTAGGTCTTTATTCACTAATGAAACTGGATATGCCATGTAAAGTATATTATATGTTGAAATCAAATTAAGACGAACAAGAAATTATATACATATTGTAAATCAGTATGGAGATATTCTAATCATTTAACCGTTGCTTGATAGAGATAAATGTCATAACAATGAATTAAACATTCATTAATGAAATTTTATTTCTATTCAATATTTGAAATTATATCCTTAAAATCTAACCTGTATATCGGGTTGCATGGATTGCTTGGTGTGTTAAACTATATGTAAATACTTGCATATTTATCATGCAAGAAGAAAGTAAGTAGTTTCCCATATTTGAATTGATTGTTTAGAAATCCCTTTCACAATCTCATTGTAGGCAAACCCAACGTCAATCTTAGCTGATAATTGTTGTCATCAGGTACACATATGTTTAGAACTGGGTATATTTTTAATATGTATATACAGTACTAATTAAAATAAAACATATTCAAAAATCTGTGTATTGATCAGTTTTATGTAACACATACGCAAAAGCATCTTTCGTGAATGATTGTAACATTCTAAAATAACGTTAACGTTTTTTACTCTCCATTTTTACTAGGGTTTAACTTCGTTCTTAGGCTCTACACAGCAGTTTATATATGGCTGGAAGTATTGGTGAATTTTCGACATTTGGTATATCCCAATCGCTGGTATCTCCCGAATCAAGGCTGTGTTTCACAAAATGCCTTACGGTAAAAATCGACGTATTACTAAGTCAAATTGAAAATATTATGAATACTTGTTGGTTTACGTTTACAGCGATTTTTGTCGTATTTTTGTTTTGTGAAACGCATAACAGGTCTGGTAAATTCCAATGAAATAGCACGGAATTGTATCTATGCCTGTCCCACTGTATCTGTTCTTTAACGCTTGCCAGACTGCACCGAAGCAAATGGGTCCGTTATAAAGCATTGGCGTCCTATTACCGGTCATACATGTATATGGCAATATTTTTAAGGGCGGGTGAACGCCTAAGATGAATTTCCATAAATGTCTGCAGAATCACCGTTTTGAACCTATCTTGGCTCGAGCCCACTAACTAACTAAACGGTTAGAAGTAAGGGATCTTGAAGTGTCACCATAGTTCATTCAACCCCGAATGACCCAATACAGGGCATTCATACTTGGACAAAAATGTTAAGATTTTAAGCGCTTAGTCTAATATCAATAATGGTGAGTTTTTATAAGCCGCTTTCACAAACCGAAATCCGGTTTTACAAAATGGAACTCCGGCTTACTAAAAACACGCACAAAGTTACGGTCGCCGAATCTCTAAACACATTTACTAAATATATAACTACTTAAAGGATAGACAAATAATAGCTTAATGATACAATCAAGAATAAAAGTTATTTCAACGATTTTGCGCGTAGTAGATCGAAAGAAAAGAAAGTGTTGGTATTATTTTGCAAGGTCGAAACTGATTTATATCTGAGAAAAGGATCTCTCAGAAGCTCAGAACGCAGTTCAGAAAGCGAACGATGTACACATTGTATATGCCATTCATCAGAAATACTAACAGGGTGGTGATTCGAACTGATGAAGCCAAGATTGAGGGCAAGGCGCTTTATATATGTCAATACAAGCAAGTCTTATAGCAGCCACTTTTTAAAAAAGCTTCATAAACATAAACCGACATTTCACTTCATCAAATATTTCAAACTTTAAACAGAGATACATAGAGTTATGCGACTTTTAGTCATGATCATACATCGCTGAATGAAATGACTATATGCAGTATAATTATTTCATACTACCAGTGATAGAATTATTAATATGTCTGTGGTAATGTTTCATAATGAATCATGTTGTTTTGATGTTGTATTTTTTTAAAAATATTTCTGTCACGTTTAAATATTTATATCCTTGCACATTTTGTTTATAATTATGATTATAAGGAGAAGACGGATGAAATTAAATAAAACATAGATTTGGTCATAAATGTCCACGAATGTGCGAAAAAATGATTTGAACAATTTACTAGAGACGGATAAAAACAGAAATGGAACTTACGGTTCGCAAAATAACTGAAGTATTCCCTTCTAATATCTGCATAATCATATTGTCAAAAGCTGTTCACCCTATGAAGAGGGCATTAGTCAGATTATTTATAGCTACTGTTTTAATAGCTTGGGTATTTAGCCCATTTTTTATATTGCAAGTTAAAGCTTTTTTTCAAAAACGAATATCCTCTTTTAGAAAGACGAATATCTGTGGGTTTTTTTATCTCATATCCTTAAACAATTGAATAACAACAGAGAAAATTGTCGCCTCATTACAGCGCTAATCATCAGGAAAATCAACGTTGAAAATTCTGGCTGATGCGGAATAGCCGCGATAAAATCTTTATAAAGCATGAAAATAGCAGAAAGCTCACTAGCGATTTTGTTCTACGCGGCCAGGAGTTAATCGTCTCCTCTCATTTCGCTCAGTCATATTAAGACATTGTCTGATTGAAGCTTCAAATCATTTGACGCAGGAAGAGCTTCCGCCGAGTGATCGCGTTGTAGCGATCATAAATAATCGTTGTTTCTTTTTTTTTATTTAAAAACATAGTTTTTATTATCTTAGTAGGCATTTAAAATTCAATGCTCGTTTTTATCTATTTTGTACATTTTGAAAGCACGTTGAAATGTAAATTATTTAGAAGACAATATTCAGGCTTTGGAACAGAACTGTAAATATGTTATTTGTTAAATCTACTTTCGATTTGTAAACAACACCAAACAGAATGTAAACACCGCACTTTTATCGAACAGAAAGTAAACACCGCACTTATCGAACAGAAAGTAAACACCGCACTTATCGAACAGAAAGTAAACACCGCACTTATCGAACAGAAAGTAAACGTCTTGAATAAACGTAACCACCTTTTCTGTTATACTTTTCTGTAAACAAAATCAACAAAAACTTAGTTTCCCTTATTTAATTTTGATTTTTTTCTATAAAGATCGACCCTGTATAACTATTTTATGAGGAAGAAACTCAATGGTGGGTTTACGTCTTGAGACAATATTATAAACATTGCTAAACTGACATAAATTGTCACAAACACCTGACTTGTATTATAATTGTCACTGTCTTGTGGCGTAAACTTAAATCATTCTCTTGCTGTGCAAAGCATTGCAGTGTTGCCACATTGCCACACAAGCACTGGTTTTACAACGTGAACATGATCATGCTCCCAAAGGATTGATCGTGAGGCAATGTCTATGTTCACTGTCTCGTTTTATGTTTTATTACATGGTTTTGAACGAGCAGCATGGCTGCCATTGTCTTGGTATACACGTGTCATTCAAATGGTACGTTCCCTGTTGAACATGAATTGTGTTCTTACTTTTAATAAAATATCAAATTAAAATATCCAATAAAGTAAAATTATGCTAGCATTGGGCTGATGAAACGGGATTTACCATCTAATCGAGGAGATAATCCATAACGCTGACAATTAAGCTGAATGACCAGGTGGAGGAACCGACCGACATGTCCCTCGTGCAAAAAAATGCACGTATACGTTGATTTGTAATAACACTCTTGTCACTGAATACAGTTTAGATTTTCTTTTCTGGCGCATTCAATTTGTTTTATTTTGTTGAGGAATGACCCAAAAAGTTTCAAATTACTTGCTTCATCTACGATTACTATTAGTTTAATAAGCTGATATTAAAAGCTAGATGGGTGCAATTTGGTTAGGTGTTATAAAGGAGAAGACAATCAGAGAAAATGTAGGTATGAGTTTAGGTTTGTAATAAATATGCTTGTTTAATAGTGGTAAGATGCACTGTTTGACTGAACTATCACATTGAATGTAAGAATAGTAGTAAAAGCAAACACATGATACCAAATACATTGTGGGCTATACATGTAAGTTCAATAACAGGACATTTCAGACCAATTTTCTTGCAGGGTTTTATTTTTACAAAAAAAAAAAATGAGGTAGAATGTTGAAAGTTGAACTTCAAATAAGTAAAAACTAAGATTAAAATATTTATAATAAAGAATATAAAGCGGTATTTAAAATAAAACACTATTTTTATTAGCTTTGTCGAGCACTAAAATGCGAGAGCCGTGTATTTTTGGGGATTGTTTTCTGTCTGCAGTTAATTTCTTAGCAACCATCCTGAAGTGTTATCTCGTTGATGTGACAAAACTAAACATACATCTTCTGAGTTAATTACACACAAAAACGAATTTAATTAGATTTGCTATAATGGAAAAAACGTATCCTTGCAGGAATATCTTAATGACAACTAATATAGATAAAATTGCACGTGACTTAAACGTAAAACGACGGTGAATAATGCATTAGATAACGACTGGCTCCTATTTCGGATAATTTGGGCACAATATACATTGTATGAACATATATACAAGAATAAAAACAAAACAGACTGCTCAGCGAGTGTCATCGTTAAGGAAGTACATGAAAGTACATGCTTCCGCATTTGTAGGTAAATGGTCTGACGGTTCTACTTTTGTTATATCTCGATCAGTAATGTACTGACGACGGAAAGAGCGAGGTTCGAGGCACGTTTTTGCTATTGGGCTCTTCCATAGGATGACACATCGTGTTATATGCCTGTTTCGTACTTTTATAATTAATATTATATTATATAAATATTCATTTATGAATGTGATGTGTTGTGCCTGTGTCCTTCGAATATCACGGTCTCTTTTTTTATTACAACATTTACAAGTTAGATATATCGTCTTGAATAATACATAAAATAGTTCAATGAGTTAATGTATTGTTGCTGATGATTTGGTTGAAAATATTTCTTTTAAATAAGAAGCAATAAACAACGAAATAGGTATACGGCCGGGACCAGATAAGTGGTTCACATACATTAACCTTAAATATTTGCGAAAAGTATTTATATCAGCCAGAAAATTACCAAGTTATAAATTCACAATATAAACATTGGATCAAAAAATAATTCAATAACTATAATTATAGTAATATCTATATCGTCATAATTATGTGCCACCATGTTTTATAAAGCTTCAACTTTCTGATACGATGTAGATTCTTTTGAACAGTATATAGATAACACATTGGAAACAACATTATTTAAACATTTTCGTATAAAAAAAGTTAAATGTAAAAACAGTTATAATAATATAGAACAGTTATATATAAAAAAGTTAAATGTAAAACAGTTATAATTATATAACAAAGGAGTAACGATCTGTAGCAACATCGCAATTCAGATGTTTACATCTGTTTAACGGATGGCCTTAACCTTGCTCTCGAGTGGTTACATCATAAAACAAGACAGTGGGAGCAAAATATTCACAATAATTTACAGTTATTGTTTGTATATGACACCGTTTTGATTTGTTGAAAATTGTGTATATTGGAAAGCAGTTGCATTTACATTTTCAGGTTAAGAACATTTTTGCTTAAACTACTCGACTGCGAGTGTTGGAAATATATTCAAAATCTGACTAATAGTATCCAGATTAAGTTGCTGGCACCAATTGCAATACTGTTACCTCTTTTTGTTCAAAGAAAATGAATTTTCAAGTATTTTAATATATTTACGAAAAGTCGACAGAGAAGATACTTAAGTCACGTGATAATTAATTAACGAGGTCGGTCGTCGGTGTGTGAAGTGTTTGAAACCAGGATTTCTTCTGATCAATGAATAGCGTAATTACTTTTTGTAATCCTTCTCTAGAAGGAAGTCTGATGTTATTAATGGAAGTATTCAAGTGTTCATCGCGGCTTTGACAACCAAGTACAATACCATAATCAGATCCAGTGCGTTTGGTTAAAACACTGTGAGCATCTATAATGGACCAAAATTGTGTTTCGCACTATATTCGTCGTTGTCGATGCATGCATACATTACTGAACAGATTCATGTAGACTGAATAATCCCAAATTCTTATACAGCATAAGAGACATAGTATAGTTTACTTTTCGTTGAAGAAAATTGCAAAACATTCGTTATATAAACAAACTTGGAGGTGCCATTGTTTGCCTCTAATATGTGCATTTGTTTGATTATGTCATGTAAATAACCAACAAATGGCATCATTTCATATAAAGATAATAAGATAATAAAAAATAATAAAATTCAAAAAGAGCATACTTGCAACACTGAAGATAAATGAACTATTCGGGAATTAAAAAAAAAACAAATAGACTGAAAAACGCTTTTAAACATTCTTCGGATCACGCTAGATTTAAACGTAGTAAAATGATAATTAATGCCTTTGCAAGGTACCTGTGAAAACAGGTATATAACCAACTTCGTGTTAATAAATCATGAAAAACAAAACGTCTGTAACATAAGAATAGTATTACATCGTGAAAAATTTAAAAACGTAAAGGATAATGCAAACACGCTGCATGCAAATCAAAAACATTCTAACGTGAGTATATGTTGTTTATGCGGGATTATTTCTCCATTACATCAATATGAGAAATTGATCCTCGCTCCTTTAGTTTTCCATGGACGTTAGGTTTTTTCACGCCAACAGTTTGACATGTCTTCGTGAACGAACTTTACATCCAAGAGAACTAAAACAGTTAGAATCAATTTTTCATTATTTTTACGTTATTTTCTCTTTAACATTATGACATACTTGTACCAATTATCTTTTGTCTACTTTCAAAAACAATAGATAAATATAGATAATATTTTGGGCATTTTATACATTTTGATATGTCAAATGTAACCAACAGGAACCAGTTTAACATCTCAAGTTTAGACTGTCTTTAATTCAAAAATATATCTTTCTCTTAATGAGTATTTGAACTCAATGTACATTAAATGACCACACGTGACTTAAGTTCAACAAATAGGTAAAGGATAACATGAACTTTTCTCACTATAAAGGAAGTTACTAAGTTTTCCATTCCTATGTTATACGCCTAGATTGATGGTCCTCTTGTATATATATTCGAAGATATGTTATACGCCTAGATTGATGGTCCTCTTGTATATATATTCGAAGATATGTTATACGCCTAGATTGATTGTCCCTTTGTATATATATATATCTGTCGATTTGTTATACGCCTAGATTGATGGTCTTCTTGTGGATATATCCGAATATATGTTATACGCCTAGATTGATGGTCCTCTTGTATATATATCCGAATATATGTTATACGCCTAGATTGATGGTCCCTTTGTATATATATCCGAAGATATGCTATAAGCGTATATTGATGGTCCTGTTGTATATATATCCGAAAATATGTTATACGCTTAGACTGATGGTCCTCTTGCATATATATCCGAAAATATGTTATAAGCATAGATTGATGGTTCTCTTGTATATACATCCGAAAATATGTTATACGCTTAGATTGATGGTCCTCATGTATATATATCCGAAAATACGTTATAAGCCTTGATTGATGGTCCTCT
Source organism: Panopea generosa (assembly GCA_029582155.1). Lineage (NCBI taxonomy): Eukaryota > Metazoa > Mollusca > Bivalvia > Adapedonta > Hiatellidae > Panopea > Panopea generosa. Next base: position 12,475,416 of record CM055909.1, read on the forward strand.
TGTATATATATATCCGAAAATATGTTATACGCCTAGATTGCTGGTCCTCTTGTAGATATATCCGTTTTACGTCTAGACGAAGGTCCTATTGTGGATATTTCTGAAGATACGTTATACATCTTGACGATAGTCCTATTGTAGATATATATATTGAGGATATGCAATAAGTCAACATTGTCGGATATCATGCCATAATGACGGACACTTGCGGAACAATGCTTGCAGCATTTAACGTTGGTTCTGGTGGAAGTTAAGAACACAACAAAAAAAAAAGAAAATAGAATACTCCTCAACATAGACTGAAGCCCAAACACAGGCCTTGATATATCCCGAATCTTGTCCATCAAACGTCATTGAATGAAAAGATAAGAAATTCAATGCAAGTCTCAAACTTCAAAGCATTTTAACGCTTACTAGACTGTAACATCAATCAACTTTCGCAGAAGCAATTGGCCAATGAAGGTGTTCGAATCTCACTGCTATGCGATTCAAGCGGAGAGAACTTGGTTCGTCTGCGAACGGAATGAGCTGTACGATTTCGAAAAGAAACCAACAAAGAATATTCAGGGAACATTGCAAACATTAGGTGTTTTGAAATATATTATATATTGCCGCAAAACACAATCTTCGTCTTATCTTCTTCTAATCGAATGGGATAAGAAACGGGTGTGACAACGTTGAGAAAGTAATCTACCAGTACAATTAAATATAACATAACAAAAGGCAAATTTGATTAACAAAACGTCTGAAAACTTGTAGACGTAAGTAATTTATTTTCTCTGCTTACCATTATAAAGTTATCGATATTTTGAAAATGCTTTATTTATGCATATTGGGTTGTGTATATGGTCTCTGTTTGTTCTTTGAAATGTTTATAATATGATTCTAAAGATAACAATACCAGACCAATTAGCATGAAACTAATCACTATGTAGACTAATTATTAAATTTGGTACAAATAAATACATACTGATGAAGTGACTAATACGAGTCGCTGTTTGAGAACGGTCAGAAGCAAAACTGCCAGTAGGGAGTAAACTCACCACGATTATTGTATGCATTTAAAACTGCCAGTAGGGAGTCAACACATCATGATTGAGGTATGCACTCAAAACTGCCACTAGGGAGTAAACACATCATGATTGATGTATGCACTCAAAACTGCCATTAGGGAGTAAACACACCATGATTGAGGTATGCACTCAAAATTGCCAGTAGGGAGTAAACACACCATGATTGAGGTATGCACTCAAAACTGCCACTAGGGAGTAAACACATTATGATTGAGGTATGCACTCAAAACTACCAGTAAGGAGTAAACACATCATGATAGAGGTATGCACTCAAAACTGCCAGTAGGAAGTAAACACATCACGATTGAGGTATGCACTCAAAACTGCCAGTAGGGAGTAAACACATTATGATTGAGGTATGCACTCAAAACTGCCACTAGGGAGTAAACACATCATGATTGAGGTATGCACTCAAAACTGCCAGTAAGGAGTAAACACATCATGATTGAGGTATGCACTCAAAACTGCAAGTAGGGAGTAAACAAATTATGATTGTTGTATGCACTAAAAACTGCCATTAGGGATTAAACACATCATGATTGAGGTATCCACTCAAAACTGCCACTAGGGAGTAAACACATTATGATTGAGGTATGCACTCAAAAATGCCAGTAGGTAGTAAACACATAACGATTGAGGTATGCACTCAAAACTGCAAGTAGGGAGTAAAGACATTATGATTGAGGTATGCATTCAAAACTGCCAGTAGGGAGTAAACACACCATGATTGAGGTATGCACTCAAAACTGCCAGTAAGGAGTAAACACATCATGATTGAGGTATGCACTCAAAACTGCCAGTAGGGAGTAAACACATTATGATTGTTGTATGCACTCAAAACTGCCATTAGTGAGTAAACACATCATGATTGAGGTAGGCACTCAAAACTGCCAGTAGGGAGTAAACACATCACGATTGTTGTATGCACTGAAAACTGCCATTAGGGAGTAAACACATCATGATTGAGGTATGCACTCAAAACTGCCAGTAGGGAGTAAACACATCACGATTGAGGTATGCACTCAAAACTGCCAGTAGGGAGTAAACACATCACGATTCAGGTATGCACTCAAAACTGCCACTAGGGAGTAAACACATTATGATTGAGGTATGCACTCAAAACTGCCAGTAAGGAGTAAACATATCATGATTGAGGTATTCACTCAAAACTGCCAGTAGGGAGTAAACACATTATGATTGTTGTATGCAATCAAAACTGCCATTAGGGAGTAAACACATCATGATTGAGGTATGCACTCAAAACTGCTAGTAGGGAGTAAACACATCACGATTGTTGTATGCACTCAAAACAGCCAGTAGGGATTAAACACATCATGATTGAGGTATGCACTCAAAACTGCCAGTAGGGAATAAACACATTATGATTGAGGTATGCACTCGAAACTGCCAGTAGGGAGTAAACACATCACGATTGAGGTATGCACTCAAAACTGCAAGTAGGGAGTAAACACATTATGATTGAGGTATGCACTCAAAACTGCCAGTAGGGAGTAAACACATCATGATTGAGGTATGCACTTAAAACTGCCAGTAAGGAGTAAAGACATCATGATTGAGGTATGCATTCAAAACTGCCAGTAGGGAGTAAAAACATTATGATTGTTGTATGCACTCAAATCTGCCAGTAGGGAGTAAACACATCATGATTGAGGTATGCACTCAAAACTGCCTGAAGCGAGTAAACACATCACGATTGTTGTATGCACTCAAAACTGCCATTAGGGAGTAAACACATCATGATTGAGGTATGAACTCAAAACTGCCAGTAGGGAGTAAACACCTTATGATTGATGTATGAACTCAAAACTGCCAGTAGGGAGTAAACACATCACGATTGAGGTATGCACTCAAAACTGCCAGTAGGGAGTAAACACATTATGATTGAGATATGCACTCATAACTGCCAGTAGGGAGTAAACACATCATGATTGAGGTATGCACTCAAAACTGCCAGTAAGGAGTAAACACATCATGATTGAGGTATGTACTCAAATCTGCCAGTAGGGAGTAAACACATTATAATTGAGGTATGCACTCAAAACTGCCAGTAGGGGGTAAACACATCACGATTGAGGTATGCATTCAAAACTGCCAGTAGGGAGTAAACACATTATGATTGAGGTATGCACTCAAAACTGCCACTAGGGAGTAAACACATCATGATTGAGGTATGCACTCAGAACTGCCAGTAAGGTGTAAACACATTATGATTGAGGTATGCACTCAAAACTGCCAGTAGGGAGTAAACACATTATGATTGAGGTATGCACTCAAAACTGCCAGTAGGGAGTAAACACATTATGATTGAGATATGCACACAAAACTGCCAGTAGGGAGTACACATCACGATTGAGGTATGCACTCAAAACTGCCACTAGGGAGTAAATACATCACGACTGATGTATGCACTCAAAACTGCCATTAGGGAGTAAACTCATCATGAATGAGGTATGCACTCAAAACTGCCATTAGGGAGTAATCACACCATGATTGATGTATGCACTCAAAACTGCCAGTAGGGAGAAAACACACCATGATTGAGGTATGCAATCAAAACTGCCACTAGGGAGTAAACACATCATGAATGATGTATGCACTCAAAACTGCCATTAGGGAGCAATCACACCATGATTGATGTATGAACTCAAAACTGCCAGTAGGGAGTAACCACACCATGATTGAGGTATGCAATCAAAATTTCCAGTAGAGAGTAAACACATCATGATTGCGGTATGCATTCAAAATTGCCAGTAGGGAGTAAACACATCATGACTGAAGTATGCTTTCAAAAATGCCAGTAGGGAGTAAATACATCATGATTGAGGTATGCACTCAAAACTGTAACTAGGGAGTAAACACATCATGATTGAGGTACCCATTAAAAACTGCCAGTAGGGAGTAAACAGCCAGTAGGTAGTAAACACACCATGATTGATGTATGCACTCAAAACTGCCAGTAGGGAGTAAACACATTATGATTGAGGTATGCACACAAAACTGCCAGTAGGGAGTAAACACATCACGATTGATGTATGCACTCAAAACTGCCAGTAGGGAGTAAACACATCACGATTGAGGTATGCACTAAAAACTGCCAGTAAGGAGTTAACACATTATGATTGAGGTATGCACTCAAAACTGCCAGTAGGGAGTAAACACATTATAATTGAGGTATGCACTCAAAACTGCCAGTAGGGAGTAAACACATCACGATTGAGGTATGCACTCAAAACTGCCACTTGGGAGTAAACACATCATGATTAAGGAACGCACTCGAAACTGCCAGTAGGGAGTAAACACATCATGACTGAGGTATGCACTCAAAACTGCCAGTAGGGAGTAAACACATCATGATTGAGATATGCACTCAAAACTGCCACTAGGGAGTAAACCCATCATGATTGATGTATGCACTCAAAACTGCCAGTAGGGAGTAAATACATCATGATCGAGGTATGCACTCAAAACTGCAAGTAGGGAGTAAACACATTATGATTCTTGAATGCACTAAAAACTGTCATTAGGGAGTAAACACATCATGATTGAGGTATGCACTCAAAACTGCCAGTAGGGAGTAAACACATCACGATTGAGGTATGCACTCAAAACTGCAAGTAGGGAGTAAACACATTATGATTGAGGTATGCACTCAAAACTGCCACTAGGGAGTAAACACATCATGATTGAGGTATGCACTCAAAACTGCCAGTAAGGAGTAAACACATCATGATTGAGGTATGTACTCAAATCTGTTAGTAGGGAGTAAACACATTATAATTGAGGTATGCACTCAAAACTGCCAGTAAGGGGTAAACACATCACGATTGAGGTATGCATTCAAAACTGCCAGTAGGGAGTAAACACATTATGATTGAGGTATGCACTCAAAACTGCCAGTAGGGAGTAAACACATTATGATTGAGGTATGCACTCAAAACTGCCAGTAGGGAGTAAACACATTATGATTGAGGTATGCACTCAAAACTGCCAGTAGGGAGTAAACACATTATGATTGAGATATGCACTCAAAACTGCCAGTAGGGAGTACACATCACGATTGAGGTATGCACTCAAAACTGCCACTAGGGAGTAAATACATCACGATTGATGTATGCACTCAAAACTGCCATTAGGGAGTAAACTCATCATGAATGATGTATGCACTCAAAACTGCCATTAGGGAGTAATCACACCATGATTGATGTATGCACTCAAAACTGCCAGTAGGGAGAAAACACACCATGATTGAGGTATGCAATCAAAACTGCCACTAGGGAGTAAACACATCATGAATGATGTATGCACTCAAAACTGCCATTAGGGAGCAATCACACCATGATTGATGTATGCACTCAAAACTGCCAGTAGGGAGTAACCACACCATGATTGAGGTATGCAATCAAAACTGCCAGTAGAGAGTAAACACATCATGATTGCGGTATGCATTCAAAATTGCCAGTAGGGAATAAACACATCATGACTGAAGTATGCTTTAAACAATGCCAGTAGAGAGTAAATACATCATGATTGAGGTATGCACTCAAAACTGTAACTAGGGAGTAAACACATCATGTTTAAGGAACGCACTCGAAACTGCCAGTAGGGAGTAAACAGCCAGTAGGTAGTAAACACACCATGATTGATGTATGCACTCAGAACTGCCAGTAGGGAGTAAACACATTATGATTGAGGTATGCACTCAAAACTGCCAGTAGGGAGTAAACACATCACGATTGATGTATGCACTCAAAACTGCCAGTAGGGAGTAAACACATCACGATTGAGGTATGCACTCAAAACTGCCAGTAGGGAGTAAACACATTATGATTGAGGTATGCACTCAAAACTGCCACTAGGGAGTAAACACATTATGATTGAGGTATGCACTCAAAACTGCCAGTAGGGAGTAAACACATCACGATTGAGGTATGCACTCAAAACTGCCACTAAGGAGTAAACACATCATGATTGATGTATGCACTCAAAACTGCCAGTAGGGAGTAAACACATCATGATTGAGGTATGCACTCAAAACTGCCAGTAGGGAGTAAACACATCATGATTGAGGTATGCACTCAAAATTGCCACTAGGGAGTAAACACATCATGATTGATGTATGCACTCAAAACTGCTATTAGGGAGTAATCACACCATGATTGATGTATGCACTTTAAACTGCCAGTAGGGAGTAAACACACCATGATTGAGGTATGCAATCAAAACTACCAATAGGGAGTAAACACGTCATGAATGAGGTATGCACTCAATATTGCCAGTAGGGAGTAAACAATCATGACTGAAGTATGCTTTAAAAAATGCCAGTAGAGAGTAAATACATCATGATTGAGGTATGTACTCAAAACTGCCAGTAGGGAGTAAACACAACATGATAAATGTATGTATTCAAAACTGCCAGTAAGGAGTAAACACATCATGATTGAGGTATGCACTCAAAACTGCCAGTAGGGAGTAAACACATCACGATTGAGGTATGCACTCAAAACTGCCAGTAGGGAGTAAACACATCATGATTGTTGTATGCACTCAAAACTGCCAGTAGGGAGTAAACACATCATGATTGAGGTACGCACTCAAAACTGCCAGTAGGGAGTAAACACATCATGATTGATGTATGCACTCAAAACTGCCAGTAGGGAGTAAACACATCACGATTTATGTATGCACTCAAAACTGCCAGTAGGGAGTAAGCACATCATGATTGAGGTATGCACTCAAAACTGCCAGTAGGGAGTAAACACATCATGATTGAGGTATGCACTCAAAACTGCCAGTAGGGAGTAAACACATTATGATTGAGGTATGCACTCAAAACTGCCACGTGGGAGTAAACAAATCATGATTGAGGTACGCACTCAAAACTGCCACTAAGGAGTAAACACATCACGATTGAGGTATGCACTCAAAACTGTAACTAGGGAGTAAACACATCATGTTGAAGGAACGCACTCGAAACTGCCAGTAGGGAGTAAACAGCCAGTAGGTAGTAAACACACCATGATTGATGTATGCACTCAAAACTGCCATTAGGGAGTAAACACATTATGATTGAGGTATGCACTCAAAACTGCCAGTAGGGAGTAAACACATCACGATTGATGTATGCACTCAAAACTGCCAGTAGGGAGTAAACACATCACGATTGAGGTATGCACTCAAAACTGCCAGTAGGGAGTAAACACATTATGATTGAGGTATGCACTCAAAACTGCCACTAGGGAGTAAACACATTATGATTGAGGTATGCACTCAAAACTGCCAGTAGGGAGTAAACACATCATGATTGAGGTATGCACTCAAACCTGCCACTAAGGAGTAAACACATCATGATTGATGTATGCACTCAAAACTGCCAGTAGGGAGTAAACACATCATGATTGAGGTATGCACTCAAAACTGCCAGTAGGGAGTAAACACATCATGATTGAGGTATGCACTCAAAATTGCCACTAGGGAGTAAACACATCATGATTGATGTATGCACTCAAAACTGCTATTAGGGAGTAATCACACCATGATTGATGTATGCACTTTAAACTGCCAGTAGGGAGTAAACACACCATGATTGAGGTATGCAATCAAAACTGCCAATAGGGAGTAAACACGTCATGAATGAGGTATGCACTCAATATTGCCAGTAGGGAGTAAACAATCATGACTGAAGTATGCTTTAAAAAATGCCAGTAGAGAGTAAATACATCATGATTGAGGTATGTACTCAAAACTGCCAGTAGGGAGTAAACACAACATGATAAATGTATGTATTCAAAACTGCCAGTAAGGAGTAAACACATCATGATTGAGGTATGCACTCAAAACTGCCAGTAGGGAGTAAACACATCACGATTGAGGTATGCACTCAAAACTGCCAGTAGGGAGTAAACACATCATGATTGTTGTATGCACTCAAAACTGCCAGTAGGGAGTAAACACATCATGATTGAGGTACGCACTCAAAACTGCCAGTAGGGAGTAAACACATCATGATTGATGTATGCACTCAAAACTGCCAGTAGGGAGTAAACACATCACGATTTATGTATGCACTCAAAACTGCCAGTAGGGAGTAAGCACATCATGATTGAGGTATGCACTCAAAACTGCCAGTAGGGAGTAAACACATCATGATTGAGGTATGCACTCAAAACTGCCAGTAGGGAGTAAACACATTATGATTGAGGTATGCACTCAAAACTGCCACTTGGGAGTAAACAAATCATGATTGAGGTACGCACTCAAAACTGCCACTAAGGAGTAAACACATCACGATTGAGGTATACACTCAAAACTGCCACTAGGGAGTAAACATATTATGATTGAGGTATACACTCAAACTGCCACTAGTGAGTAAACACATCATGATTGAGGTATGCATTGAAAACTGCCACTAGGGAGTAAATACATCATGATTGAGGTATGCACTCAAAACTGCCAGTAGGGAGTAAATACATCATGATTGAGGTACGCACTCAAAACTGCCACTAGGGAGTAAACACATCATAATTGAGGTATGCACTCAAAACTGCCACTAAGGAGTAAATATATTATGATTGATGTATGCACTCAAAACTGCCATCTGGGAGTAAACACATCATGATTGAGGTATGCACTCAAAACCAAGTACGGAGAACGGACTTAGCTCACCCGAGTGAATTAAATAGCAATGTTGAGAAAACAGCATTTGAGCAAGGTGATTGGTAAGTTGCTTCAACTGAAAGTTTGAATGACTTCCCAGTTTAATTGCTATGATGTGTCGGATAGGGATATTATTCACTCCTTTATATTATTGGGTGTTTATAGACCTGATTCGGGAGATATTAGATTTTGAAATAGACTAAATGAAACTACGACTATACGCATCATCGTGTCATTGTGTTGATTCCAAAATTAGGTACATTTCCCTTCAATCAAAAATCAGGGAATTCCATGCCTGTCCCACAATTCATAGTTATTAAACACTTTCCAAACTGCGATGCCATTTAAACTTTCCCTGAAGCAACTGACCAATCAACGTACCCAAACTAATTGCTATGTAACGGACCCGATCGAGAGAGCTAGACTGGTTCTACGGACTAATAGTTCAATGTTTCAATGTATGTACTGCATATGAAGCCAATTTATGGTTTTGCTTACGTGCATGAAAACGAATTTCCAGACTAATCCACTCGTTTTTTAAAGTTATTAAATAATTCGACCTCTTTGCAGTGACTCTTTGATTTCATAGCACAAGTGGTAGACATTTGATATGCATTTTTTTGTATTACATTGTGTCGTGTTTAGAATTGTTGTCAATAATGTTGCGGTCATATCACTACGATATCTGCCTGAGATGATATTAACAATCGGCGCGACACTGAACTATCATGGTGAAGTCATCTGGTCACCTGATGATCAGCTGATGGGATGCCACTCTACACAGTCGTGTTTTTCTTACAGCGCGCCGGTAAATACTATTACTATCAAATCAAAGCGAGAAAACTATCGACACTTCAGTCAACTGGTAAATACAACGGTGTGAATTGTAATTATAGGTTAATATGTAAATTGGTGGAGAAAGACCTCGGTATGAATACGAGTAGAACCACCGTCATTCCGCAAGTAATTGGCAAACTTATATAAAGAGTTAAGAGGGTTTGGGACTCGAACCTACGACCTTAGCGATGAGAGATGCGTGATCTTCAGCTGAAGCCTTAGACCACATGGCCACGGAGGACCCCATTTTGTTATTAAATTATGGCTGAACTTTTGTATTTATCAATAAAGAATAAAAAATTCAAATCTTAACCTTCAACAGTTCAATTGCTATACATGTACAACCAGAGCTTTATTTTAGTTTTGCGTTTAAATATTATGGTATTCATCAGCATATGAACTGTTTTATGATGCCGGTCTCTTAGAACATTTACATACGTTAACCATTTCATCTGGTTTTTATTTCATCAATGTAATAATAGTACAGACAGAAGCCTTAGTACCGTTGCATTTGGTGAGAAATAGGGCGGTAAAAGAGATGAAAATAGTATCATTAGCGCAGATGTTACCAGATTATTGGGTTATTTAATGTGAAACTATTTTACTCCATTCGGCACACCACGACATATACGTTTTAAAATTGGAATATAGTGCATGTACATTGAAAATACTAGTATATTGTATGTAATATAACCTTAGGAATTTAATGAGCGTTGTGGTATTGCAAATTATATAATTAGGACATGCAATGAATAGTTTATACGATGACAAACTATAATGTATCGGTCATAATTACTGTGTAATAATAGTTTATATGATGACAAACTATCCTGTATCGGTCATAACTACTCTGTGTAATAAAAGTTTATACGATGACACACTATCCTGTATCGGTCATAGTTATTGTGTAATACAAGTTTATATGATGACAGACTTTGCTGTATCTGTCATAATTACTGTGTAATCAAAGTTTATACGATGACAAACTATCCTATATCGGTCATAACTGCTTTGTAATAATAGTTTATATGATGACAGACTTAGCTGTATCTGTCATAATTACTGTGTAATAATAGTTTATACGATGACAAACTATCCTGTATCTGTCATAGTCACTGTGTAATAATAGTTTATACAATGACAAACTATCCTGTATCGGTCATAGTTATTTTGTAATAATAGTTTTTATGATGACAATATGTGCTGTATTGGATATAGTTACTGTGTAATAATAATTTATACGATAACAAACTATCCTGTATCGGTCATAATTACTATGTAATAATAGTTTATATGATGACAAACTATCCTGTATCGGTCATAGTTACTATGTAATAATAGTTTATATAATGACAAACACCTGTATCGGTCATAGTTACTGTGTAATAATAGTTTATACGGTGACAAACTATGCTGTATCGGTCATAGCTACTGTGCAATAATAGTTGATATAGTGACAATCTATGCTGTATCTGGCATAATTTCTGTGTAATAATAGTTCATACGATGACAAACTATGCTGTATCTGTCATAATTACTGTGTAATAATAGTTTATACGATGACAAACTATCCTGTATCTGTCATATTCACTGTGTAATAATAGTTTATACGATGACAAACTATCCTGTATCGGTCATAGTTACTGTGTAATAATAGTTTATATTAGATAAACTATCCTGTTTCGGTAATAGTGTCTTTGTATTAATAGTTTATACAATGACAAAATATCCTGTATCGGTCATAATTAGTGTGTAATAATAGTTTATATGATGACAAACTATCCTTTATCGGTCATAGTTACTATGTAATACTAGTTAATATAATGACAAACTATCCTGTATCGGTTATAAATTAATGTGTAATAATAGTTTATACGGTGACAAACGATGCTGTGTCGGTCATAGCTACTGTGTAATAATAGTTTATATAGTGAAAATCTATGCTATATCTGTCATAATTTCTGTGTAATAATAGTTTATACGATGACACACTAAGCTGTATCGGTCATGACTACTGTGTAATAATAGTTTATAATATGACAAACTATCCTGTATAGGTCATGACTTCTGTGTAATAATAGTTTACATAATGACAAACCATGCTGACTCTGTCTGTGTAATAATAGTTTATATGATGACAAACTACCCTGTATCGGTCATACTTACTGTATAATACTAATTTATATGATGACAAACTGTGCTGTATATGTCTTAACTACCGTGTAATAATAGTTTATATGATCACAAACTACCCTGTATCGGTCATAACTGTCATATCAGTCATAATTACTGTGAAAAAATAGTTTATATGATGAAAAACTACCCTGATTCAATGATATCTACTGTGTAATAATAGTTTATAAGATGACAAACTGTCCTGTAATAATATTTAATATGATGACAAACTACCATGCATCGGTCATGGTCACTGTGTAATAAAAGTTAATATGATGACAGACCACCCTGTATCGGTCATAACTTCTGTGTAATATTAGTGTATATGATGACAAACTACACTGTATCGGTCATAGTTACTGTGTCATAAAAGTTTATAATATGACAAACTACACTGTATTGGTCATAATTACTGTATAATATTAATAGTTCATATGATGACAAACTACCATATATCGGGCATAATAACTGTGACATTATAGTTTATAGTTGAGTACGTTGATTGGTCAGTTTCTCCAACTGAAAGTTTGGATAACGTCACAGTTTCGTAAGCATTTAATTGCCATAAATGATAGGATAGGCATAGAATTCCCTGTTCTTTCATTGGGGGTTTGTGAGATATCAGGTTTTGGGATAGACTCCCCGCCACATCCCAGTCGTTATATTATAAAACAAAATATAAATAATTCATGAATATTTTCTTAACATAGCAATGAAACCAAGAATGTACCAGTAGCGTATGGCAGCTGGAAATGACGGTGTTCTTGATTTAAAGACGTAAGGGACATTAAAAGAAATACAGTTTCGCGGACTGGTTGATGACCAGTCTACACGCCAACGGTTATCATAAACTGGCTGCAAACGACTCTTTCATAGCTATCACTGTATAATGTTGCATCATATGAAATGATTATTCTAAGTTTTATTTTAGTTAAAGTTCGATCTATGATATCACGTTTGGACTTTATAAAATGATAAAGTGCACACATGCAGATATTGCCGTACAAGCGTTTTCAATTAACATTTGCAACTTTTATGTAATTAAACAGTATATACCATGTTATATATTGAAAATTGAGTTTAAACACCGCACATCAAGTTAATATTAATGTTTAAGCCTACAAATTCTTACCATCTGATGGCTGGCACTAAGAATTACATCCTGTATATGAGAAATTATATCAACGTTTGTAACAACTAGTAATAAGGTAGGGATTAGTTTTGAAATCAAATGGTGGTAATTCTTAAATAATACTGATTGATATTTGTTTGCTAGGGGTTATTTTTCTATCACATTAATAAAAATAAAGATATTTGAAAATATTTTACAAATCTAATTAATATTAAACGACACTATCTGGATTTGTTTTTGATGTGCATAGCATTAAATATAATTTTCTGTTCAGTAAATGATCGAAAGTGTATTGAACCAGAAAGAGGAAAGTCCCATTCGAATAGTTTGGTTGATTATATCCTTGTAGTTTATATTTGCCTTTGACCGCTAAACAGACCGTACCGCGTTCTTTTCTAATGTTAAATCAACCATGTGTGCATAATTCGGTTATTATTGGGAATACATGAACGTGCAAATGTATAGCAAAGCCGTTCCTGAAACGTTAAATTGGGTCTTGGTTAGATGTGCTTTCAAAAAGCTTTAAAAAATGTCTGCGTTCGGCCTTAGATTCTATTTATTTTATAAAAAGTTCAATCTTTATGTGTTGTATCTATATCAGCATTGCTATCATTGTTTCTGCATTTGACCTTAATTGTGATTCCTTCTATAAAGAGTTCAATATGTCTGCGTTTTATCTATATTGGCATTGCTTTCAGTCTTTCTACGTTTTATCTATATTTGCATTGCTTTCAATCTTTCTGCATTCTATCTATATTGGTATTGCGTTCAGTCTTTCTGCGTTTAATCTATATTGGCATTGCTTTCGGTCTTTCTGTGTTTTATCTAAATTGGCATTGCTTTCAATCTTTCTGCGTTCTGATGTTTTCAATCTTTCTGCGTTCTATCTATATTGGCATTCCTTTCAACCTTTCTGCTTTCTATCTATTTTGGCTTTGCTTTCAACCTTTCTGCTTTTGACCTTTATTATTATTCATTTAATTAAGAGTTCTATCTTTTGGCGTTTTATCTATATTGGCTTTGCTTTAATGCAGTTTTCAAACTTTCTGCAATCGACCTTACTTTCTCTTCATTAAATTAAGCTTCTTTTGTTTCTGCGCTCGACCTTATTTTCATTGGGTTTTTTTTTGAGAGTTTCCAAACTTCCTTAGTTTGATTTTAATTTTTATTACTTACTATCATTGAGTGTTTAAATTTTTCTGCGTTTGAATTTAATTTTTATTACTGAGCATGACAGTTAATACAACAGCATTTCAACATTAACGACGATACATCACGTTGTTTGTGAATCTAGTTTATTCTTAGATTGATTGGATGTATTCTCAATAGTGTGGATGTTAATGTCAAGTATGTTTTATGTAATTGCAATTTATGTTACAACATACATCATAATAAGACAACATTACTTTTAAATAACTTTCCCAACCTTCTCACGTCAATTAATGCGTTCATTTTTAATAATATGAAGTTATTTCACTCAGACTTCTTCGCGTATCGTTCATGCTTACAGAAAGTTGATAGGTAATTACCAGACGTTTCAAAGAAATGTCAACGTTCACAAAGTAATTAATTATCTTGTCTTAAATATCAAACGAGGCAGAGAAGCGCTCGAGTTAAATTTGTTTTATTATATTTTTTATTCCTAAGGGGTAATGCAATATAAAATTCACTCAAGACCACCAGCATCGACTGCAGTGGTATTCAATTTTAGTAAACAAAACTGAGAGAAACTGTCTCTTTCCTTTTGAAAACCATTAACCCTCAACAATATCAGAGTAATCTCTCCACGTAACGAACACAAATGATATAATCGTCGATATTGATGAAGCTTATCATTTCCTTTACTGCTACCAGGCATTAAATATAAACAGTTATCTGATGTTGGTATTGAGACTTTCATTTTATTTGCAAATAATGTGACGTCGTTCTTGATACTTTAGTGTATCATCCAGATGTCCTATTTTCAAATTATAGTCAAATCGAGGTATGTTTAATTCCATTTTTAAACCATATAATCATTTTAAAACTGTTTTCTGATATTTAAAAAAAAATCAAAATGACATATTTATTTTGTATCAAATTGTTTCGAGACTGAAAAGTAATGAAGCAATGGGTAAATAATACTGCTGTAATTGAACCAGGAAGAATATTTATCAGATAATTGCCATATTGACGATATAATCAAAATCTGGAAGTTTGGAATGTCAGGAATGTGATAATATTTGATTACGTTTTTTTATTAACTGTTGAGTAGATGGGCCGATAACTTAGATATTTACACGTATAAGTTGTTTCGTATGTTATCCTTTGAGATTAAAAAATGAAAAATAATTAACCAACAGAAAAAGAAGCATTGAAAGGATATAGTCACAAAAGCAGCATGAACCAATCAATTAACATAGTTATTTTAATGTGCAAAATACATGCAAAGAGAGCATTTGACATCAGATGTCATCTCCTGTAAATGGCCAGTAGCACAATACGCCACTGTGGGAGCTTAATCCTGGTTTATAGATGCACCATCCTCACTCTTTCCCCTTCGTCATACCATTAGATGAGAATCAGCAAATGTTCAAATCAAGTTCGATATCACTCTTGGTAGATTTGAACAAAGCAATACTTAGTCAATTTCTTAGTCAAGGCACATTGGGTTTTGTATCAGAACATGTACAAGCACATGCTAGCAATACGAACAAACAAATCAATAACCAATGTGTTAATATTTCGTCATAACTTCTAATCTTCTGAAAGTGAGTTGATAACGCTTTTGAGATAAACCATTCAAGTCAGGAGGACGCGTGGTTTACCATGTTCAGGCTTGTATTTTAGGGTTTAACACAACAATACAATACAATATCATTTCACCAAGACACATTACTGAATCTTACACACATAACACCAAGGCAACGTGTTGCGACAAACGCACCTTTTTTATGATAATGTTTTTAATTTAAGACATTTCCTAATATAATAAGGACTAATATTAGCTTAAACAACAACTTGAAATGATTTTATATATTAAAGTAAACGGACCAAAGGCATTTCAGTAAAAAGAAGATATTTTATTTACTTTAAAGGAGAAGAAAAAACTTTAGATTGAAACCAATTTAAATATAAAGTACGATTTTTTCTAGTTAGATTGGATAGCCAAACAATAAACCACCAACCCGAGAGCACATGCGATTCAATACATTTCGCCTTTAGATGCGTTATCATTAACAAGAGATCCATGTGCCTTAACGGTCAACGGATTATCCTTGATGGCATAAAGCTATAAGATATTTTCTAAGCATGGATTTTGTATCTGTATAAACAAATCGCATCATTTATTTTATATAGATTAAGCAAAGTAGTGCCAACCCAACGGTCAATCCATTGCACACAGGGGCATGTAATTCACAATTTTATGATAGACTCATAGGCCTCATTAATTATGATTACAGTTTTGTTTTCCAGTGCTTCCTATAATAGGAAGAAGATTTTTAAAGTTATCATTAAGTTGGGCCCAGGCCCAGGGTTACAGAGGGAGTGGGGCACTCAATAAAACATAAGCATTAACCGTCATATCAGCAACAACAAATCACACAAAACTCCAATCAAATGAGTATATTCAGTCATCAGAAATTACGTTTTTTTTGTCTTTATCTCTTTTATAGATTTAGTAAAGTAGGCACAGGAGGGTCGGATATACTTTACTAAATCTATATAAGAGAAAAAGACAAAAAATCACGAGGCCCAGGGACATGAATCTCACAAGTTGTAAAAAGGATCAATAGATGTCAATAGTTAAGTTCAACAATTGTTACCTAGTGCTTCTTATCAGAAGGTTTTTAAAATTGTCCTTGAATATCAATCTTTTGGCCTCGCTCCTAAGACTTCATTGGGGTAGGGACCATGAAATTCACATAGGTATTAACCCTCGTGTCAGCAACAACAAATAACACCAAAAAACATTCACATTAGTTTATTCAGTCATAAGAAATAACGTGTTTTGTCATTTTCTCTTATAAAGATTTAGTAATGTAGGCCCCATCCCAAGGGCCAAATCGTGCGACCCAGGGGTAGGAAATTCACACATTTATTAACGACTCATAGGCATCAATAATCTTGCTCACTTTTTGTTTCTGAGTACTTCCTATAAAAAGAAATATATAAGTTTACCTTTTATTTGTTTAGGCCCCACCCAGGGCCAAACCATGAGACCCATGGACATGCAATTCACATTTTTTCTAAAGGACCCATATGTTTTCATAATCATGCTCACCATTGGTTCCCACTGCTTCCGATAGTAAAATGAAGATTTTTAAAGTTAACTTTGAATTAGACTGTTTCGGCCCCGCCCCCAAGACCCCAGGGGGACCAAGCAATTGACAAGTTTGATTTACCCTTAGTCATCTAAGCTGCATACAACATTTTATTACGATTGAGCTTATGGTTTTTGAGAACAAGTCGAAAATGTGAATTGTTTACGGACGCACTTATATTTTAGGCCCCACCCCAAGGGCCAAACCATGAAACCCTGGCAGGAACATGCAATTCACATTTTATAAAGGACCCATATGTGTCCATAATCATGCCCACCATTTGTTTCCCAGTGCTACCAATAGTAAGAAGAAGATTCTAAAGTTTACCTAGAATTTGACAGTTTCGGACCCTCCTTCAAGGCTCCAGGAGCTCACAGTTTTCGAGAAGAATTGTTTACGGACGCACGACGTACGACGTACGGCGGACGACGACGGACAAAAGGCGATAGCAAAACGTCCATTGAGACAAAATCTCAGGTGACTTAAAAACAAACATAATTATAATATTGATTGATACAATATTGCTGCTGATCGAAACTTCAAGTTTGAGGTCTGTTAATGTGATATTAATATTTGTAAAACATTTCTTTACTTTATTACTTATCTTTTTAACCAAATACCAAATACCAAAATGACAAAATGTTAATTGTTGTAAATGCCAATATGTCTTTTATAATTATTTGTCAGAGTCTGTTTATATTTTCCAATATTTGATCATACTCAGAACCTTTGATATGAGTTTGTGCAATGATAACATATTAATATTGTAGAGTTGCAATCAATCAATAATCAATTATAAAGAATAAAAGATCGTTCGGTACTAGGAGTTATGAATATGTAAAGTAATCAATTTGATATTTCTCTTACAAGATATCACAATGAAAGGACTGGCATGAATGAAGACAATATTATAACTTTGATATACGATCATAGATGCCAAATGCACACGCGATAATATATTGAAATATAACACGCTAAAATAATTAGTGCTTTATTTAATCTAGATGAAAGTTATTTCATCCGTTTTCGGATGTCCTTTGCCTATGATTTATTCCAAGTTTATGACTACGAACACTGAGAACTTTGCGTTAAGCGTAATAGGTATTTGAATGTTTAGCTCCAATTGTTAAGTGAAGTGAATTCGACATTATCTTTTGAAAGAAAGCAAATTCATTAATATATAAATATATAAACTATTAAATATTTTATAGAGATATACGTACAATACAATAAGAGCTAGTCCTAAGGAGATGCAGGAAAAATATTTTGTTTAAGGACATCACAGATAGGGCATCACAGATGGCCGTGATGGAGGATCGAACCCAGGAAGACTTGGAGCGTGATTTGTCTAATTTTAAGATGTTTCGCGAACGAAGTATGATAAATAAGTTTAAACTAATTCATAAAACAAGAATAGAATACTTGTATGTTAATGCCAATAATAAGAGAAGTAACATTTTAATGGCACAGCAACCTAATCAGAATAAATACAAAGTATGCGCATACCTGTAAAAGAATGATAAAATATGTTACAAGGATAACGCCTTGTACGGTAATATAGAACGACATTGGATTCTGTGTTTAAGATAAGTCAGAATCTGGGTTTAGGATGGGTTAGAGTCTGGGTTTAAGAACGGTTAGGTTTCGATCGGGAAACTATGTTAGGTTGTTAATACTTGTGTTGTGTGGAAACTATGATAGGTTGTT
Organism: Panopea generosa; assembly: GCA_029582155.1. NCBI lineage: Eukaryota > Metazoa > Mollusca > Bivalvia > Adapedonta > Hiatellidae > Panopea > Panopea generosa. Next base: position 12,494,318 of record CM055909.1, read on the forward strand.
TATACTTGTGTTGTGTGGAAACTATGATAGGTTGTTGATACTTGTGTTGTGTGGAAACTATGTTAGGTTGTTGATACTTGCGTTGTGAAACTATGTTAGGTTGTTGATACTTGCATTGTGAAACTATGTTAGGTCGCTGATACTTGCGTTGTGAAACTATGTTAGGTTGTTGATACTTGCGTTGTGAAACTATGTTAGGTTGTTGATACTTGCGATGTGAAACCATTTTAGGTTGTTGATACTTGCGTTGTGTGGAAACTATGTTAGGTTGTTGATACTTGCGTTGTGTGGAAACTTTGTTAGGTTGTTGATACTTGTGTTGTATGAAAACTATGTTAAGTTGTTCATACTTGTGTTGTGTGAAAACTATGTTAGGTTGTTGATACTTGTGTTGTGTGGAAACTATGTTAGGTTGTTAATACTTGTGTTGTGTGGAAACTATGTTAGGTTGTTGATACTTGTGTTGTGTGGAAACTATGTTAAGTTGTTGATACTTTTGTTGTGTGGAAACTATGTTAGGTTGTTGATACTTGCGTTGTGAAACTATGTTATGTTGCTGATACTTGCGTTGTGAAACTATGTTAGGTTGTTGATACTTCTATTGTGAAACTATGTTAGGTTGATGATACTTTCGTTGTGTGGAAACTATGTTAGGTTGTTGACACTTGCATTGTGAAACTATGTTAAGTTGTTGATACTTGCGTTGTGAAACTATGTTAGGTTGTTGATACTTGCGTTGTGTGGAAACTATGTTAGGTTGTTGATACTTGTGTTGTGTGGAAACTATGTTAGGTCGTTGATACTTTTGTTGTGTGGAAACTACGTTTAGTTGTTGATACTTGCGTTGTGAAACTATGTTAGGTTGTTGATACTTTTGTTGTGTGGAAACTATGTTAGGTTGTTGATACTTGCGTTGTGAAACTATGTTAGGTTGTTGATACTTGCGTTGTGAAACTATGTTAGGTTGTTGATACATACGTTGTGAAACTATGTTTGGTTGTTGATACTTGCGTTGTGAAACTATGTTAGGTTGTTGATACTTGCGTTGTAAAACTATGTTAGGTTGTTGATACTTGCGTTGTAAAACTATGTTAGGTTGTTGATACATACGTTGTGAAACTATGTTTGGTTGTTGACACTGGCGTTGTGAAACTATGTTAGGTTGTTGATACTTGCGTTGTGAAACTATGTTAGGTTGTTGATAATTGCGTTTTGAAACTATGTTAGGTTGTTGATACTTGCGTTGTAAAACTATGTTTGGTTGTTGATACTTGCGTTGTAAAAGTATGTTAGATTGTTGATACTCCTGTTGTGAAACTATGTAAGGTTGTTGATACTTGTGTCGTGTGGAAACTATGTAAGGTTGTTGATACGTGTGTCGTGTGGAAACTATGTTAGGTTGTTGATACTTGCGTTGTGTGGAAACTATGTTAGGTTGGTGATACTTGCGTTGTGAAACTATGTTATGTTGTTGATACTTGCGTTGTGTGGAAACTATGTTAGGTTGTTGATACTTGCGTTGTGAAACTATGTTAGATTGTTGATACTTGCGTTGAACGGAAACTATGTTAGGTTGTTGATAATTGCGTTGTGAAAGTATGTTAGGTTGTTGATACTTCTGTTGTGAAACTATGTTAGGTTGTTGATACTTTTGTTGTTTGGAAATATGTTAGGTTGTTGATATTCGTGTTTGAAAAGTATAATGGACTTGCAAATAAACTTTATGATTTTTAGAAGATCTGTGTTATCTGATTCACTCCGTTTCAGGGTATACATACACTCCGTTACAGGTTATAAATACACTCCGTTACAGGGTATAAATACACTCCGTTACTGGGTATGAATACACTCTGTTACAGGGTATAAATACACTCCGTTACAGGGTATAAATAGCCATGTCAAGATGTATTAGGGTTAGAATGTATGTTTCTAAAAACAAAACCCTCATAAAACTTTTGCAGACTGACGAGTTATAATCATTCCCTAAATAAATCTCTAATATATTTCATTATTGTATATTTCCTAACGTTCATTTAATCTTTGGAAAAAATATTTCAACTACATATATATCGTTAACAATATGAATTTAATGTACTCTTAATATCTTCACATTCATAAACTTTAATCAATCGCTAACTCATTCATTGTGTCAGTCATTCACTAATTCATTCATTCTAAACCAATTTTCAATAAAAGAATATGAATTATTACAATCTGTTAAGTGATATAAAATAGATAAATTCAAATATATTTTCAAGTTTTCTGACAAGGTAGAGCATACATAAACCTAGTAGCTATCGTCATGTTCCAAGTTCCAAGCTTAACTGTATGTATATAACATAATTAACGTTGTTTCAGTCCAAATCTTTAATTTAACAAAACCTCGTTAACCAGAAAACACAAAAGAGTAAAATCTCCAACTGTGCAACCTTGTCAGTTTATTAGGTACGGGTGACCTTTAGTTCACAGTTTATTTTCTATCTCGCCAGAAGCAGGTTATTGGTTATGCATAATGAATGAAGGAATTACTCCAGAAATGCTTGATTTTCAGCACTATAAACAGAACCCGATGACAAAGCATTGAGAATACTGATCAAAACATTATAACCTTCTAGACTGTGTTGGTTATTTGTGAGACATATACTAAACAGACAATCAAAAGGAAAACAGCAATGGATACGAATGTCAAAGAAACATAAAACCCGAGTACTATTTTACAACTTAACATGTTGCAAAGTTTGCAAATATCACTGTCGACGACGGAGATGAAGATATTGGCGAAGTGTTAGTGTGATATGTAGAAAAAGCATCGTTTAAAGGTTCACATCGCAATCTTAAATAAATGTTCACTTTCGAACCAAATTAATCTTTAACACTAAGCTATCAACTGATGGTGAATTCCCCACGTGTATATCGTGTAATATCAATAATCTAGTTGTATGCAACATTATGATAAAAACAATGCATTGATGACTGTAAAATTTTGAAAAAGGGTTCTCTGATTTGAATCATGTACTGAATTATATAAAACCTGTCCTAGATCCATCTTGCCATCCTTATATGGTAGTTGTGACTTTATATCTATGGTTGAATAACCATTTGAAGATACTTAAAAATATGTATCTCCAAATATTGATTTTTATATATAAGAAATCATCAGCATTTGTTAAGTAAGTATGCAATAACCGTTATATAGCCATTAAAATACATATAAATAAATCGAAGAAAGGAATGTCAATTTTGATATTAATATTATTTCTCCGTCTTCTTCAAATGTGAAATGATACAGGTGAGTGTTCAACGTAAATCAAGACGAGGTGTCATTGCGTACCCAACACATGAGTGTCAGAAAGTTTATAAATAATTATAAAACTATTAATAAGTCATAGAAGTTGAAACAATAATTGATAATCATTATAAAATAATTATGACAGCCATTATTTTTACATACTCATTTATTAAACTAAATCATGCCGAAAATGAAATTTTATTTAGTTAATTACAGAGGTAATTGGACATTTTCTGTAATGTAAAGAGGGAATGGGGCATCGACATATCAGTGTATTTGATACAATCATATGTTCTGATTGCCAATATCGATATTTTAACTTTGATTTTGACGTACAATGTATGATGGCATCATGTGTATATTATAAAATGTAAAAAACTAAAATGTAAAGTGAAAGGGAAATACTAGACTAAGTGAATTACAGAACCCTATAATCAAAATATTGTTAACAAAAAATACTAACAGTTTTAGAATGTATATGTGATGGTATTTTATACTGATTGTGTCGATAATAATGATCAGACTGACAAAACCATTAATTATTCAAGCTTTACATACATGCTCAAAAACGTAAATATCAGTCACAACAGTTTGACAACGTGGCTTAGAAATTCACCCGGCGATTCTTTTTAGCATACAATTCAAACACTCAAAGTCACAATCACTAAAACGTCACCGTAATTCTAGCGATATAGAAAACGAATTTCATTTTATTCTTATTTGTTCTGCATATAATAACATAAGAGCCAACTGTATTCGAAATCTGTCAGATTGCAGCGTTTCGTGACTGAACATCAACAAATATTTTACAAACGACGTTATATTTATTTTCTTTGAAAATATCTTGCATTAGCATACGTCATTGTAAAAATTTCCTGTCTTACCAACGCAAGAGTTCAAAGTATTTGTCAAGCTGAAATGTATCACAATAGACATATTTCCGACTGCTACAATTACAAGAATGCTTGCTTGCTGTATATTAAATGTTTGCTCTTGTTTTTGACAAAAAATACATTTATCGTTATTTTAAATCGAAGCGTTTCAATATGTTATCAAGATTAACGTTCAATATTGCTTGACGTGTAAATATAATTATTGAGATTTTATACTATATTGTTTTACAGTAAATATTTCATAGTCTAACATGTGTCAATGATATGCTTATCTATCAGCGTGTTCTTTTTTTTAATTTATCGAACCACAATATATGCTTAATATGATGGTGATGTGATTTTTTGTGCATGTATATTCTGTTATTCAACATACTTGATGAAAGTGGTAAGAGCTTGGACTATTTATGCAGTATGTTAATATATATTCCCTATGGCCATGCAGGTATTGTTTGATTTAATTGAAAAGCTGAAAAATAGTTTTGATTATGAAAATGTAAAATGAATGTAATGAAAAATAAAACTGATTACATGGTTCATCTGTATTTCACCATTTTTACATGTACTGTAATCTCTACATTAGTAGGAAATCTAAGTATTTGTCTGTTTGAATGTCTAGCGTCAGTCAATCAGTCAACTTAACCACTCTTTCCTTGGATCCTGGAAGTGACTACGTGATTTAAAAAAGAACAGATATCAAAATCACCGACTCGAATACATATGTTTTCCAAGGCACTCTTCTGAATGACAATGGAAATTCAAATGATAAAAAAGAATATCAGGTTTTTGTGATGTAAAACTAGTAAAGTGATGGATATACAACCATTGGATAGTCTGTTCCACACCTTGATATCTCTAGAATCAAGTCACTTAAACACAGATACAAAAGCAGGACAGTCTATACCAGTCCCACAATTCCTGGTACATTAACGCCTATCAAATTGTGACATCATTAAATTTTCGCTGAAGTAAAGGACCAATCAATATGCTTAAACCACATTTGTTTGTGACAGATCCAAACGGTAAGACCTTTGTCCGTTTTACAGTCTAAACAAGTAGTCGTTTGCTCTGTGAACATTATCCGATTCAATAACATCGTAAGAGTTTCATTTATAAATAATTTGCCGTACAATCGACGTGAGTGTTCGTTGTGTAGGCTTTTGTCCCGACATTACTATTTATTGCTAACACATAATAAGTGTTGGAATTGCCTTTGGTAATAATAACTTCTTCAGCTATAAACACATAACAATTACGAAAGATACCAAATTGGAAAATGCACAACTCCAATGTTTCAACTGTGTTTGCTTTTTTGTGTAGATGACAATAAAGTTCTAGAGTTCCGTCTACAACTGGCATGTTATATAATATTTAATTCGTATTTATGCTGTTTAAAGATAAAGAGATATGTTCTTCAAGATAGTTTTACATAGAAAAACAATAACAATGACTTCCGAATATCCAATTTGGGAATAAACAAGATAATAAACAAATCAATTTCATTGTTAGATCCTGTCTTGCATTGATGTATTGGTATTCAGAAAGATATTATCAGTTCAAACAATATCTAAAACTTATTGTTGATCCATAAATCTTTCACTTTGAGACTGAACATTTGGCAAACATCATGTAATTCCAAGTCAGAAGTTGTAAAATCAATGTGTCACTGAATAAAAGAGATGTTATTGTAAGTTTGGCCCAGAGAAGTATTATTTGCTTACACCAATGCATGACTGCACCTAATATCAACGGATTCGAATATTAATGTTAACATCCCTATGCGTACTCTTGTTGATGACGTCCCAAAAAAAGTTCTGGATATCTATTATGTTACCTTTTTTATCAATTCCTTTCCAATGTGTATGCTGAAATCAGTTTTTTTACCTGATCAGAGGGGATACTCGATACTTTAAGATAGTATTCATATTACGCATAAATGCTCTTTTTTCTTATCAGAGTTTTAGTATTTTATTTATCTTAACACACTTCTAATAAATCGATTTGCAACATTACACAAAGTCTTATATTGCGAATAGTTAATTGTCTTTTGCATTGTGTAATTGTCTCTTGTAATTCATATATTTGAATTGCTATGTACATATATTATATTATATTAATGCTACTTTTATTATTGCGTTGCACATAGATGACACTGAAATAAAAATTCAAATATATATAAACATAAATATATGTACGAGGCAATTTAGGTAGAAATAAACTAATCTGTGACTTATTATAGTTTAAACATATTTTATTATATATGTTACATATATCAATATATACAAATGAACATAGAATGATAATAAAATATATAACATATGCAAATGGATTGAACTACAAGTTATAATAACATTAGTTACAGTTCTCTCCAGTGCGGCTGCATGAATGTATATGTTTACCAGGTTGAGAAAAATAACGAAAAAGAACTTAGTACAAAAAAAAAAAACACATTGAAAGAAAAAAAATAAGAGAGAAAACAAACAACAACAACAATAATAGCATGCCGCCCAGTTCCAATAGAATACTCACTCTTCACCACATACACTGTTCAAGTTACAACAGTGACAGCACTTAGTTAATTAACAAAGTATTAAGGTTGAAAACGTTTTGTCTGTTTAATATATTTCTGGAAATGTGAAAAAATAATTGGTACTTAATGGTTGGAATTCACGAGTATTTTATTAAAATTAAGTAAAAAATACTTTCAATTCTAAAAAGGTAAAATCGAAAAATCAAATGTTCTTCATCTTCGAATTCATCACCACAGGCACAAATGGGAGTATGTCTTAACTGGTAAACATATAGATCGGTGTTTAAATTACTGCAATTGTTTCTTAATCGAGTGTGTTGAATTGATAAGTATCGGTCACCGAATAAAAATACTTTTGGTACTATTGGAGGTTTAAAAAGATTTTTAAGTTTGCTTTTAAACGGCAGTAGACTCTCGGATATTTATATCAAGTTCATTCCAAAGTTTCAGTGATGAGGGAATAACTGATCTTGAGCATATTTCTGTGCGCCTAGTCAATGTAACAAAGTCAGAATGGTTTCTTAGATTGTACAGATTTGACTCGGATATAGTAAAGGTGAGCAGTTCTTCAAAATAGCTTGGTAAATCGCCTTGTTTTTGTTTATAAATAAGAATTATTTTTTGCATTTTCATCCTGTCTTTCAAAGAAACCCAACCAAATTCATTTAGTAATATTTCAATTGAAACAGAACGCGTTAGTCCTGTAACAATTCTTGCGGCTTCATATTGAATTTTTTCGAAAGTATCAGTTTCGTATTTAGTACAGTTATCCCAAATTATGGATGATTATTCAAAGATAGGGCGAAAATAAGATATGTATATTTGGTTAAGGGTTTTGCGTTTTAATTTGCATTTCATCATCCTCATCGAACCGAGTACTTAGGATGTTGAAGATATAATTTTCGAAATGTGTTCGTGCCAAGTACCGTCATGACTTATTGTTACTCCTAGATGTTTATGGTGATCAACGAATGTTAATTGTGTATTATCAAAATATAAGATGGAAGATTTCTATCGGTTAGTGAAAAAAAATATTGCTTCTGTTTTCGACGGATTGTTATTGACTAGCCATTGCTTAGCCCAATGAGATATTGTTTGCAGGTCTCCATTATTAATAGTTCTCTATATACTGTGTTTGCTGATGTAACTGCAAGAGAACTATCATCAGCAAACAATCACGTTACACTTTGTAAAGAGTCGGAAATATCATTTACATAAATTAAAAACAAGAGAGGTCCTAAAACATAACCTTGGGGCACACCAGCATTTAAATATTTTATTTCAGAAAAAGGAGACTGAACCAATACCCTCCGATTACGATTTTGTCAAATAGTCAGATGTCCAATTGATAAGGTTGCCAGTTATTCCGTATTGGCAAAGTTTAAAAATTAAACCTTTAAGCCAGACACAAATGCCTTCGAAATATTACAAAACATCATAGATCTAGATTGTTAATCAATTAAAGTAAACGGAGGGGTGTTTGATTGTACAAGCAAACAATACATTTTCAAGTGATTATAAAACGTTAAATAAACACTATATATTGAGATATCAGCTCAGACAAAACGTACAAGCTGATCCTTACCGATGTATATCAGTATATAGCGAAACATGCTTATGATTAAATGTCTTTTATGTCTTTTATATAGATCACCCTGTAAAATATAATATAACATGTACCTTGTTCAAATGAAATCAAAAACAAAACAAGTTAATATTGAGGTCATGGCAATATTTGGAGATAAAGTTAACAAATATACATGCAACAAATAGTCGAAAATAATAATTGACCAGAACTCTTTAAATACATTTAAACCAATTTGTAATCAATGAACCATTTGTTAACCTTTGGAAGTCTGCAAACACAAATAGACACTGTATTTGTAAATATACATTAATTAAAAAACGTTTAATTTCTGTATTTGATGTGTGTACAATTGATCTTTAAAACTGGATATAAAAAAAAAACATGTGAAATTGGATTGTGAAAAAAATGGAAGAAGCAGACCAAAGATTTCGTCTTATGCAACAAATAGGTGACCAGGTAAATAACACAAGTACGAATGTTTGTTACAATACAATGTTTTAACAGTCCAGTTTTTAACAGACGCGCGATTCGTACATTGTAATGGTTTACACTCGTCCGTTGACAGTTGTGAACGTTCAATTATTATTCAAGGGAAGTCGATCTTCTTTGTCTGATGCAGTCGATCACATCCATACTATCAATGACACGACTCTAGGAATCAAATGAGAAAAGAACATAAATTTTACACCAAATTATACAAATTTACACCTGTTATAGGTAATAATTATGAACTTATCTACGACCTATTATAGGTAATAATTATTAATTAATCGGGATCGAGTTATTTAAGATAATATTTATAAACTAATCTGAGACCAACTTTAGATAACAGTTCCAGAGATTGAAATAAATACCCTTTCTAAAATATGTCTCTAAGACTTATCAATGTCAATAGAATGCTAAAAAAACAGAATCGTCGATATGTGAAAATATCTATATGTAACATTAGCATCAATAACCACTTAACTACCATCAGTAGTAAAGTGTTCCTACTCAGTAACATGGTTACTTTTTTATATAAAAATACTCAACTGTACATGCAACTTGCTTGTTCATAGTGAAGTTTCTACGTAGACAACAGTTTATTATGGTAATTTTGTTGTTGATTATAAATGATAAATAATGTAATTAATCATAAAACTTTATTACGATACTGATTATAAAATATGCTGAAATATCGAATTAAAGTTTTTATAGTGTTAAATATGTCAAGTATTTTGCATCCTTGACAAAAATACTTGGAAAGTAAGATGATGTGATTGATCCTGGTAAACTTTACTTCTATCCAACAATAAATACATAACGGTTACAAATAATAAAACATGTTCAGCATCAAATATGAGGAAAGTAGGACACGGTTTGTCTTCCATTGATATGTGTTTATTGTTTATGCCGTTTATAGATAAAGAAACATTTCATTCTGGAGAATTCTTCTTCGAGAAACATAAAATTCCAAGTGGATTTAATTTGCATATCAACGACTTTCGAATAACCAACTTGTAAATAAGCAAAAAATGATATAACAATTGGATTGTAACATCTTATCTTGAACTGGCATCTTGTTGTTCAGAAATTATGGATTCAAACTATAACTTACTGTACAGTTTATTGTTGATACAGTAATGTTACTCTCCAATGACTGAATATTTGGCAAATAAAGTGTAACCCCATGTCGGAGGTGTCTACACCAGTGTGTCACTGAATGAAAGACATAGTATTGCTACTAAGGCAAAGAGATGATTTGAATGCTTGCAACAAAACAGGAATAATCAGGATCGAGTTATTTTGTTTTGTTTTGTTTTTTTTAAATATGAATTCACTATTTTATATCATTATTGGAAATGATACTATTTATCCAGGAATTTTTAAATTTAACATCTCATTACAAAGTTGTGCCCTTTTCTGCCATGGTGACATGATTTCTGCACTTAAAAAAATTATTTTGTTTGAAATATTTTCAAAATATTTCATAGTGTTTGTGGTGTCATGCTACAGATGAGAAGAGCGTATGCTGGTATACTGCAATAAGACATCGCTGATATAGCCTATACTTCAATAAGACATCGCTGGTGTAATAAAGGTAACGTTTATAGGATTTTGACAGATGTATGTATTTTTAAGCATTTTCTGAGTCTTTTTAAATAAAAACAATAGGGTGTCACTGCATTGTCTTTAAGAAACCAAGTTGGTAAACCTACCAATTATTGTGCATTTTTATGGTAAGATATTTTCAAGCTATGAAAAAGAATTCTTTATAAAAATCTTTGCGGACTATTTTTACTGTGAGGTTCCTAGACCTTATTTTATATAAAACGAATCAAACATTCAACTGTGTATTGAATTTTGAAGCACATTTTTGTATATTCCTTAATATATTTAGTCTAAACCGCGCCTTCGCCACTATTGTGTTTGCTTCAGTCGTCATAGATTGAAACATTGCATTAGGCATCCCCAATTTATACTATGGCAGTGCGGTTATTAACTTCAGGCGACTTTTTATTATCATTATCACACCATTTCTGAAAATAGAAATACTAATACTTTTATAAAAATCAATCTTCACGGCAAGAACATAATACATACATAGTACACGTGTACATTTTGATGGTACAGATAACCGACCGTTAGTTATAGATCGGACACTCCATGTACATTTGAATAAATGACTCTGCACAGAAATAAAATGTCAGAAGGAGTCTTAATAACGCTTGTGGCAACGATACTTTATTTTTTTTTAAAGATGTTCATTTTTATACTTAACAGGTGGTATGCCTTATTTAGTATAATTTAACCCCGGTTTTGCAATTTTTACTTGTTAATTTTAACTGACATGATTTGAGCGTTTCTCAGATACAGGTTGGTGATTATTGACACTTTATTTCCTACATTTGTACATACGGGAAATAGATCAGTTAACCATCATAATATAAAGAGACTGTGATAGAGACGGTTTTCCTAGATAGAATGAACAGAAGGCGTACCACACTTAAGACAGTGGATAAAGCGTCTTTCTTAAGGACACAACACATAGCGATAGCGGGGAATCCGGTGACTCCCGATCCTGGGCACATTGCCCTACCGTAGGACCAAGCGCTCTACGAGTTCCCTATGTGTGGTACGCCTCCTGTTTATTGTACTTGTCGTGTTTTCGATTGTGTCACATGGTATTGTCTATTAAATGGAAAATGGAAAACACTGTATAGAGTGATATTCTTCAAGCAAATTAAGAAGCCAATAAAGATGGAAAACACTGTATAGAGTGTCATTCTTCAGGCAAATAAAGATGGAAAACACTGTTTAGAGTGTTTTTCTTCAAGCCAATAAAGATGGAAAACACTGTTAAGAGTGTTATTCTTCAGGCAAATAAAGATGGGAAACACTGTTTAGAGTGTTTTTCTTCAAGCCAATAAAGATGGAAAACACTGTTTAGAGTGTTATTCTTCAAGCCAATTAAGCAAAATACGCACAAAACGTTTCGAATTCTAATGAATCATATGCGCCAGACAGTCACTAGTTGAAAAAGAGAGCCTTAGTATTGTCGCCATTTCACCAACTCGCGTCTTATACATTTTACAAAGATGGAACAAGTTTATAATGGTTATTGGTATTCTCATCGTACGTTACAAATCTTCATAAAAATGAGTAATTACAATGCAGATTTACACGAAATAGACAGCTTCATAATAACAAAACTATTTGCCTCTTTTTATAAAAATGAATAATTACAATGCAGGTTTACACAAAATAGACTGCTTCATAATAACGATACTATTTGCCTCTTTTTATAAAAAATGAATAATAACGATGCCGACTTACACCAAATAGACTGCTTCATAATAACGATACTATTTGCCTCTTTTTAATAAAAATGAATAATTACAATGCAGATTTACACAAAATAGACTGCTTCATAATAACGATATTATTTGCCACTTTTTATAAAAAATGAATAATAACGATGCCGACTTACACCAAATAGACTGCTTCATAATAACGATACTATTTGCCTCTTTTTATAAAAATCAATAAAAACAATGCAGATTTTCACCAAATAGACTGCTTCATAATAACGATACTATTTGCCTCTTTTTATAAAAATGAATAAAAAAAATGCAGATTTACACCAAATAGAATGCTTCATAATAACGATACTATTTGCCTCTTTTTATAAAAATGAATAATTACAATGCAGATTTACACAAAATAGACTGCTTCATAATAACGATACTATTTGCCTCTTTTTATAAAAAATGAATAATAACGATGCCGACTTACACCAAATAGACTGCTTCATAATAACGATACTATTTGCCTCTTTTTAATAAAAATGAATAATTACAATGCAGATTTACACAAAATAGACTGCTTCATAATAACGATATTATTTGCCACTTTTTATAAAAATGAATAATAGCAATGCAGATTTACACCAAATAGACTGCTTCATATTAACGATACTATTTGCCTCTTTTTATAAAAATGAATAATTACAATGCAGATTTACACCAAATAGACTGCTTCATAATAACGATACTATTTGCGTCTTTTTATAAAAATGAATAATAACAATGCAGCTTTACACCAAATAGAATGCTTCATAATAACAGTACTACTTGTCACGTTTTATAAAAATGAATAATAACAATGCAGATTTACACTAAATAGACTGTTTCATAATAACAAAACTATTTCCCACTTTTTATAAAAATGAATAATTAGAATGCAGATTTACACCAAATAGAATAACACCAAGAATATTTGCCATTTTCGCATAAGCCGCACATTATGTTGTATTTATAAAGTATACGTGAAAACATTTATATAATATTCAATCATTCCATCATATTCTCTGAAGCAACACCAATGCTAAAAACATTACCAGAAATGCATTTATAAAAAAGTGTTTGTTTTGAAAAGTATCTGAATTGAAACATGCTGAAGATTTATTTCTAATGTTGCTGTTATTTAGTATTATGCGTTTAATCAAAATGCAATTATTGAAAACAACATGCATTATTCATACAGATATTCCCTTACAATCTAAATTTGATTGCTCAAAATCTAAATTTTAAATGAATTTTAAATATTTTATCAAACTTTTTTTTTTAATTGAATTATGGGTTTGTTTCACTTGTAAATGATTGTTGTTTCTATATCTATATTACGAAGTATGTCGTCGAAGTACTTAGATATGACATAAAACGTCGTATTAAAGCGATGAATAAAAACAACAAAAGAATATCTTACGATTCCTGTTAGCAAAGTGTCCTTCTCAAAATGTACAGATTCTATTTTTGTGTCTTAATTACTAATTCAGTAGATCAAAATTATGTAGCGTTATGTACGACATGTAGCGTTCCATATGATTTGTAGCGTGTTGTATGACTTGTAGCGTTCTGTATGACTTGTAGCGTTCTGTATGACTTGTAGCGTTCTGTATGACTTGTAGCGTTCTATATGACTTGTAACGTTCTGTATGACTTGTAGCGTTCTATATGACTTGTAGCGTTGTGTATGACTTATAGCGGCATTCTGTATGACTTGTAACGTTGTATATGACTTGTAGCGTTGTATATGACTTGTAGCGTTCTATATGACTTGAGCAACGTACTAGAAATGGTGAGGATACAATGCGAATGGATAAACTTTTATATTCCCAATTGCTTAGTAAGAAATGAGAAATGAATGTGCTCCCGATTCAAAGTAGTAATTTAAAATATATAAGTATAATCTAAATATTTTAAATACATAAACCTCTTTCAAATCCTATTATATCACAGAAAGATCGTGAGTTCGTCAGCGTTAGTAAAATGTGACAGGGTGGGGTATCATACTCCAGAGTGGCAGCGCTACGAATACTGTCTAAATTAGTCACCGTCGCGATAAGACAGAAACGAATGTTATAAGTGACGCTGAACACGATACAACAACAACATAATCGTTGAATATGGCGCTATGCGCATTCAAAATTAAATTTAACCGAATTTTACTGAGTAGGCCATTCCATTGTCTGTAGCATAAACTCTGAGCTCCTTGAGCTAAAATAGATAAATATAAACTGAAAACTAACCAAAAAGATCAAATAGCAAATATCTTAAATTATAGCATACAGGCAATCAATAACATGAAATAGTATTTGTTAGAATAGTAAAGCGCTCAGATATTACCGATAGTCTATAAAACAAAATTCTAAGCATTTCTTTGATTTATCATATGATTTTGAATTCATATATTCTGATGAATTGTATTTAAACAGCCAGAATCCATACACTATCCTTAGTTCTGGATGAAATGGGAAAAACATTTCCTAGTAATATACTGTTAGATGTGATTGTGGAACACTTATTTAATGCAAATGTTTTTGGAAAACCATATGGATTGTTACCAAATCGATATACTGTACAAAGTTGTATCACCGTGTCAAGTGCAGCGTCTTGAATTTTGATGATCTGTGGTTTTGAAGTATTAGAACTTTGGTCGGTTTGCGGCTCTGATAGAAAATTACATCCCGTTGGATTCGGTGATAACTTCAAATCGAAAAATTCATGAATTATGTTTTATTTCCGCATCAAACTCATTATTTCTCCGCTTTTAAAGGCCAGCAGGATCTACAGCAAGCAAAATAGTTTTAATGTCTAAAAAATAAAATGTTTTTGAAAGCATCTTATAATCGTTTATAAATCAATCTAAAAGTACGAATGATTTATAATTTTACCACGTGACAATAAACGATATTTTAATCGGATTGGTAAAACTGAGCAAATCCCTATTCTAAAAATAGTCACCACGCCCATAAAGTAAGGCGAACTTTACATTGTCATTTTGACATTTTTTAAAGATGAAACCAATCAAACAATATATAACCAAACCAACAATATATAACTAATACACAATATATAACCAATCAAACAATATATAAACAAAACTATAATATATAACAAATACAACAATATATAACCAATCCAACAATATAACCAATAAAATCAAGACTAAAATCACGCTTCTCATTTGATACGACACAAAATACGCTGCAAAGTTCCGCATGAAATTTATTTTACTCCAACATCGCCTCCTAAGCCAAGATGGGAGATATCCTTTTCAATGTATTATTTTGTCATTATACACGTGTAGGGGATTAGTGATGAAATTTTCTTCTGATAAAAGGGTCCCTTATAAATACATAACGCGTCCATAAAAGGAGATGCAGACTTGGTTTTATCGAGTCTGTTCATGAAGTAATGAACCATACAACACCGCCCTCCCGCTAGCACCGACATTACCAGTATTCTAGTTTAGTCCCTGCTTTGGCCTGCCTGTCTGTCTGCCTGCCTGCCTGCCTGCCTGCCTGCTGCCTGCCTGCCGGCCGGTCGGTCAATCGGTCGGTCGGTCGGTCGGTCGGTCGGTCGGTCTGTTGGTCCGTCCGTCTGTCCGTCCAACCTTCCGTATGTCTGTCCGTCTGCCCAGCACACTTTGTTTGCCGTGCAATAACTTAAGAACTCCTGAATTAAATATTTTAAAATCCTAATACAATGTTTATAATGACAAAAACACAGGCTAAGTTCTCGATTTATGATGCTGTGGCATTTGTCGTTTTACAGTTAAGCTCCTTTAATTTGTGAAAAATCTTATTTTTGGGGGTTTCCGTGCAATAACATCTTATCTTTTGAAAAATTTCCTGAATTTGCTTGTTCTAATAAATACTAAACCAACCCTATAATAAATCATTTTAAACATTCTTTCGAAATACAAAACAAACACAATGTATTAATATTATGATGAATATATTCCAAGCTTGTTTCAAACACATGTATGCGGTCTTTTAAGTATGTTGTATATAATTACATACGAAATAAATGCAATTGATAATATATCGTTTAAATATAATTAACAAATTCATCTATTTTTTTTAGAATTAATAAATAATTTCAGGGTGTTCAAACTATTATAGTATATGTTACTGCCATAAATAATATTCGTAATAAATATGTATGTTTTGCCTTTTACCAAGTCTATTAAATTACTTCGTTTCATCGTAAAACACTTTTGATGAATTGTTTGTTCATGCATAAGCAAAGATACCATCAATATTTATAGGCTGTGTTTTTTTACAAGTATTCTGAATGACAAAAAACGCAAATATAGTACTGACAATGCAAATGTATAATTCGTGTTACATTATGACAACTGGCAAAGGAAGTTACTAAAGTGGAAACCCTTGATTCAATTTGTTCATGCATGGTGTTATTATGATAAGCCAATGCTTTGATTGTATTCGTGCTGTTGGTGGATGTGTTTTAAAGGTGTCTCTACTGATGTGCCTATATTCTATAAGTTGATTTAAAACAAGAACTACTTGTGGTAAAAAATTATTTTATTAAGTCGGATTATTTTCATGTTTCAGAACTCAATATTTCAATTACACACTTCGTAAATTGAATATCGATAAACAAAATGAATACCGTATGCGTTGACAAATAAAAAATTATATTTCGAAGAAGAGAAATAAAAACCTCAAAGGACACAACCATCACAACAGTTCAAACACAAATCATATCATAGTCTTAATATAAGTACATTACATACATACAGAAAATACAATTTACAGTTTCAGGGTATTTGTGAATCGGTCTGGTATGAATTAAGATTATCAGGAAAATAACGGTAAAAGAATTTAGGAAATGCTTAGCGTAATTTGGAAAATGGTAACCATGGTTCTACAAGATTGTTAGTAATTAGTATATTATGTTTAATCTAATTTAGATTGCGTTGTATATATGAATCGTTCTCGGGTGTTTCGTGTGGAAAACCAGAATGAAGTTCTGTTCTATAGAAGCTTCTCTCCGAACATGCATGTATGAGATCAAACTCGGGCAGTCTGGCGTGAGCTGTTAAAATATATCCATTGCACAACCACACAGCCTGAGTTGCCTTTTGTACATGGTATATAACGGTGCATAGATTTAGATAGTTGTGGAACGCAAATCATTCAGTTGTTCCAACAAGAATATATAATTTAACGCTTCGTTTATCTAAATTTCACTTTTCATAATACAATCACACTTTATTGCGAAACGTGTAAGTAAAGAGGTGCGAACGTTTTAAATCAAGATCGTCTCTTTTGTTATATATTTTGATACTTCGTATACAACTATTATTGACAGAGAGAAGTAAATCAAAAATAGCAGCTTTAGAAATTGGCAAACGAGTTTGTTCAAACAATTAATTTCAAAGAAGGCTTGGCATTAACAATTACTATTATTTGAGCGAAAAGTGACTGATCGTTATTAAGTTTATTTGGTTTTAAACATATTTTATTTCTATTTACAAACATGTTTACAGAAATGAGGTTGGGCCACAAGTTCTTCCAACATTAGATTAGCCCCTCTCCTTACAGTTTATTAAGTATATGTACATTTTAATATTTTCGGCGACAATCTTAACATAATACGCTCTATCTGTATGAACATGATAGAAAGTCTACCACAACCACATGCCATGCCAATGCATGAAAGGTAAACACAAACGTATTATCAAGTCTCTATGTGAAATGGTGATTCTGGCATTTAGCTTTTAACATATAAAGGTACATTAACTGGTTTCAAATTGTAAATATTTGCTGATATATGTGGCTGTATCCAGTTATACTGGAGTCACTTTACTTTCAAGACGTCCAAATGTTTACGCTTTAGGTAACTGTGATATTAACAATGGTAATGGTTAAGACTTTAAATACCTCACTATAGAAGTTGTTAAGCATTGAATATTAACAGGTGGAGAATCTCCACTTGACATTATAATATCAAAATAATCCCCTATTTTAAATTGCTCGTATCAATTAACGCGTACACAGTTTACTTAATTTACGTCACATTTCCCTTTATTGAATTTGATTCGTCGATTCATTTTTAAATTCACGTGATTTGTTGTGCTGATGTCATTGAATAAATGCTTCAAATGATTGATTGATGGCTAGAATATTTTAAAGTGAGCTGTCCACATGATGTTTATGATATAAATATTTAAGATACGGCTAAACTGCATTGTTGATTAATAGATATGTTGGTGTATTGTGAACCATTTTAAATCATATCGCAACGTAGTCTACTGGAGACAATATACTTAACTCTGGCACACTGGAGTATATTGTGTATATCGTAGTCTACTGGAGACAATAAACTTTACTCTAGCACACTGGAGTATATTGTGTATCATGCAGCAGTTGCCTACCCACCGGGCCGACCAGACCTAGAGCTATAATTTTAATTATGAGGGCCAAATGAACCATCTGGTACCTTTGGCATGATCCGTTCGGGGATCGAACCACTGACCTTTCGTGCGAAGTGGACACCTAGCAATATACCACCGATGTGGTATATATGTATAGTATTGTACCACGTGGATTTTATTGCTATATTTAATATAGAAAAATATACGGTGAATACATCTTGAGAGTTATAAAGTTATAATTATAATAAAGACTTAATGTTATCATCAAATATAGATATGAAAGGTACAATGTAATTAAAATGCAAATATCATATTATTACATACAATCTGATTGATACCAATTAAGTCCTTTGTGGAACAAAAACATTTAATGGGCGATTTTAATTTTTATAATAAAACAATATAAGTTTCTGTTGATTCATTTTTGTAAACATTTATAAACTTAATTATTAGCAACGTCCTCTTTCTATATAAAAATAATTACTGTCATCTCAGGAACGTGTTTTTCGTGCGTCTGTTTCAGTACAAAGCACGACTCCTGTTTATATCAGAAACACCGAATACTTCAGACTTGTAAATATTAATATACTAGAACAATCTGACTAATTAAATACTTCGCGTAACGGTTATCATATGCCATAGAGAAACTTAATATAGAAATAAAAATTTAACAAAGAAAGTGTACAAAAATAAAAATATATCAATCTATAACCTTGGGAAATAACAAAAACGAATGTTTGTCATAACAAAATGATCCAAATAGTAAATATCCGACTTTGAAGTGTTTTGTTGACAGGCCAACAATGACTCCAGTATACTTGCTAAACGTGACAAAGTTATGAAATAGTCGACTGGGCAATCAAGTAATAGACTTGAGCATTACAGAATTGTGACAAAAGGCTACTTTAACATTTACACAATGACAAATATAAACTGAAAGGATAAAGAGACAAATACGCAAGCGATATTTACAGTTTTGGAATATGTATGTGATGGCATTGCATTTATTTGATTAATTTGTCAAAAATAACGATCGTGTTGACATCACTAATGAAATACTTTTACATACAGTTATAAATGTGGATTTGAAATTTACCAGGCGTTTCATTATCATTTCAGTATATTCAGCTACATGAATCTCAATTTAAAGTGTTTGTCATTAAATATAATACACATAATGTATAATCCGAACAATATAGTATCAATGCCTTTAACACTAGAAACCGTTACATTATACCGTTAATTAAGGAAGAGAGTAATAACATTTTGTTGTTACAGAGAAGCGAAGGCAAACTGGAAGCATTTTATTGATATATTAATATTTTCGTTGAGACAAAGAACGGATTTTTTGGAGGTGACAGAAAACGAATTAGACGATGATTTTTATGACAAACTAATCTTGGTTATCGAAAAGGAAACATCAATTATGTATATTTCTTTATTCTTTATTCACACACCGGTATGAAACAACAATATCTGGCAATTCTATTACAAGATTCATTTGTCTTATATTGACATGCAACATATCCACATAAACATCTTCATCCGTGCTTGCTTTGCTTTATAACCGTGGAATTAGTTTAAACACATGTGTCTTATACGTGTAACTTGCTAGCTGTCCATCGTCTATTGGTTAAGCAGTGATATTTTCAAATGATATGGAATAATTTAGAAAGATCTTATTATAAAAGCATCAATTAATACGCCAATTTATCTCGGAATTCCTCCACCATGTCATACATCTGAATCGTGTCATTGTCCTTCCGTAATGACTGGCAAACATTCTCAAATGTGGACAGACACAGAAGTGCGACGTAAGTGGTCCTTAAACGACAGCACCTTGACCACTCAAGTCACGGAGGACCCCCTAGACATATTCCAAAAGCTAACAGAATATCAATTATACGCAATATCAGCAGAATAATGGCAACTTTCTTTGTTATCGGAAAGTATATAAGTCTTCATTATTCCTTTCATACATTGCTATAACAAAGGTGATTAGATAATGTATTATTACAAGATGATTGTCACTGAAAAGAGCAATTTATTTTTTCTAATATCGGTTACATCTCTTCCTACAAAACAAATAGAAGTGCTCGGCATACTCTGTAATTGTAATTTAACTTACAAGGACTTTTACGTTTTCATCTATTTCAACTTCATGTTCGCGCTGATAATTCGAACTGACTCATGGATTCATACTGAATATTCTTATCATAAGCATTCAATGGTATGAGAAAACGCGGATAATTCCATTTCAAACATTATGACTGATTTAAGAATACAATATGTTTTCACCGAACAGTCAGAAACACAACAATGAATACTATTAGGGTGTTTACACAGAAGAAAAAATAGATTCTTACAATAACAATATGGGTCAGCACAAACATATATCTTGATTTGGGAACATTTGGCGATACATTTATATTGTAAGCATTCTGAAAATTAAATATCTAATATCTCTGAATAAAAGGAACAGTGCAAATCCAATGCTGTATAATTTTATTCAATTTTACGGTCAATGATCTTGATATCTGAATAACATCTAGAAAATAATCTTTCAACATATCGTTTTTTATTTTAGCAATTATCATAAGCTTTGTGAATATTGCCAATTGGTCTGTAAACTTGTTTCTTTGGGTAGTACGACCAAATTTGCTATAATCGTAGTAAGTATAGCGCGCCTTTATTTCTCAAGTCAACATTGCTATTATTGTCTTCTGAAATTCGATACTCGTAAAGTTGGTGAACTGAGGGAACTCACATCTGGCACATTGGTGACAATATTGCATAGTACAGATAGCTCGTTTTAGCTCTTTACTGGTGTTATATTCAGTTTCAAAACAGATTATCCAGCAGCTAGATCAATATGTCTTTAGGTAAAAAGCTATTGAATGTAATCTTCAAATTTGAAAGTAAAATACAAAATGCTGTATATTCATTCAACTCCCAAAATAGTTACGGACACTGGAGGAATAATACGGTATATTATTACACTTACGGAAACTGGAGGAATAATACGGTATATGGTTACACTTACGGAAACTGGAGGAATTATACGGTATATGGTTACACTTACGGAAACTGGAGGAATAATACGGTATATGATTACACTCAACGTCTCACTATACAGCTGCGCCCTTTCCCCCCACGGAAACATTATTCTTTGCGCTTAAATAAAAGTCCTAAATTAAATGTAATTTGGTTTAAAATATATTCAAAATGGTTCATAGCGGCTGTGATTTCGTGCCTCAGATGTGTTGATCAAATTGGTATAATATACACTGCAATAAAATATTAAAGCGGGAACGTAGTCTATTGGATAGTGTATTGGCCGCTCACGCAAGAGGTTGCGTGTTCGATCTCCAGCTCGACCCGATGCCTCTCATAAAACAACACTCAGTACATGTTCTATCCAGGAAGCAGACTCGAGAGCGGTTCATATAAAGCTCTGATGTTCATCGCAATCGAGCTAAAAGAAATTAGTATAAACTAATAAGACATCACTGCTGTTAATAAAAACTTATTTTTAAATGGAACTTAACAAAATGCATATATATTTATACGCATTTGATGACTTCGTTTTGAAACAAAATCTTAGGACGTCACGGCAACGTTTTAAAAATAACAAGCTGGTCAACATTATTTACTAAACATTGTTTTACTTAATGTGTTGATACATGTACTGACAGTTTGAAAGCAGGAAAAATATGTTATCACTTCTTTTGTATTTATGTATTATTATTAACTTATCATTCAGTGTTATAGAGAACTATTTGCATGAGGAGAGGCATGTCTGCTGATCATAATTTTTACTTACACTTAAGGTAAAAAGTTAAGAGCTAGGATGGGTGCACCCATTATTTAGGTTTACTTGTGAGGAGTTTGTGGTACTGACCATTTCATGTCCATTCCTGTGTTGCGTTTTCATATCTCTTGAGTGTATCTACTGCCGAGATGATTGAACTTAAAAACGTTTATGTATTAATTAAATAACATTACGACTCGTAGACTAGTATAAAACAAGTACATGAGCATATTAATTGGAAGAAAGGTCAATAAGTGTACAATTGTGCAAAAGTGCAAACAGAAAAGTTATACAGAATGCTTAGAAAACATATAAAACGTATTAAATCATAAAGGGCGTGCAGCAGCAATAAATACCGTTTTATTTCTTAGACTATATATCAACTGTGCACCACCTTTCTCATATTGACAACTTTTATTTACCCAGACGGTTTTATAGTAACGGTGCAATTCATTTAAATCCTCGGTTATGACTTCAATATGGACAGTAAATGAGTACACCCATTACAGACATATGGTAAAAATGCAATATATAAAGCTTGTGAACGAAATGGTACTGCTCTTCTGTCAAGGTTTGATGAATTTAAACTCAGGCACCTCAATCATATAGTACATTCGAAATGACTAAAGATGTAAAACTATTTTTCTCCGTACAGTTTGTATTCCTTTGGCAAAGATAAATGTCATTCTGTTATTTCTTTTCTTGGATCTTTATGAATATTTTTATCTAAGTTACTTCTAAGAGAAAGCGTTTTTTTTTCTTAAAAAAAAAAAATCAAGGTGTCAATAACGAGTTTATTAACCATTCATGTATCCAAACGAATGGTTTGTACACACGGTATTAACGCCTGTGAATTTTTCCTTTTGTGGGTAGCTTCGAAAAAAAGAAAAAAATGCATCAAAAACTCAAGTGTGAGTCATGAAATTATGACGGTAGAAGCCAGAGATGGCATTCTTTACGTATATAAACAATCTTTGAGTAAAATTCGATTGATCTCTTTAACTAAAAAACGACCATTTGCTTAAAAAGCTGGTCATTAACTCGACCATATCATAACAGAAGAATACTCACGTTTTCTTGATACGTGTTCATTTATTCACAGTCTAAAGTATAGACCATTAACGTGGTACATTGATTGACAATTTACAATTATTATAAAGCCTAAATGAAAGAAACAGGCGTTTGCCTCTTACAGTTTGATTTAAGGAAACGGGTGTGTATGCTGTAAACAGGAAACATCAAGGAAACAACCGGAAATTAATGGAAAGTGTTATTACTTAATACATAGGAACGAAAACATGCTCAAGTTTTAATAAGCTGCCGGACAACAAGTCGCTGGTGCTACGACTGTTACAGGCGAACATTGTATTTTCTGTGGAACGGACGAAGGTCTCCCGGTAAGATCTGTTAGATAGCAATGATTTTGAAGTCGTTGATTGGCCAGTTGCTTTAAGGAAAGTTTGAATGACGTAACAGTTTAGTGAACGTTCAATAGCTATGAATTGTGGCTCTGAATTCTCTTCCCTTTTTGATTGGGGGTAAATATACCTGATTTGGCAGATATCAGGTTCTGGGCTAAACTAGAAATATAACGTGCTGGTTTAGATTAACCCACTCCAATAAGCGTAAACAAATAACTCAATAGAGAGGCAAACAGAAGTACAAAATGTGTTCATTATGTATATTCTCATATCGTTTACAAATGATTATTTTTATTAATAAAATAACTATTTTATGTATAAGACTATAGACTGGCATGAATTCTTCAAAATATTACCATAACGATTCTAATTAAGAGTCACCAAGTACAAAAGTCACAATTTATTTATACTTACATATGTATTGATTAAGTAAATGTAAATTTGATGTTAATACTGTAAAATAAATGTTATTCTCTTTTATTATTATATCATGCTGACATTATTCCGCACCTTTATCTGTGTATTCTAGTATATATTTATATATATTAGTGTATGCAATAGTATGTGGGGTTTCTATCTTACCTTGATTAAAGTAATCTTATTTTCAGATGATTCATGAGCCGCACAATGGATGGTAGATGCGTATTTAAATATTTTATGTAAAATAACATGTTTCGAAATAGCAATATTATTTGTTTATTCCCATGTCCATATACCAAATATTAGATAGTGTATGTTAGAACATTAAATGTTAAGTAGATTGGAAACAAAGATTTTGGCGATAATAAAATTTTGAAAAATCCTGAACATATTCATCTAACATTGGTTATGAAAGGTGTTCATTCAAACTTCTCGGAACGTCTCACACACCAATACATTTGCATTGTTCTACATATACAGACATGCACTGGAACACTGAACACATTGCCAATGGTTCTAAACGTGTCATGTTTCCAGAGATAGTCCTCTGTTGGTTCAAATACGCAGGAATCAACATGGGGAAGACCAGATCGTTTTTTTTTATAATTTCGATGTTTTGATGAAACCCCTTCAGTATTTTACAATCCTGCACTTTTGTCGAAGTGTATCACTACGCATCTTAAACTGTTATACCTTTTTCAGACTGTACCCAACGTCATCCAAACTTTGCACTACTCATGAAAAATTCCAATGTTCTCATTTGTACAAATGAATATGACCATTTTAAGCATTTTCAATATAAATAATGCTCAACCGATTAACACAGCTCTAATTTCTTGAACCTTGGTTTGACGTTAGATAAAAAAACTTAGATATCAATATCACGTAATAGGTACAACGGTCATGAAAAACGGGTTAAGACCCATGCTTAACGACGAGATGTTTTAAAATCCAGTTGTGTCCATGGAGGTTGGGCTAATTTCTATTGGCCAATTACTGTCGACCATTCTTACCAAATAGAGACTGCAACTAATATTTAAAGTGTGAAATTGTTGCCCTGTCCGCACTCTGTCATTATTAGACAACGGGCTCAGCTAGTATGGGTAACCTATCGCAGCAACAATTTGAATTGTTTCAAATACAGTTTTAGATAACTATTTATTTAATTATGTAGTTTGCCAATAAACTCGAAGTATAACAAGAGATGTCGTAGAGAGTAGGGCCTGGAATTTGAAGCTTATCTCAAAATAATAGCTATCACGTGACTGAGAATAAGAAATGACATTTTTAAACACTTCAAACCAATTTCTAAGTATAAATATGCAAATAATGTGTCTAATTTATCCACTTTTTAAGCTGATAGAACAGACAGTTGTAATATTGTTTTCAAAGGTCGAGTTAAAAGTGATAAAGATCAAAACATCAAAATTGGTAAAGTGATTTTAATGATCCTTAACATAAATATATTTATTTAATCCATTTTTTACCGATAGAAATTAATATATATTTAAATATAGATTAGAACGATAAACATAATCATATAAGGTTATTTTTCATGACATGTGCACGTTTTAAAGAAACTATTGCCTGTGCAATACAAATGCTATAGCAACAACAGAGACCCGAAAATAGCATGACATTTATATTCCGTCTTCGATTTAGTGTAAGAGCATTTGTTCAAAGCCATCTTTTAATTGCATTTTCTCAATTGAGTTGTATCAAAAAGGAGTTAATTAAGCGGCAAACTGTGAGAATAAAATATTTTTTTAGAAGAAGCAAATGTCTAATGTTTCTTCCAAAGCTATTGCGATTTTTTAAATCGAACACGTGTTGCAACGGTAGTTCTTCATATTATTATTGATACAATAATCATGGTGGCGAACTCACGTGACCTAATGCTATGGAGTGGTGTCAAAAAATGGGGGAAAGTGTCCACTTCAGGTAATGTTTTTGAGGATGCCTTTCTTTAAAAAATCCACAAAACAAAGATGAACGCCGCCTCTGTATAGAGATGAACTACCGGTGCTGTCAATTGGCAATGGAAAACTCGTATTATTTGCAAAAAGTATTTTAAGTCAAGCGCACCACTCTATTTCATGAGATTTGCATGTCCATGATGGTTTATCTTTAAACAGAGACGGTGTGCTTTTTTATAATTGTAAATTTGTGTGAAATATTCAGAGAGTTATCTGCAAAATATTTACCAAAAGCGGGAATTTTCCTTTAGATTTTGTTACACTACTCCATAGCATAAGTCACATGGGTTCTTCTCTGCCATATTGTTAAAACACTTTTCTTAAGTAAGACTGACTCATCTACGTATATATTGGTACGTATTGTCGAGCTATTTGCGATCTCTTTTGTAACATATTGCTTATTATTCAATCACGATGGTAAACTGTAATGTTGGATCTGGTTATATCTCATAAATGTAGTCTGTCCCAGTTTCTGATATCTCCCGGGGGAAGATAGTACCGTTTCTACAGTTTCTGACATCCCCCAAGGGAGGTTAGTGCCGTTTCTACAGTGACTGACATCTCCAGGAGAAGTTAGCACCGTTTCTACAGTTTCTGACATCTCCCGGGTGAAGCTAGCACCGT
This sequence comes from Panopea generosa, assembly GCA_029582155.1. Lineage (NCBI taxonomy): Eukaryota > Metazoa > Mollusca > Bivalvia > Adapedonta > Hiatellidae > Panopea > Panopea generosa. The sequence goes on from CM055909.1 coordinate 12,521,094, forward strand.
TTTTACAGTTTCTGACATCCCCCAGGGGAGGCTAGCCCCGTTTCTACAGTTTCTGACATTTCCCGGGTGAAGCTAGTACGGTTTTTACAGTTTCTGACATCCCCGGGGGAAGCTAGCACCGTTCCTACAGTTTCTGATATCTCCCGGGGGAAGCTAGCACCGTTTCTACAGTTTCTGACATCTCCCGGGGCAATCTAGTACCGTTTCGATAGTTTCTGACATCTCCTGGTGAAAGCTATGACCGGTTTTACAGTTTCTTACATCTCCCGGGTGAAGTTAACACCGTTTCTACAGTTTAAGACATCTCCCGGGCGGAATAGTACCGTTTCTACAGTTTCTGACATCTCCCGGGGGAAGCTAGCACTGTTTCTACAGTTTATGATATCTCCCGGGGGAAGCTTGTACCGTTTCTACAGTTTATGACATCTCCCGGTGGAAGCTAGCACCGTTTCTACGGTTTCTGACATCTCCCGGGAGAAGCTAGTACCGTTTCTACAGTTTCTGACATCTTCTGGTGGAAGCTATGACCGTTTTTACAGTTTCTGACATCTCCCGGGTGAAGCTAACACCGTTTCTACAGTTTATGACACTTTCAGGCGGAATAGTACCGTTTCTACAGTTTCTGACATCTCCCGGGGGAAGCTAACACCGTTTCTACAGTTTATGGTATCTCCCGGGGGAAGTTAGTACCGTTTCAACAGTTTCTGACATCTCCCGGGAGAAGCTAGCACCGTTTCTACGGTTTCTGACATCTCCGGGAGAAGCAAGCACCGTTTCTGTAGTTTCTGACATCTCCCGGGGGAAGCTAGCACCGTTTCTACAGTTTCTGACATCTCCCGGATGAAGCTTGCACCGTTTCTAGAGTCTGACATTCCCCGGGGGAAGCTAGTACAGTTTCAACAGTTTCTTACATCCCACGGGAGAAGCTAGCATTATTTCTACAGTTAAATCATTTCGTAGGGAAACCAAAACGTTCCGAATAGGTGACATTTTCAACTGTTATTTTAGTAACAATACTGTTTATACAAAGTCTGACATGTCATTCGCGTATAATTCTGGTTGGCTGAAATAGGTATATATATATACTGTACTGGGTGACAGCTATACATTATAAAGGCCAGACGAGTATTATGCCTGATATCCGTTTTTTGTAGGCCAATCATCGTCAATTATATATACATATGTCCATTTGTTGCAGCTTTTTGATCTTTTAGAAATAAGATTGGTATTCGTTTGTCGTCTTTTATATTTAAGTTATATGACTCTTCAATAATGGAGGCTGAGAAGGTCTTTGATATGGTCAACATCAAACGACGAAACACAGGTATCTAAACTTCAATCTGCCCTGCTTTTAGCGTTTAAATTCGAGTGAACTTTAAAATCGAAAGGTCCAAACAGTGCCAGAAAATCGCTTTTTTTCCGTAATAGCAAGTCCTTTTAGAACCATCTAAAACATTCTTAACTGCAACTGAGACTTACTTAAGGACACAGCCCAGTGTACCTTGTTGGATGATTCCAATTTGCTTACTGCTCTAAATTTGACACTTCCTCACTAGACCACGAGCTCCGCTTGTATGTGTATCTCCTAACGATAAAAAATGGAATTATCTTAAATACGAGTACTAGAGCTTGCACCAGGCACTCATTAAGAGCAAGTCATTCATTTTCGGTCCTTGCTTGTACATAAAATAAATCCTTAAATTGACGTGTGTTCATTTTTATGGCAGTTTCTGAATTAATCGTCCAATTTAAGATATTTGAAATGGAGCACATGTGGCAAATGCAGTCCCTTTTATAACTTGCTTTTTAAGGTAACCAAGATGCATATTGTAGAAAAAAGTTTATTAGCAATATCGCATTCTTAAGTTTTTAAATTACCTACTTTATAAAGAACTGCTGATTGAAAATATTTGTTTGTTTGTGAAGGATTAGTCAGAATATGACAACAGGGCTATTGTGAGTAAACCAAAACAAAGTAACCATTTTCAATTACAATAATGGGGGAAGAATACTATTGCACTGGCAAATCATTATGCCTTGACGTCTCATTCACCAACTCATTTTGCACTGTTTTACATATGGAGAAATGCACGTCTGAAACACTGAATATATTATAGTGTGTTATTTCCTCTGTTGGTCCAAATATGCAAATAAAAATTGGGATTGACCAGGTTGCTTTTTTACATTTTCGATGGGTTGATGATACCCCTTAATTATTGACAATTCTGCCCATGTGTTGCAGTGTATCATTGAGCACCTTTCAACTATTATTTACCCAATGACATCCAAACTTGGCAGACCACATGGAAATGTTCAAATGTTCTCATATGTACAAAAAAATAAAAAAATATCAATAATTTTCGCAAGAAACTAAGAAGGGTTATTGGCAAGTGAGACATTGGCGATGAAATTAGTATAACAGTGGTGTGTGCGTGCATGTGGTTGTATCTAGTATAACAATGTGTTATAAGGCAATTAAACAGTGGTCTTAACTGGTTAACAAACATTTCATTCGGTGGTAGTATGTTAAGGAACTGAAGTAAACAACACTTTCATGTTTAATAAATATGTATGGTATAAATGCATTATTGTTTGATTAATATATATATATTTAAGATTTAGTCGTTTCCTTTGTATACGTATATGTATGTTATCAATGTTGTCATGATGTTATAATTATCGTCTATACTTTGTAATATTCACATTATTTGTATATGCTTGATATATTTATTATTTGCGACAGTAAGCATTTTATCAACAAAGTTGGATAATGTTGGAATTTTAATTACCAAATTTGTACTTAATAGGAAATCAGACTAATTTAGCCAATACAATGCATTTCGTTAATTGAGCTGAAACTACAATGAAGCCAAGTCCGTGTTGAGGTGCGCCAGCAAAGGAATTAGAATAAGATGCGTTTAAACGATGTAATTAGTAGTAATTGATCCATAACACACACAATTAACGTTGATCAATCCTGGGAAACTTAAATGGTTTTAAATAATGGAAAGGTCTGTTTATTATCTGTTTTTTATTAAGTAAGTGACGTTGCCTCAACTGCTGATTTTTCATTGTTTAAATGTTTAATGCACTTCTATGCGATTGTCGACACTGCTCGCATAATTCAGTTTTATCGGTTGAAGAAGATTTGATGAGATTGAATCTAAGTAGAGTACCCGTCGTTCATAACAAACTAACACACTTTTTATCATAAAGTTTTATGCTCGATCCCGCAACCTTATTGATGTGAGGCAATATGAATGATCATCTATCACCGACCTTTTCAAAAGTATCATGAAACTGAAGTGTATTTTGTGTAGTAAATGTTTTATCTATATTGTACGGCGTATAAACAATATAGTAGTGAACGGAATGAAGTCAATATAGTAGTGCCCGGCGTGAAGTCAATATAGTAGTAATTATAGTGCACGGCGTAAAGTCAGTATTATAATAGTAATTATACTGCATCGCGTGAAGTTAGTATAGTAGTAATTATAGTGTACGGCGTGAAGTCAATATAGTAGTAATTATAGAGCACGGCATGAAGTCAATATAGTAGTAATTATAGTGCACGGCGTGAAGTCAGTATTATAATAATAATTATAGTGCACGGCGTGAAGCCAGTATTATAATAGTAATTATAGTGCACGGCGTGAAGTCAGTATTGTAATAATAATTATAGTGCACGGCATGAAGTCAGTATTATAATAAAAGTTATAGTGCACGGCGTGAAGTCAGTATTATAATAGTTATTATAGTGCACGGCGTGAAGTCAGTATTATAATAATAATTATAGTGCACGGCGTGAAGTCAGTATTATAATAGTCATTATAGTGCACGGCGTGAAGTCAATATTATAATAGTATAATAGTGCACGGCGTGAAGTTAGTATTATAATAGTAATTATAACGCACGGCTTGAAGTCAATATAGTAATTATAGTGCAAGGCGTGAAGTCAATAAAGTAATTTTAGTGCACGGCGTGAAGTCAGTATTATAATAGTTATTATAGTGCACGGCATGAAGTCAGTATTATAAGTTATTATAGTGCACGGCATGAAGTCAGTATTATAATAGTTATTATAGAGCACGTCATGAAGTCAGTATTATAATAGTAATTATAGTGCACGGCATGAAGTCAGTATTGTAATAGTTATTATAGTGCACGGCATGAAGTCAGTATTATAATAGTTATTATAGTGCACGGCGTGAAGTCAGTATTATAATAGTAATTATAGTGCACGGCGTGAAGTCAGTATTATAATAGTAATTATAGTGCACGGCGTGAAGTCAATATCATATTAGTAATTATAGTGCACGGCGTGAAGTCAGTATTATAATAGTAATTATAGTGCACGGTGTGAGGTCAGTATTATTATAGTAATTATAGTGTATGGTGTGAAGTCAGTATTATAATAATAATTATAACGCACGGCGTGAAGTCAATATAGTAATTATAGTGCACGGGGTGAAGTCAGTATTATAATAGTTATTATAGTGCACGGCATGAAGTCAGTATTATAATAGTAATTATAGTGCACGGCGTGAAGTCAATATAGTAATTATAGTGCACGGCGTGAAGCCACTATTATAATAGTTATTATAGTGCACGGCATGAAGTCAGTATTATAATAGTAATTATAGTGCACGGCATGAAGTCAGCATTATAATAGTTATTATAGTGCACGGCGTGAAGTCAGTATTATAATATTGATTATAGTGCACGGCGTGATGTCAATATTATAATAGTAATTATAGTGGACGGCGTGAAGTCAGTATTATATAGTAATTATAGTGCACGGCGTGAAGTCAATATCATAGTAGTAATTATAGTGCACGGCGTGAAGTCAGTATTATAATAGTAATTATAGTGCACGGCGTGAAGTCAGTATTATAATAGTAATTATAGTGCACGGTGTGAGGTCAGTATTATAATAGTAATTATAACGCACGGCGTGAAGTCAATATAGTAATTATAGTGCACGGCGTGAAGTCAGTATTATAATAGTTATTATAGTGCACGGCATGAAGTCAGTATTATAATAGTAATTATAGTGCACGGCGTGAAGTCAGTATTATAATAGTAATTATAACGCACGGCTTGAAGTCAGTATAGTAATTATAGTGCACGGCGTGAAGCAAGTATGACCCACTACGGAAAAATGGGGGGTCTGTCAGTAACAGACCAAATAACTGATTTATTTCATCGACCACCTTTCATGATTAAAAAAATGATATTGTTTCATTTCATTATTAAAGTGGTGGGTGAGGGTGGAGTCATTTTAAAAATATGGTTATCTAAATAATCCTGTAAGACAGTTTATCGAATCGGCGAAATAATTTATTCTTTTAATTATGCTCTCAATGAGCGTTTGTACTGATGAGTTGGTCCGAAGTTCGACACTCGGTCCAGTTCGTGTGAAATGGTAAACATTTTAGGTTAAGGCTTACCTGGTGTTTCTGGCATTACACCCGACGTAGATTCTTTGTCGTTTCGATGATTCTTTTTAAGCTCATCCTGTATTTTCTTCACATAGCTAAGTCCTGTCTTTGACTCGGTTCCAATTCGGAAAGTTTCATTTGTCATGGTATACATGTTTTCATTTCCCCTCCTGCAGAAATAAAGTCTTACATCAAAATGAACCTTATTGAACAGTCCTTGTGGTGTGAATATATTCATATGCAGTCCTGAATACAACTTCTGTATGTCCACTTCTGATTTTACTGGATAATGCACAACTTCACCTTTCCCTGCTCTTTTCAATTCAACCAGAACAGCTTTGAAGCAAATGTTGCTACCTACAAATTTGGAGTCCTTTATTAAGTCAATCCTCCTATTAAAGGGTGGATTTTTAGGTGTTGGTTGATTCCATAACGAATTCCCTCCATCGAATTAATTTTGTACGTAGACCCATCAGCACGGCGAAGGTCCAACCAAAAGTGACCCAAAGTTTTGTCCAACTCAACCTCCGGTAATTCTTCAAAATCCGGATTTTCCTCCTTCTCTGACAAATATTCCTTCAGAATTTTGGCCGCAAATTTATTAGCCTTTAAAGTCTTCCCCGCGTTTAAGTTTAAAAGTTTATTCTGATTCTGATGTTTCTCCAAATCTTAAACTGGAAGCCATTTTATCAGTTTTCGTCTGACGACAAGTTGACAGATCAAGGTCGGCAAGGAGAATGCACTCGGGTTGTACTTGACTATTGTCACGGTCGCCGTGTCAATACAGACAGGCCAATTAAACAAAATTTAAAGTTGTAATATTGGTAGTGATTTCTGTGATTTTGGGATAAAAAAAAGTGATTAAGTCAATGCATCATTTGTAGTGTATGGTATAAAGTCAATGTGTTATTTTAAGTGAATAGGCAATTATTTTATTGAATAGTCTATCATGCAATGTATGAAATTAAGTCGATATAATAATTGTAGTGTATAGTATAAAGTTAATATTTCATTTTTAGTATGTGGTCAATACAGTAATTGTAGTGTATGGTATTTAGTCGATACATTAATTGAAATAAAAGTTAAGTCGGTGTATAAGTTTAGTGTATTGGGAATAGGCAATGTATTAGTTATAATGTATGATGTTAAGTCGATGTATAAACTGTTTTGTTGGTTGTATAGTCTGTGTTTTGATAACAATATCTTGATTATACCAAATCCTTTATTCTTGGGGACTTTATCGTAGCCTTTCGTCACTTGAAATCAAAGCATGATAATAATTATAAGCGAAGATAACCAGTTTAAAGAACAAAACTTAAACGGTTCTTGATCCGATCACACGACAAATTTTCGTCAAGCAAGCTGTTGTGACGTCTACAACAACACACTTTGCAGTTTCTACTATAACATGTGTTACAGATGGCCTAGTGTCAGAATGATATGATTTAGTTACAATACCGTGCGTCTAGTAGTTGATACTTCAGCAGCACATTGTTGATAGCAAACAAGGTAATTATGATGCAACATCTCCTTTAAATGAGATTGAGCACTATTTAAACAAATGATCAGCTTTAAATGATTCCAATTGTGTCGGTTCGGGGAATTTGAACGTGTGTGATGATGATTACTGTTAACATTCCGGTATATGTTCATTATAATGCATCGGTTGACCCTCCATCAAATTTTAAAGCACTGCTTAAGTGTTGTTTAATTTTCTAACAAAATGTATAATATAGTTTGCGCTCTGCTAATTATACAAAAACAAAGGACATTTCTAAGAATGACATCCTCATAGAAATGAAGGCTCAAGCAAATTCAAAACGGAAGCAAAAGTGCGCCTCTTGAATGTTTGATAAAGCTTGAATTTAAATTATTGTTGCTTGGATATAGCAAAAGCATATTCGCAAGTTTGCGTCTATAATTATTGGGAGGAGTGTTAAATTTTGAAAAATGGATTTGCAAACGGCAACCTTTGTAAGTGTTTTTTAACACTGATATATTCCTTAAAGATAGTATTGGCACTTTAAATGATAAAAAGCCGCATTGAAACAGACGCTGGTTGGTAGAAAGAGGCGCAAAGACGGCTCTTTATTGCAGATTAACGAAAATGGGATTATTTATCCTGCGGATTAAGCTGAAGGCATATCGCACACAAGCCTAACGCATAACGCCTAATAAAATGATGTTCATATGCCAACATATGCAATATCAGAAGAATATGTTCTGCTTGTCGGCCAAATACTTCAACCATTTTTATCGCCGATGCTTAGAATGAAAACATTATTGCTTAGCGTATTTAATTCATGATCATTATGCTATGTGTGATTCAAACCGACGATGGTGTTACTGAAGCTGTACATCCATGTTGGAGTCTGTTAAGATTACATTTTTTGAAATTGTGATTTTTTTCTTAAAAAAAAAAGCGCTTAAGAATAAAAAACATTTATTAACCTTGCTCCGGTTTCTCTAAACATGTCAACTTGGAATGTTCCTTATTTTTTCAAATACTATAACTTCAGTTTTATTGGTCAAATTGCACGTTTATCTTTCACAATACGCAAATACCTGTTACGACTATAAATTTGTGTGATCTTTACTATGTTATGAGCTCAAATCATCATTTGAGAAATTGAGATATGTTTCTTGAGTGAACCTCAGCATGAAATGTTTCTCGAAACTGGCCACCAGCTCCTATATATGTTTACTTAGTCTGGCCACCAGCTCCTGTATATGTTTACTTCGTCTGGCCACTAGCTCCTGTATATGTTTACTTGGTCTGGCCACCACCTCCTGCATATGTTTACTTAGTCTGACCACCAGCTCCTGTATATGTTAACTTGGTCTGGCCACCAGCTCCTGTATATATTTACTTGGTCTGGCCACCAGCTCCTGTATATGTTTACTAAATCTGGCCACCAGCTCTTCTATATATGTTTACTTCGACTAGCCACCACCTCCTGTATATGTTTACTTGGACTGGCCACCACCTCCTGTATATGTTTACTTGGTCTGGCCACCAGCTCTCCTGTATATGTTTACTTGGTATGGCCACCAGCTCCTGTATATGTTAACTTGGTCTGGCCACCAGCTCTCCTGTATATGTTTACTAAGTCTGGCCACCAGCTCTCCTGTATATGTTTACTTGGTCTGGCCACCACCTCCTGTATATGTTTACTGGTTCTGGCCTCCAGCTCCTGTATATGTTTACTTGGTCTGGCCTCCAGCTCTCCTGTATATGTTAACTTGGTTTGGCCACCAGCTCCTGTATATGTTTACTTGGTCTGGCCACCAGCTCTCCTGTATATGTTCACTTGGTCTGGCCACCAGCTCCTGTATATGTTTACTTGGTCTGGCCACCACGTCCTGAATATGTTTACTTGGTCTGGCCACCAGCTCCTGTATATGTTCACTTGGTCTGGCCACCAGCTCTTTTATATGTTCACTTGGTCTGGCCACCAGCTCCTGTATATGTTTACTTGGTCTGGCCACCAGCTCCTGTATATGTTTACTTGGTCTGGCCACCAGCTCCTGTAAATGTTTACTTGGTCTGACCACCAGCTCCTGTATATGTTTACTTGGTAGCTCCTGTATATGTTTACTTACTCTGGCCACAAGCTTTCCTGTATATGTTTACTTAATCTGGACACCAGCTCCTGTATATGTTTACTTAGTCTGGACACCAGCTCCTGTATATGTTAACTTGGTCTGGCCACCAGCTCTTCTGTATATGTTTACTTAGTCTGGCCACCAGCTCCTGTATATGTTTACTTGGTCTGGCCACCAGCTCTCCTGTATATGTTTACTTAGTCTGGCCACCAGCTCCGGTATATGTTTACTTAGTCTGGCCACCAGCTCCTGTATATGTTTACTTAGTCTGGCCACCAGCTCCTGTATATGTTCACTTGGTCCGGCCACCATCTCCTGTATATGTTTACTTAGTCTGGCCACCAGCTCCTGTATATGTTTACTTAGTCTGGCCACCAGCTCCTGTATATGTTCACTTGGTCCGGCCACCAGCTCTCCTGTATATGTTCACTTGGTCTTGCCACCAGCTCCTGTTTATATTCACTTGGTCTAGTCACCAGCTCCTGTATATGTTCACTTGGTCTGACCACAAGCTCTCCTGTTTATGTTTACTTGGTCTGGCCACCAGCTCCTGTATATGTTTACTTGGTCTGGTCACCAGCTCCTGTAAATGTTTAGTTGGTCTGGCCACCAGCTCTTTTATATGTTCACTTGGTCAGGCCACCAGCTCTCCTGTATATGTTAACTTTGTCTGGCCACCAGCTCCTGTATATGTTTACTAAGTCTGACCACCAGCTCTCCTGTATATGTTCACTTGGTCTTGCCACCAGCTCCTATATATGTTTATTTGGTCTGGTCACCAGCTCCTGTATATGTTTATTTGGTCTGGCCACCACCTCCTGTATATGTTTACTTGGTCTGGCCACCACCTCCTGTATATGTTCACTTGGTCTGGCCACCATCTCCTGTATATGTTTACTTGGTATGGCCATATTCACTTGGTCTGACCACCAGCTCCTGTATATGTTCGTTTGGTCTGGTCACCAGTTCCTATATATGTTCACTTGGTCATGCGACCAGCTTTCCTGTATATGTTAACTTGGTCTGACCACCAGCTCTCCTGTATATGTTCACTTGGTCTGACCACCAGCTCCTGTATATGTTCACTTGGTCTGGTCACCAGCTCCTATATATGTTCACTTGGTTTGGCCACCAGCTCTCCTGTATATGTTTACTTTGTCTGACCACCAGCTGTCCTGTATATGTTCACTTGGTCTGACCACCAGCTCCTGTATATGTTAACTTGGTCTGGCCACCAGCTCATGTATATGTTTACTTAGTCTGGCCCGCTGCTCCTGTATATGTTTACTTAGTCTGGCCACCAGCTCCTGTATATGTTTACTTAGTCTGGCCACCAGCTCCTGTATATGTTTACTTAGTCTGGCCCGCTGCTCCTGTATATGTTTACTTAGTCTGGCCCGCTGCTCCTGTATATGTTTACTTAGTCTGGCCCGCTGCTCCTGTATATGTTTACTTAGTCTAACATAGAAATATTTCCAATGGGGTAGAAACACTTCAAATTTTAAATACAACCTTCAGCCCTCGTCGATATGCATACAATTTAAGTATTTCTTTTGTCTGATATCTTTATTTGCAAATACATTATGCTGAACTTTGAATGTAATGTCAAACCTGTGTATGCGGTCACCTCTATTAAGCAGCCACTTGTCTTAAGCAGCTCCCTTGGCTTTTCCCATTTCTGTCCTTTCAGAGCTAGTTAACCTGTATTAAGCAACAACATGTCTTAAAAGACCACGTTTACTCATTTCTTTGACTGGCTTCTTAAGACAGGTTGGACTGTACTTGTGTGTTGAAGACGACTGAATTACTTCTAACGGGTTCTCTCGTATAATTACATGTAAAATATTAATTTAACATATTTCACTTTTCATTAATCTTTTTCTACATGTGTAGCCTTTATTCTTTGACTAACAGTTACGTTTTATGCACAGTGATAAACTTATCTTAATAAATACTTGCATTTTTAAAACAACATAGTCATGGGCAATCAAATACGTCATTGACACTCAGTTCTGTAAAACTATATACAGGCAATGATCTCCTTGACATTGTGTAGGAGATGACATGTGGTTGAGTTGAATGACATGTAGGGATATTAATGTTTGATTCAAGGCAATCTCTTAACAAATAAATGACTCAGTGCAGCACTGCTATTAGTTACCTATGTGTTTATATGTAGATATAACAGTAGTGTTGTACTTAACTTAAATATCATTCACAATCATATGGTGTTGGATGCGTTATCATCTTCCGATCTGCAAATGAACAGACGTTCAGACCAGACTTACAAGATAATACTTTATATATAAATATAATTTTATAAACCTACGAAGAAATATATATAAAGTTTTTTTGTTTTATTTTATTTCAAACAATTATGCATATTGAGGAATACTTTGTACATACTGTAACATAAAATGAATGTGTCAGAACCAGTTCGATGAATCTTATTAACTTAAAAGGTGTCCCTTCTTGAAAATCAGTATTATCAATACTATATGTGTTTTCTTTACTGCAAGGTATAAAGTAACAAAAGTATCTGAGGACTTTGAGAAAAATGAAATGAAATAAATTAAATCAATACTTATGATGGTATATTTTCTTGAAAAAGTAAACAACACAAGTAAACAAACCAAATCCAATGTAAACAGATCCTATGCTAGGAATATTGTCATGGTTTTTTGTTTTAGCACACAGTTTGTTCTTAAATTCTGACGTTATCTTCTCATTTTCCCAGGGAAATTTGACTTAATTAATGTTAAGTGTTGTATCTGTATTTATATAAAGTGTTAATTAATCACCTCTGAAAACACAAAGCCTGTTGTTGTTTTTTTGTCCAACTTTAAAATATCAAGTACAAGCGACATTAGTGTATGTTGTTTTCTTTTCCTGTTCAGCTTTGAAATATGTCTCTCTTTTGGTGTTAAAATCATTAGTTGTCATTGCTGGTCTATTCAAACGAAATTTCTTCTGTTTTCCAATTTTAAATAAAGACATCAACTTATTCAAGACGAAATGATGTGTTTTTAATGGCTGCAGTTCTGATCAGTGAATTTCCTTTTCTATCGCTGTTCATGTATGTCTATGATAATTAATATCTTTCGATGCATTAGAGGATGCAAAACGTGACAATAAGACAAATGAATTCAGATACACATAACAAAATGAAAAATAAAAAATAATACATGTTAGATTCTTTATCCTAGAATTCACACATTCCATTTTAGCCGGGCTTTATACTAAAGGTATACCAGCATTGCTTAAATATTTGTGGTCAAGCTTTGTAGACTTTATCACGGTCAAAATGATGATAGGACCAACATTTAATTCTTCAAATAATATCTTTATGTATTTCTATATGCAACAAATTGAACAATACAAATATATGTTTAAAAATGTTACATATGATAAACCAAACGCTTCAAAAATATTAATAAAATCTGGAAGGTGTCTGATTAATTACTTTTAATACTTTGATTAAATCATTAAATCATAGTGCGTTCTCGTCAGGTTTCGCATCACAATTACATTACTATTACATTACTATTTCTGTTAGCAGCATGTGCCACCAGGGAGATGATTTTGCTACTACCATTCGTTGATTATATTCAACCGACATGATTAAAACCACTGTTGGGAGTTATAATAAAGCATAATTTTTTATGAAAAACATTTCTCTTTAAACATGTGATTGAATTATTTAATACTTTTGTGTGGCATAATGACTTCTATACATCTCATGTGTTAAACCTTTGTAAAAATCATTTTAAACAGTATCCATTTCATTTATTCATTATCTCATACTGTGAACTTTTTATTTGGAGTGTAAAACGTAGAGAAGGCTACAATCAAACAAACGTTACAACGATTTTGTTGGGTTTCTGTGCTCGTAAATACAGATTGTTATGAACCCATGCAGTGACTGTAGAGATTAGTAACTTAAAATTTAAAAACAACTGTGGTACAACAGACACTCAAACAGGGTGGTTTTATATCAGTCATTTTATTCACGTGTTTATATAGTTCTCATATAAATTCAAAGTCACAAAGCTTACATTTTAAACTCGCTAAAGCTTGTCTAAAACTAACTTATTTTAACACTGGACATTTTACCCTACTGGAGGTTACATTTCAACTAAATGTGCTACACTCACTAAGGGTTTTCTCTGACTACCCAAACGACTATCTCTTGATTGGTCAATTTATTACTATCTCACTATTGGTCAGTTTCTTTATTACGAAGTCTTTTAAACCCACCCATATCATATCACAAAACCTAATGTCATCTATACAGCTTGATAAACCTATGACTGTATTTTATCACAACATATTCATTATATCTACATGTGCCTGTCATTTTATCTCCATTAGCCTGTCATATATGTATATGTAAGTGACATGGTTGACTTTTGAAGTATACAAATAATTTCTCAACTTCTGCAACTCAATTTTAAAATATTAACATAATTTAAGAATTGTATACATTTAATTGATAAGAATTGTAAACTATCGTTATATAACACAACCTTGATGTGATAACAATGAAGATGATTTATTGTGTCCAAAAGTGGTTTAATTGTATCGACAATTACACAGGCAAGTTAGTTTAAAAACCTAAATTGAAATGACTTTTGTACAAACGGGATTTTAAAATTGCTGCCTCGGTATAATGTGACAATAATATAAAGCGTAGATGTTCATCATAAATAGCATAGATAAGTCAAACTTTAAAATGCAAATGAGGTGTAAACAATCACACAAACATAGAAATTCAGATTTTGTATTACAACTTCAGTGATAGAGGTCTTTACACTAAAACATAATGTTCATAAATGTATTAAACATTAGTCGATTAAGGTTAGATGAAGAAATTCTAATCGTCACGTAACATGCACCCTTGTCAATGAAAACTGATTGATATCTAGATTTCGAGAACCAGTTGTGTTCGCGGTAGTATGACCGATATCCAATTTTCATTGGTTACCAATTATCAATCATAGAATTTTTTTCACAGCGCTTCTGCCTTTGGTATTTGAACTATATGAACTGTCAAAACTATCACGCAAAACAGTGCTATAAAGGAATTGTCTTTAATTATAGCGATATTTTATGAAGCATCGCTAACATTTCATCTTCAACTTGATATGCAAAGTGTATTAAAGTGCCACACATAAGGACGCATATCATTGCACTTGTGTTGGATACATATCATTGCACGTGTGTTGGATACTTATCATTTCCCTTGTGTTGGATACTTATCATTGCACTTGTGTTGGATACTTATCATTGCCCTTGTGTTGGATACTTATCATTGCACTTGTGTTGGATACTTATCATTGCACTTGTGTTGGATACATATCATTGCACTTGTGTTGGATACTTACCATTGCACTTGTGTTGGATACTTATCATTGCACTTGTGTTGGATGCTTATCATTGCACTTGTGTTGGATACTTATCATTGCACTTGTGTTGGATACTTATCATTGCACTTGTCTTGGATACTTATCATTTCCCTTGTGTTGGATACTTATCATTGCACTTGTGTTGGATACATATCATTGCCCTTGTGTTGGATACTTATCATTGCACTTGTGTTGGATACTTATCATTGCACTTGTGTTGGATACTTACCATTGCACTTGTGTTGGATACTTATCATTGCACTTGTGTTGGATGCTTATCATTGCACTTGTGTTGGATACTTATCATTGCACTTGTGTTGGGTACTTATCATTGCACTTTCTTGGATACTTATCATTGCACTTTCTTGGATACTTATCATTGCACTTGTGTTGGATACTTACCATTGCACTTGTGTTGGATACTTATCATTGCACTTGTGTTGGATGCTTATCATTGCACTTGTGTTGGATACTTATCATTGCACTTGTGTTGGATACTTATCATTGCACTTGTGTTGGATGCTTATCATTGCACTTGTGTTGGATACTTATCATTTCCCTTGTGTTGGATACTTATCATTGCACTTGTGTTGGATACTTATCATTGCACTTGTCTTGGATACTTATCATTGCACTTGTGTTGGATACTTATCATTTCCCTTGTGTTGGATACTTATCATTGCACTTGTGTTGGATACTTATCATTGCACTTGTGTTGGATGCTTATCATTGCACTTGTGTTGGATACTTATCATTTCCCTTGTGTTGGATACTTATCATTGCACTTGTGTTGGATACTTATCATTGCCCTTGTGTTGGATACTTATCATTGCACTTGTGTTGGATGCTTATCATTGCACTTGTGTTGGATGCTTATCATTTCCCTTGTGTTGGATACTTATCATTGCACTTGTGTTGGATGCTTATCATTGCACTTGTGTTGGATGCTTATCATTGCACTTGTGTTGGATGCTTATCATTGCACTTGTGTTGGATGCTTATCATTTCCCTTGTGTTGGATACTTATCATTGCACTTGTGTTGGATACTTATCATTGCACTTGTCTTGGATACTTATCATTGCACTTGCGTTGGATACTTATCATTTCCCTTGTGTTGGATACTTATCATTGCACTTGTGTTGGATACTTATCATTGCACTTGTGTTGGATGCTTATCATTGCACTTGTGTTGGATGCTTATCATTTCCCTTGTGTTGGATACTTATCATTGCACTTGTGTTGGATACTTATCATTGCCCTTGTGTTGGATACTTATCATTGCACTTGTGTTGGATGCTTATCATTGCACTTGTGTTGGATACTTATCATTTCCCTTGTGTTGGATACTTATCATTGCACTTGTGTTGGATACTTATCATTGCACTTGTCTTGGATACTTATCATTGCACTTGTGTTGGATACTTATCATTGCACTTGTCTTGGATACTTATCATTGCACTTGTGTTGGATACTTATCATTGCACTTGTCTTGGATACTTATCATTTCCCTTGTGTTGGATACTTATCATTTCCCTTGTGTTGGATAATTATCATTGCACTTGTGTTGGATACATATCATTGCACTTGTGTTGGATACATATCATTGCACTTGTGTTGGATGCTTATCATCGCAATTGTGTTGGATACATATCATCGCACTTGTGTTGGATACTTATCATTGCACTTGTGTTGGATGCGAATCATTGCACTTGTGTTGGATACATATCATCGCACTTGTGTTGGATACTTATCATTGCCCTTGTGTTGGATACTTATCATTGCACTTGTGTTGGATACTTATCATTGCACTTGTAATGGATACTAATCATTGCACTTGTGTTGGATACTTATCATCGCACTTGTGTTGGATACTTATTATCGCACTTGTGTTGGATACATATCATCGCACTTGTGTTGGATACTTATTATCGCACTTGTGTTGGATATTTATCATTGCACTTGTGTTGGATACATACCATTGCACTTGTGTTGGATACTTATCATTGCAATTGTGTTGGATACATATCATCGCACTTGTGTTGGATACTTATCATTGCACTTGTGTTGGATACTTATCATTGCACTTGTGTTGGATACTTATCATTGCAATTGTGTTGGATTCTTATCATTGCACTTGTGTTGGATACTTATCATTGCACTTGTGTTGGATACTTATCATTGCCCTTGTATTGGTTACTTATCATAGCCCTTGTGTGGGATACTTATCATTGCACTTGTGTTGGATACTTATCATTGCAATTGTGTTGGATGCGAATCATTGCACTTGTGTTGGATACTTATCATTGCACTTGTGTTGGATACTTATCATTGCACTTGTGTTGGATACTTATCATTGCCCTTGTATTGGTTACTTATCATAGCCCTTGTGTTGGATACTTATCATTGCAATTGTGTTGGATACTTATCATTGCCCTTGTATTGGTTACTTATCATAGCCCTTGTGTGGGATACATATCATTGCACTTGTGTTGGATACTTATCATTGCCCTTGTATTGGATACTTATCATTGCACTTGTGCTGGATAATTATCATTGCCCTTGTGTTGGATACATATCATTGCACTTGTGTTGGATCGATATCATTGCACTTGTGTTGGATACTTATCAATGCCCTTGTGTTGGATACGTATCGTTGCCCTTGTGTTGGGTACTTATCATTGCACTTGTCTTGGATACTTATCATTGCACTTTCTTGGATACTTATCATTGCACTTGTGTTGGATACTTATCGTTGCACTTGTGTTGGATACTTATCATTGGCTAATTGATGCTTAATTTGGTTTAGTATTTATATAATTAGTGTGTGGAATGACCCCCTGCTTAATTAATTGTTTGTCTTTTTTTGGTACCATTCCCATTGACTAATTTAGTTTAAAGCTGATATATTTCTCCTATGTGGTACGCTTCTTATTGGCTTATTTGTTCTAAATTTAGCGTTTTCCTTGGTTCTAATTTTGGCCTAGTCCTTCTGTTGGCGGAACATTCCCATAGGCAAATTGGTTCTAAATACGGCTTAGATCTTGTGTGGGATGAGTCCCGCTTGCTGATTTAATTAACATCTGGCTCTGTGACACTAGACCACGTGCTTCGTTAAAACACTGTTTGGAATTATTCTACTAAATACCTTCTTAATGTAATGATTCAATTCTATAAAATACAAATAGCGTCAAGTTAAGAACATTAAACAGATCAGGTTTTTAATTTGTAAAATTTGCACATCTGCGTTTTAAATCATCTGTTAAATTAGGCAATAAACTATTGCGTCTGTTTAATGCGAACGTCATTACATGGAACAAAGCACTAGAGACGTTTGAAGAAGATGACATTTTTGTTGCCGTCGATTCGATACAAGAAATCCATTTTAAAATGATCGTTTGTTTAAACACATGTAGCGGTTGCGTTTATTTAATATGTGACAACAAGACAACTTATTGACATATAAAGCATATTTCTAATGTTAAGTATACAACAAATATTTAAATAGCATACTTATTGCAATAGCAGTTTTTCATATGATTTCGTTTTTAAAGTAGCCATCAAGCTGCGAGAACAAAAATATGTTTCCATGATCAAATTTAATCATATTTAAACTTATATTTACAAAGATTTAGATGGTAAATCGCTGCACGGGTAAAGCTGTAGGCGTTGATGTCTGTCAGTTTTACTTGTGTGATGTATTTCTACAATACCCTGGGGTAGAGAGAAAAAAAAACGCCGCACTCAAAATGGCACTTGTTAATTTGATGTTACGCTATTCTTAGACGACGGTTTATTAAATTCTATTTTAGATCTTAGCTGAATGCAAAAAAAAAGATAACAGAATTTCAATCCTCGGTATTACTGCTGTTTCATAGGAACATCGACCAAGACCCGGTTCCGATAAAAGCTTTGGAAACAATTATCTCATCTTATTTTTTGAAACCCAAACTTTTCAAATTGGCTGTCACTTAACCATGTAAATTACCGGTTTCGGCTATACTAATGGAGGAGGGCTACCATTTCACTGCATAGGTGACTCATGATGTTGTGTTAATTATTCATTAT
The DNA here is from genome assembly GCA_029582155.1 of Panopea generosa. NCBI lineage: Eukaryota > Metazoa > Mollusca > Bivalvia > Adapedonta > Hiatellidae > Panopea > Panopea generosa. The sequence goes on from CM055909.1 coordinate 12,539,612, forward strand.
TATGAACTTCCTTCCTTCGACTCAGCAATATAGTGTACTAGAACGTATGAAGGAATTCAAACAGTTACAATGACAAGAATAACTTGCAAATAAACATGTTGAAGACGTTTGTGCTGATGAGCTTGAGTAATGGAAAGATAATTAAATGCGTTAAAACGATGCAATCAATAGTCATTGATATGGAACAACACACACAATTAACTTTGGTGAAGACTGGGAAATTCGATGGTGGTAAATTTAAGAAGTTTTGTTCTTCTCCCTTTAGATTAAGCTAATAAGATGTATACATGTCTCTTTTCGTTTTTTTTTTGTTTGTTTGTTGTTGTGTTTTTTTTTTGTTGTTGTTCTCATCTTTTTCATTTCGTTTGTTTTTTGTTATTTTTTGTCAACGACATGTTCGACTCATAAACAGGTTATATAGGATATCCAGATGTACGATGTGTATAAATCTGAAAAGAGACTCTGTCCCAACACAAAAAACTAACAAACCATTGCATTTAAATATTTTGAAATACTTGTAGTTGGGTTCCAATCAACGAACTCCACAATGAGTGATAAGTGATTTTGAGACATAGTCATCATGCCAAGGGAAGACACTCAACCAGTTATATTGGTATAGTCATCGTGTCAAGGGAAGACACTCAACCAGTTATATCGATATAGTCATCGTGTCAAGGGAAGACACTCAACCAGTTATATCGACATAGTCATCGTGCCCAGGGAAGACACTCAACCAGTTATATCGACAAAGTCATCGTGACAAGGAAAGACACTCAACAAGTTATATCGATATAGTCATCGTGCCCAGGGTGCCCAGGAAAGACACTCAACCAGTTATATCGATATAGTCATCGTGCCAAGGGAAAACACTCAACCAGTTTTATAGATATAGTCATCGTGCCAAGGGAAGACACTCGACCAGTTATAACGATATAGTCATCATGTCAAGGGAAGACACTCAACCAGTTATATCGATATAGTCATCGTGCCCAGGGAAGACATTCAAACAGTTATATCGAGTCATCGTGCCCAGGGAAGACCCATAACCAGTTATATCGATAAAGTCATCGTGCCCAGGGAAGACACTCAACCAGTTATATCGATATAGTCATCGTGCCCAGGGAAGACACTTAACTAATTATGTCGCTATAATCAGCGTGCCCAAGGAAGACAATTAACCAGTTATATCGATATAGTCATCATGCCATGGGAAGACACTCAACCAGTTATATCGATATAGTCAGCGTGCCCAGGGAAGACACTCAACCAGTTATAATGATATAGTCAGCGTGCCAAAGGAAGACACTCAACTAGTTATAATGATATAGTCAGCGTGCCAAGGGAAGACACTCAACCAGTTATATCGATATAGTCAGCGTGCCCAGGGAAGACACTCAGCTAGTTATAATGATATAGTCAGCGTGCCAAGGGAAGACACTCAACCAGTTATATCGATATAATCAGCTTGCCCAGGGAAGACACTCAACCAGTTATAATGATATAGTCAGCGTGCCAAGGGAAGACACTCAACTAGTTATAATGATATAGTCAGCGTGCCAAGGGAAGACACTCAACCAGTTATATCGATATAGTCAGCGTGCCCAGGGAAGACACTCAACCAGTTATAATGATATAGTCAGCGTGCCAAGGGAAGACACTCAACCAGTTATAATGATATAGTCAGCGTGCCCAGGGAAGACACTCAACCAGTTATAATGATATAGTCATCGTGCCCAGGGAAGACACTCAACCAGTTATATCGATATAGTCATCGTGCCCAGGGAAGACTCTCAACCAGTTATATCAATATAGTCAGCGTGCCCATGGAAGACACTCAAACAGTTATATCGATATAGTCAGCGTGCCCAGGGAAGACACTCAACCAGTTATATCAATATAGTCAGTGTGTCCAAGGAAGATACTCAACCAGTTATATAGCTAAAGCCAGGGTGCCCAGGGAAGACACTCAACCAGTTATATCGATATAGTCATTATGCAGTCCCCCATTAATGCTTCAAATAAAAGGACAGCCAGTTAACCGTTTTACCACTTTATTGTTCTTGCACAAACTGACAAGGTATGGATTTGTGATAACTTGGTAAATAGCTGCAAAGAAACAAAATAAAAACCCTATTACTTTAAATTCCAAATGCAGATAAATATACATATATTTCACTCATCATGTTTTCGATGAAAGAAGAATCAAAATGCAACATACATGGAAAATACGCTGTAGATATAAATCAACACTCTAGATAATATACCTAATTACATTTTCCATTAATATTTAGTAACTTAACAAAAACAAATCCCTCAGAGCAACCGCATACTTATTATGGGTGCGAAATAGCATGGGGCGAAGTGTGCTGCTCAATGCATAAATATTCTATAAAGGCAATAAGAGGCGAAATGGAAATAACTTTAATTGCAAAATAAACAAAGGCATTGGTAAGATTAAATAAAGTGTAATTCTAAATAAAACTTACACCATAAGGGCACTAAAATAGCCGATATACAACCATGTTGAACCAAGCGACAGGATTCAATCCAATATGTCTGCCTCCTGCCGAAGCCGCGAGGTGTAAAGACAATAAATAGTGGAAAGTAACGGAAAGGATGGCACGTACTAAACAGCACAGTCATCGTGCCCAGGGAAGACACTCAACTGGTTATATTGATATAGTCATCGTGCCCAGGGAAGACACTCAACTGGTTATATTGATATAGTCATCGTGCCAAGGGAAGACACTCAACCAGTTAGATCGATTTAGTTTTCGTGCCCAGGGAAGACACTCAACCAGTTATATCGATATAGTCATCTTGCCAAGGGAAGACAATCAACCAGTTATGTCGATATAGTCATCGTGCCAAGGTAAGACACTCAATCAGTTATATCGATATAGTCATCGTGACCAAGGAACACACTCAACCCGTTATATCGATATAGTCATCGTGCCCAGGGAAGACACTCAACCAGTTATATCGACATAGTCATCGTGCCCAGGAAAGACACTCAACCAGTCTTATCGATATAGTCATCGTGCACATATTGATATAGTCAGCGTGCCAAGGGAAGACACTAAACCAGTTATATCGATATAGTCAGCGTGACCAAGGAACACACTCAACCCGTCATATCGATATAGTCATCGTGCCAAGGGAAGACACTCAACCAGTTATATCGATATAGTCATCGTGCCAAGGGAAGACACTCAACCAGTTATATCGACATAGTCATTGTGCCCAGGGAAGACATTCAACCAGTTATATCGATATAGTCATCGTGCCCAGGGAAGACACTCAACCAGTTATTTCGATATAGTCAGTGTGACCAAGGAAAACACTCAACCCGTTATATCGATATAGTCATCGTGCCAACGGAAGACACTCAACCAGTTATATTGATATAGTCATCGTGCCAAGGGAAGACACTCAACCAGTTATATCGATATAGTCATCGTTCCAAGGGAAGACAATCAACCAGTTTTATCGACATAGACATTGTGCCCAGGGAAGACATTCAACCAGATATATCGATATAGTCAGCGTGCCAAGGGAAGACACTCAACCAGTTATATCGATATAGTCAGCGTGATCAAGGAACACACACAACCCGTTATATCGATATAGTCATTGTGCCAAGGGAAGACACTCAACCAGTTATATCGATATAGTCATCGTGCCAAGGGAAGACACTCAACCAGTTATATCGACATAGTCATTGTGCCCAGGGAAGACATTCAACCAGTTATATCGATATAGTCATCGTGCCCAGGGAAGACACTCAACCAGTTATATCGATAAAGTCAGCGTGACCAAGGAACACACCCAACACGTTATATCGATATAGTCATCGTGCCAAGGGAAGACACTCAACCAGTTATATCGATATAGTCATCGTGCCAAAGGAAGACACTCAACCAGTTATATCGATATAGTCAGCGTGACCAAAGAACACACTCAACCCGTTATATCGATATAGTCATCGTGCCAAGGGAAGACATTCAACCAGTTATATCGATATAGTCATCGTGCCAAGGGAAGACACTCAACCAGTTATATCGATATAGTCATCGTGCCAAGGGAATACACTCAACCAGTTATATCGACATAGTCATTGTGCCCAGGGAAGATTTTCAACCAGTTATATCGACATAGTCAGCGTGCCCAGGGAAGACACTCAACCAGTTATCGTTCTGGGGTCTTCCTCCAACAATAAAACTAGATATACCATATATAACCCGAAATGTGCTGCAAAAGGCGTTAATCCCGATTAAAAATGATTCTGTAGTGACAATCAGATATGTCAATGTATTAGTAATTTTATGCATGGTGCGTAGTCTCTCTGTATACTTAAGCTGAAGGTACTTTCACAGCCATCTTAGAATTCAAATTTCTTACAATTACCCTTATCTTTACTTGTTTTTGTTATAGGATACTATTTTTAAGACATTACGCAATGACCCCCATCATGTTACATGTACTTGCAAGCAACGTTATGGCTTACCAGGATTACAGACAAGGCATTGCAGATACTGAAATTCATTAACACATTTTGAACTAGCCAGAAAAGGAATAATTCAATAAAAAAACTATCAATTCTATCACACGGGTTATTGAAAACATGTGCAAGTGATACATGTCTTTTGCAGCATAACACAAAGAAAAGAACCAGACAACTGTACGTTACAAAAACACACAGAACTGACCTGCCATGTCAGTGATACGGGCAAAGACACATTCTGATATGCAAATATTTCTACATTTGCGAGTTTGATGACATAATTCATTTCGCAGTGTTTTCACAAACTGGGAGACTCTCGGCAGAGAATGGAATGACATTTCAGGAATATTTTCATGCCATCATTGTTTTATTTTCAACTTTTTTTTATTTAACTCCGAGAGTGAAACAAGTCGTTACAACTTAGACAAATCACGGTGAAGTCTTCATAGGTAAAGCCAGTAGTAAGCATACACAAATAAAGTGTCTTGCTCATAGGCACTACACTCAGCCGTGGCGGAAGATCGAACCCACGACCCTTAACCCCCTTTCCCAATATTCTATCACATGACCTTGCGCCTCTCTTCGCTATTTTTAAAGTCACATTAGCTCCAACGCGTAGTATAAGGACATTTTACAATAGCAGCATTTCTAGAAATGTATTATCTGGATATTTTTACACATGTAAACAGCTCTAAATTGTGATGGTAATGTGTCGTATACAACAGAAAATGGTGTCTCTAGATTGAGTTTTCATAAAAATGGGGTACTTTTACTTTTACTGGTTTTAGATTTTACATTTATAACAGTAAAAATACCCATGTAAAAAGTTTGTGAGGTGTTTTGTCTTCTAATTTAAAGCAAACACTTTACTAAATATGCAGACTTGTATTTACTTCTACACTTGAATTGTATCAATATAGCATACATGGCTAAGTTTCATGATATTCTTTAACAAAAGAATCAAGATATGGCAAATTGAAGAAATCTGAATGATAAGATGACTGTGACACTGCAGTAATCTTGATATACTACAGTGGTACATACTAGTGTTCTATATTGCAGGCCACACAGAATTACTTTAATGTTTGCATTCAAATAAAACATTTAAAATTATATCAGAACGATTTCTGTTTGAGACTGTATCGTAGCGTTAGTTTAATGGAAACCCCATAACATGATAGACGTGACGTATAATCTAGCTGATTCAATTTACTATGACACCAGGACAACCATTCATATCAATTATTGTCTCAAACAACCTAGTATTAAAAGTGTTCCCCAGCTACTAGAACCACTTTATAGAATTATGTGTAATTTTAAACAGGTCGTGGTTCTATCACACAGTGCAAAAGGTTTATGGCATGCAAACTGATGTGTCATCTAATAGCACTCTGTTATTTTGTTATTTTGAAATATATTATTTTGTGTTAATCGTTAAATCATTTAATTGGCCAGGGTGCAAACTGACGTGAGTTATTAGAAATGCCATGCGACTAGTTAATAATACTCCAGGAACATAAAGCAAGATGTGGAACAAAGCGTGTGTTGATAACAGAGAGTCATTCCATGTGAACCCCTTGGAATTGGCCTTAACATCATTTTTATAAAAAGAATGATCGGTTTCATATGTCAATCAGTTACCATGGTGCAGCATAAGCTTTATTCGTTTATTTATTGAATGAATATGGACATATTAATCCTCAACAAACTAAATGTTATTCTATGGCATTCAGTTTTATTGTAAAGGTGAAGAATCAGAATGAATCCGAGTTGAACCGTCATTTTATTTTCTCAAATGCATGTAACTGGCGAACTTTCACACATCAATACTGATCGATACTCAAACCCACGACCTCAGCATCCAGATGTAAGTGATCCTAAATCAGCGTCTTGGACCACGGAGAACTCCCTCTGTATGCTAACGTTTCGCTATGCAAACATGCATATTATATGAAATTTAATCATAATTTTTTAATCTGAATCGAGTATTTAATGTGTGTTTCATATTACAGTAATTAGTAACAAAGAGGCCATGTTCGAGTGATTCCGTAATAAATGTGCAATGAGCATCTACACGTTTAACGTTGAATTTATTTTACACATATAATCGAATTGAAGAAGTTTGTGTTCTCGTATTTTAACGTTTTATCAAAGTATTAATATATGTTTGTGTACAAATGAAACGACTACGGGTCGCATTTTGGCATTTCAAATGATGAATAGACGCATTGAACTAGACAAAAGATGTGCGACGATGACTTTTAATTATAGATTGATGGATAGAGGATTATTTATCATCCCAGAAATGCTCGATTTCTGACAGATTGGTCTGAATGCAGATTGCACTTAACCCTATTCTTGACGTCGGATAAAATTAAACTCATGTGCAAAGTTACACGCACTTTAACGAATAGTTTCAGCATGTCGATCAATTGATTGATTGATTGATTGATTGATTGATTGATAGATTGATAGTATTTTTAGAGTCATTTTTATGCAGTCGTGTGCTAACAGACGATAAGGCAATCTAACCACTATTTCCGTTGATCCTGAAATGTAAACCAGTATTCGAGAACACCCATTTCCGCAAGTAACTGGTAACTGTCCAACATGAATCAGCAACGAGTGGCAAATGGCAATAAGACTCAATGTCGTATATCAATCATCACGGGGAATGTTACCGGTCGGGTATTCGATCTCACGATCCCAAGATAGATAACCACACGCGCTAACGACTGAGCTAACCGACCCCGGCATTTGTCGAACAAAATTTCTAATCAATTTTTAACTAAGACATATCATGAAGAAGATTTTATTGCTTGGCGCAAATAATTGATGAATATTCGATTGACTATAATTAACGTGACAGAGCTATTAAGTCATTTTAGGCCATTATAAATTATTTGCTATATTCTCATCAGGGGGCGTGAATTAATAGCAACTGCTTTATTATAGCCTTACTGGAATACTGTATCATTTTTTTTAATTACATTTTACTCTACACGTATAATTCTGAATGAAAACATCATCTTCTCCCAAATTCAATGACACATGTTTTACATACTTGCATTCTGTTATGGCTTCCGTTATATCATTTCATTCCGTGATCTGTCGCTGTTGGTGGTGTATTATACACATAAAATACGTTACCACTTTCCGAATGCATTTGTTCGTGAGAAATGTAACAACGTGGGAAAATGTTCATACGTGCTCATTACAAATACACCACTCATTTAAATCGTTGATAGTTTATCCTTACACGTTACATTTGTCTTAGAAAAATGATGAATACCAGGTTTTGATTTATAATTTCACGAGTATTTCGGTTAACAGTATGTGTCACATATGGGAAATTATTTTACTTTCATTCGCAGACATATTGTTATTTTGGAGATTTTTTATAAATATATTATGTAAGCGATGCTGTTCGGCGATGGATATGGCGTTGGCAGCTCGCGCCAGTTGTTGTTGGATTCGATCCCAATTTAGACCGGATGACCTCCCAAAATCAACTTCTAGTATTTGAAATTGGCTCTATTACGCAAACGAACTCCAGAGCGATTAATACAATCACTTGATTTCGGCAAATTGAGTTGTTTGACCTGTTTGGTATTTACTATAGAATGTTAAATATAATTTATCTTTCGATGTATAGGCACATGCTATTACACAATATAAATGAACATAGGCCAAATACTAGAAATATAAATTTCATCCTGCCAACACTAATTTCATTTTTGTTTCATTTGTTGTTTGACACTATAACTGTTCTTGCAATGAACAAACACGTACATCGCAAATTGTCTAAACAATTCTTTAACTATTGATAAGCAATGTCTCCAACTTTCTCAAGTTTATTATTAAAAAATTGAGTATTTTAAGGAACAAAGACATATTTGAGTCTTGCAAGTGAAACTATTATCAAAATCAAAGGATTTTCTTTCTAAACAATGTCTATATTATATACTAATTATCTCTTGGGAGTGTATACCACTAGGCTATAAGTGCATAGTCAGACGAACTTTACAGTTATCTGTGCAGTGACCGTATCTCATCTGCATTCAAATATGAACCGACAGTAGTTGTTTCATTTTAATCAAAGTGATTGGACTTCAAACACCAGTGGCGGTATTCTTAACAATTTTCTTAGACTTGAACTCAAGAGTGAATTTTGGAAAACAAACTTAGAGGCCATGTTTTGAAACCAATAATTGCAAGTAGATAGGGGAGACTAATATATACTCTACTAAGCTCTCACAAATATCCTATCGGTTATGGTTAACTAGATATCTAAGGTTGAAATTTTGTGGATTCTTAGAAGATTCTCAAGTTAAGAATGGTTGGTTAATACGATCCCAGTTAACCGTGTCGTTCACTCTCTAACACATTCAACTTAATACATTCACTTCTGATACTGGCTCCGGACTACTTTCGGCTTCAGGTTACTTTCCAGTCACATAATCACTGTCATGTCAAAATTAATGGATGACAACTCTGCGAAGGAGATTGCGTGTCGTCGTTATTCAACTGCCGTGCCAAAAGTAGCCTCGGTCAAACGTTATGCAATGATCCCCAACATCTTGCATGTACCTGCAATCAACGTTTTGCTTACCAGGACGACAGACAGGACATAACAGATACTGATATCAAGATATTTCGATTTGCCAGAAAAGTAAATTCTATCAATTCTCACGGGACATTTAATTGTGTATGACAAACGTTATTGATAACATGTGCAAGTGATGCATGTCACCAAGCAGCAGAATACAAAGGAAAAACAGACAACTGTACGTTACAAAAAACCCACACAGAACTGACTGCCATGTCAGTAAGACGGGCAAAGACAAATGAAACAAACGCTGCAATGTGTTCTGATATGCAAATATTTCTACATTTGAGAGTTTGATAACATAATTCATTTCGCAGTGTTTACACAAACTGGGAGACTCTTGACATTTCAGGAATATTTTCGTGCTGTTAATTTTTTAACCTAATTGCTTTTTTCATGATTTTTAAGCAACTTTTTATATATATGTGTATTGTAAAATGAAGCTTGCAATAAAATATAATTAAACTATTTCTTTAACTTTTGATTTAACTCCGATATTGAAACAAGTCGTTACAACTTAGAGAAATCACTATGAAGTCTCCATGGATAAAGCCAGCAGTAAGCATATACTGATAAAGTGACTTGCTCAACAACACAACTGGCGTGGCGGAAGATCGAACCCACGACCTTCCCACATATATCTGGTGTTTTTGTCGTTTATCACATATATCTGGTGTGTATGTCGTTTATCACATATATCTGGTGTTTTTGTCGTTTATCACATATATCTGGTGTGTATGTCGTTTATCACATATATCTGGTGTTTTTGTCATTTATCACATATATCTGGTGTTTTTGTCGTTTATCACATATATCTGGTGTTTTTGTCGTTTATCACATATATTTCTTTTCTCCATCAAATAATGGTCGTCATTATATATATAATTATTCGATGGAAACCGGCGTTTTTAATGAAGTGCAAATGCAGGTACGACATGTGAGTTGTTTTCACGTCTGGCGTATTTTTTGGCCGTGTCTCTCTCCATTTAAGTTGTTTCTTTTAAAATTCCTCAGTTTAAAAAGATATCAATATATTGAATAGTTCATACAACCGTTATAGTATTACTTACAATTTATGCCACACTTTCTTATTTGTTCAAGGTAACGTATTCCGGTCAGTATTATAGACCGGGACCGTCCTTTTGAAAAACGTGTAAATATTAATATTATTTGTTTACCCCAGCTCCCCAAATACTGGGACATAGCGGGGGGAAAGCGGGGCTAAAGTAGCGTGCTCTCAACGCTTAATGTCCCCGCTGTGTCGTGAAAGTTTAAAGAGTTTTGTTCAGCGCTAAGAAATAGCCGTGGTTAAAATGGGGCTTTCTTTCTTAAATTGGCCTGATTATATAATCCTGTCTGAGTTTCCTGTCCTCAAACTGTCTTTTGCTTTAATTGACCTTGTGCATACGAAAGCTCTGTCATTTTTCATATATAAGCAAACTTACACAGTAGTTATATAACTATAAGAAGTCCCAAGATGTTCAAATGTTTTGAACAAGGCGTTTACAAGCAAAGTACCCCTGCAGGTCAGGGATACATTGCAGAGAGAAAAGTTAATGTCCTCGACATGTCCCGGTCCAGATACGGCAGCGGTAACTAAAACAAATAGAAATGAATCCAAGCTGCAGCATTCTTGCACAATAAAATAACTGAACATGAATGATCGACCACTTAACGTGTGCACCATAGTTCAATTACTGCCACAAGATAATAGAAGCAACCAAGTGTTATAGACTTCCTTTGTTGCATTTCATTTTACGTCGTTCCTATTGAATTCTCTTTCGTGCTTGGATACAACAATGCGTTTAAGTGGTTAAGTGCCGTTGTAGCGTGACGAGTCTACTAAACTAAATACGAAACACAGACCACCAACCATGATCCCAATAATTAATTCCAGTTTAGAAGTATCGACAAACTGGAGTCTGTAAAGTACATCGACATAATGTACTTTACAGAACGTTCAGTGTGCATATCCTGTTAAATTGCTGCATAAACGGTTTTTCTTCTTAAACATTAAAAAAAAAATTATTTTCTGTGACGTGGATGTTGTTTTAATTAAATGTAGAAACAAATTCCTTCATATATCGATTTTGTTGAAACCTAGAAAAATCGTTTTTAACATGTCGATTGTTATTGAATCGTAAAACGATTTTCTTTAATAACTATTAGGTTAACTCTGTTTGAGATTTTAACTATGTAATATGATTTGTCGATGAGATTGAAAGTAAGAGACGTTGCGTCAGATGTTGGCATACGGTACGTAACACGATGCAACGTTATTTTACGTGTCGATTTTAGGCTCTAGTTAACAGTTTAGTCACTATTTTTGTCTATTAACGTATATATAAATAACAAAACATTTTTTTTATATTACAAGAAAGCTTTATTGAATAGGTTACTGTTTTTTGTTTTTGCAATTCGTATTTTTCGTATTTTTACTTCTTATTTAATTCCATGCATTTTCATACATCAAAATATAAAAAGCAATTCATAAAACAAGAACCCGTTTCAAACGGCAGTTTATGTGTGATCAAAGTCTAACGGTGTAACAAACAGCAACCCCATAGGCGAATGCCTTCCTTTTTTTAATAAATGGGACAGCAGCGTGGTCTAGTGGTAGAGCGTTCCCCTCGCATGCAGGAGGTCGTGGGTTCGATCACCGGCCGGGTCATACCAAAGACTTTAAAAATGGTACTAGCAGCTTCCTCGCTTGGCGCTCAGCATTTAGAGGAGAGTTCTAGGTCTGGTCGGCCCGGTGTCAGTATAATGTGACTGGGTGGGGGATCATAACATGTGTCTGCGGCATGATACTCCAGTGTGACAGCGCTCAGACTACTGTCTCAAGAAGACACCGTCGCGTTATGACTGAAATATTGTTGAAAGCGACGCTCAACACCATACATATAATAAATGTGTTCTTGTGTCCGGTTTTCCCTGACACGTACCGCTGTATCGTATCTATGAAGAGTTGCTAAATATTCTCTAGAGTTTCCTTTTGTCGTGTAATAAACGTCTTCACGTTTATGGTAACACTAACGGTTACGTTCTTTCTCTTTCATTTTTTCCTCTCTATATAAAATATAGCTTTTTTGGAGGCTGAAGCAAATGCCATGCGTAAAATTAACTCCGTTTGATAATTATATCGATAAATACAACCACATAAGAATAGTCCATATATTAATTAATTACTTGACTGATTGATTGATTGATTGATTGATTGATTGATTGATTGATTGATTGATTGATTGATTGATTGATTGATTGATTGATTGATTGATTGATTGATTGATTGAATCATTGTATGGTATGGTATAAAAGTATATACAAGACAAACGAGACTAGAACATTGACATGGCACAAGTATTACTATCGACGAAATAAACAATGATCTCTAATAATTGCAATTCAAAAGCGCGTCGAAACGTTGACGTTACTTGATTTTACGGTGATACATTATGGCTAGAAAACACAAAAATAAATAAAAAATCATATATGAAGACAAACGTTGTATATATAAACATCTTCTACAAAACAGCTAGAACTTTTCAGCCGGTATATAAATTTACAATTAACAACAATGAGAAACTGTCAAAAAATACGACAAACTTTGTTAAAATTTAATTTTGTCAAATATTTTATAGATGTTACATCGTGGCTAGACATTTAATTTCACTTGATATAGATATTAACTTCTTTCTTTTAATTATCTTAAATAGATTTTCATTAAAATGATATATAGAACTCTTTTTACTGAGAAAACGGAGTAAGTAGAATATACAGAAGACATTTTAAATATAAGTTTTACATAGCGAGTTGATGAAAGAAAACAACTTACGTTTTTTTAAAGTTATACTGACATGTCGACGTTTTTGAAATGTCGAACGATTTAACCTAATGTGACGATTGCAGTGTTGTAGATTGGCTGAAAACGATGTGTTGGCACAGATGTATGTGTTCGGGGCGGGGGGCATGCGCCTTTGAAAATCAGCAAGACGATTATAGCTGTGTTATGACGTATATTTCTTATTCTTAGAGGCCTGGTTATCCTTAATATTAACCTTGAATTCACTGTTTTATAACCAAATAAATGTTATGTTTTAAGGTTTGTTCACTTCAATAAAGGTAAAAATGAAGTAGCATAGCGGTCAGATTTTATTGTATTTTATTGGCATTTTTATTTTTTCGATTTCTCAGATAAAGTGTAGGTACGTGCCTACAGTGCCAATAGGCAGCTACGCCACTGGATTGTGTTTTAAGTTAGAACGACATTATCCAGTGCCCCAGATAAGAATTTACTAAATAGGGTGAAAATTCTTCAAAATTAAAATAATAAACGAATTAACTGGGTGATGTTCACTCAGTAAGTTTACAATAAATGAATGAAACATTGAGTATTTTCTACATAAATGCCTTATTTTGATTTAGTTATTCTATATTTCTATATTTAATGCACAGTATTGTAAAACTGTCAAATAATATTCGTTTAAAAGTTATTATTGAAGAAATGGGTGTTGGGGGGCGAAATATAACTAAAATTTGTAATTTGATTTGGATTTGAGCGTGTTTTTTTCCGTTGCAAGCTGAGATTTTCGTTCTCACTTCGACATTTTGTCAAAGTGTGTTATCTTGATGTTCTATAAGCGTGTGAGGCACGAACCGTTATAACCGGGAACCGGTTTATCTTGCTGTTGTTTTTATCAGTTTAACGAAATACAATAAATATGAAACAGTTGTTTACATTCACATGTATAAGCAATGTTTTGAGTGAAAGAAGAAAATTATTTGCGTAATGGGTACGTTTAAAAATGAAATTTAAAACTTCCATTATTTCACGACTTTTCTTGATACGCAGCTTATCAGGAGCACTGAATCATTGATCTGATATATCGATCTTTTTAAAATCACGAACAATTTAACTTGATATGACGACCTTTTTAAATATATAACGAGTTTCTTTAATATGAAGCTTTTGTA